>ML677388.1:13843845-13859078 GCA_007922305.1 Dermatemys mawii
GGGGGCAGGGTGTGATGAGGGCAGGGGGTAGAGCAGGGTGGGGGCGGGGGGGTATGTTGGGGTAGAGCAGGGTGGGGGTGAGGTCTGATGTGGGCGGGGGATACAGCAGGGCAGGGGGGTATGTTGGGGGGGTAGAGCAGGGTGGGGGCAGAGTCTGATGAGGGCATTGGGCGGGGGATACAGCAGGGCAGGGGGGTATGTTGGGGGTAGAGCAGGGTGGGGGCGAGGTCTGATGAGGCAGTGGGTGGGGTGGGATGGTGAGCAGGTGTAAAAGGAGAACTCTTCCCAATCCATTTCTGCAGAGGAAACCTCGGACTTTGCTGAATCCAGCCCCCACCTCTCCAACAACCAGCACCCCGGAGCCAGACACGAGCACTGTGCCCCAGGATGCTGCTACTATCCCCAGCTCTGCCATGCAGGCCCCCACAGGTAAGCTGGGGTCACCACCTCAGTGAAGGGCCCTGGGCAGTGAAGAGCCTGTGATCTCCCAACACGGCAGCCAAGCTGGCCGGTGGGGAAATGAGAGCAGCCTAAAGCAGAGAAGGATCAGGCTGGAAAAAGACCCAGAGGCTCCCCAGGCCTCCCCCCATCTCCTCTGCGTCTCAGGAACGTGGCTGGAGCTGGGCGACTGCACGGCATTTCCCTCCTGTAAATTATTGCATAGACTAGAGGTGTCTCTGGGGGTTAAACGCCCCTTTCGCTCATAGGGGGGGTGTCTGCATAGGCCCTCAAGAGCTCTCTTGGAGCCGTATGGTTGGACATACATGCTAGCAACTCAGCTGCTCCAGGAACGGCATTTCTGCAGGTCCAGCTGCTCTGAGGCAGGAAGGGCTGCAGCCCCCTAGTTCTCTCTGGAACCAGATTGGGGGCAGGCTCTGCCGTCAAGTCACCCCAGAACCCTGCACTAAAAGTCAGGGTGTCTGCTGCAGAGTCTTGCTGGGTCCATTGAGCGCCTGGTAGGGTGGAGAGGCAGCCAGACTAGCTTTGGGCAAAAAGGAGCAAGGGTCGAGAGCCTAGAGACCAAGCAAAGGTTTCTGTGGGGTTCTGGTCTTGGGTCAGAACTAAAGCTGACCCCTTTGCCCAGCGCAGGATATGGGCTGGGCACTCCACCTCAGCACAGCTGGATCGATATCCAGGGAAGCCTAAGGGACCTAGGCTGGAAATTCAGTGGGAGCTGGGTGCTGAACTCCCGTAGGCTCCTGTTAGAGACTCAACAATTATCGGGATGCTCAGCACGCCACTGTGCAAACCCACGCACAGCTTGGAAACCTTGGAGCACTCAGACAGGGAGGATGAGCCCAAGGGAAGCGAGCAATCAGCTTTGTGGGTTTGTACCTCTTCTAAACATGCCTTGTGCTGGTAGGCAGCAGACTAGTGGCTATGCTGGACTGGCTTCATTCCCCCTGTTTGTGAGTGTGTGACAGGGCGGGCTCTGTCCTGGCAGGAGGACAGGGCTGTGGGCGGGCGGCTCTCATGGGGTAATGGCAAAGGTATGACAGGACAGGCTCCGTGCTGGCAGGAGGGCAGAGCTGTGGCAAAGCGACAATGGGTATTCTGGGCAAGCAGCTCTTGCATGGTAACCTCAAACCTTCTCTCTCTCTCTCTCTGCAGTCTGCATTTACTTGAACAAAACCAGCTGCACTGGGCCTCACCTGGATAAGAAGAAAGTTCAGCAGCTGCCTGACCATTTTGGACCAGCCCGGGCCTCAGTGGTGCTGCAGCAAGCAGTACAGGCCTGTATTGACTGTGCTTACCATCAGAAAACAGTCTTTTCCTTCCTGAAGCAAGGTCATGGGGGAGAGGTCATTTCAGGTAAGAACCAAGCTCTCTCCCCCAACCCTGCTTTCTGAGAGGTCTTTGGTGGAACCTTCTCCCTGGAGCACAGCACCATCCTGATGTCAGCTGTGGCCATCCCCAGCTGGGGAGGTCTCTGAGCTCTGTACAGGGATGCTGTGTAAAGCTTAAACAAGTGAGGATCACTTTTCCAGCCATCAGTGGGGTGTATGACATGCTTGTGCGTGTAGATATAAAACTGCCCTCTGCCTTCCAGCCATGAATCACAGTGCCATTCTCAGCCACTGATCACTGTAGTCCCACAGCACCCCATGAGTTAGGAAAGTGTCACTTTCTTTCCACATTTTACAGATGAGAAAACTGAGGCACAAAGAGGTGACGTGACCTGTCCAAGGCCACGCAGCTCGTTGGTGGCATATCTGAGAACAGAATTCAGCCTACTTGGTTCCCAGTCCTGTGCATTTGCCTCAAGCCCATCCTCTCTTGTTTCATCAAGCGTTCTTTGTGCAACATTATGTTTGTTTCTTTTCAATGATACCAGCTGCTTCCTAAACCCATAAGAGAAAGGGGAATGTTCAGCAGCTTCAAGCTGATCCATGGTGGATCATGTTAGTTGTGTCCTGCCTCATTAACCATCAGTGTAGGGTGCCTGAAAATGTATCCATGAGCACTGGGGAATTGGGCTCCAAGTCCTCCCCGAGGTGCCACAAAGAGTCCCACAGGTCTGGTACCGTGGGCTGGGAAGTTTGAACCCTTCCCTTCTGGACTTTGCTTCCATCAGGTCTATCAGAATGCTGCTGCTAGACTCATCACTCTGACTAAGGGCTTGGGTATACAGGGCTTTGTTACAGACTAACTGCTGCTTTTCTCATTAAAATGGGCTATGTCCACACAGCACAATTCTTTCAAATCAGCTGTGCGAATTGGATAACCCACTTAAAAGTGGGTTAGGTTCATTTCAGAATGAGTCAATGTAGAGGGAGATTTATATGGAGGCATCTGTATTTTGGATCAACTTTTCAGTCTTCCCACTGAGATCCCACAGTGCATCGCTTCACGCCAGGGCTGACTTGTCTGTGTGTGCGCGCCGTCTCAGCGCCGGGCTCATGGCGATTGGATGTCCCCGTGTTTAAATGGCGGGGCACAGATTCCACACACCTGGAGTGTTACAGCAAACCCCTGGAGAGGTGCAGCATAGGGGTTCCCTTGCAGTCTGGGGTGGGGAGCCAGGTCGTGCCTAAACAGCAGCCACCCCGAGGAGAAAATATACATGTGTACAGCTAAAGAAATGGCCAAGAGGGTCCATCCTGGAACATGGCTCAGTCCTGCAACACGGGAAAGGAGCGACGCTGGCAGGATGACTGAGAGGGGCAGTCCTGAGATGCGGCTCACTCCTGCAACACAGGGAAGCAGAGCTGTCGGCAGAATTTAAGAACAGCCAAGGAAAGACATGGCCTGACAGTGCTCCAGTTACCTGCCCCTACTTTAAGGAGCTGGATTGGATTTTCCCAGGTACATTGAGGATAGTGCCAAGAGCACCGAGGAAAACCTCAGTCCCGACCAGGATTTGGCAGAGGAGGAGGTGTCCCCGGAAAGCCAGGATCTCTTCCCCAGATAGAGCCTGACCAGACCCTGAAGAACAGAAAACTCCCAGGAGGATACAGCCTGATGGACCTGGGCAGAGGGCCTCAGCCAGTAAGTATGATGTGCTGTATTACAATTAAACTGTGTTGATGCGGGTAAAACTTTCTTCTGGGAGCCCATTAGATGCCACCATTTTGGGTGGATGTGAACTCTGCTTCTATCCCCTTCCTCTCATGCTCAAAATAGTGTCCATGCCTCAGAATTAGAGTTCTGCAGGGTTTACAACCCTGGTACTTTCATTTCCCGCAGCCATCTGTCACACCAGCCCCCTTCCCCTCTCCCAGCCCCGGTTCTGTCCTCCTTGTGGGCCCTTCTCACAGTTGTCCACTGTGGGCTGACCCCAGTCCTTCTGCTGCAGTCAAGCAAATGGTACCGTGGTAGTTGTAATAGAGACATGCCTAGAGAAATATCACTTACAGGAAAATAATGGAATATAAAAGACTTTGCTTCACAGTTTCATGCCCTGAGATTCCAGCTCTGTTAGCATGTCATGAGGTATCTTGCCAGAGTTAAATACAGAGAATTAAACTCCCATTGTCTTTCCGAACAAGTCCCGTCTTTGCTCTTGGTGATCTGTAGTAAGATTACATCCTCCAACGTCAGGCCTGCCTGCAGTTACTAACCTGGCCTCTGCAACTCCTTCAAATCTTTCCGCCTAATCCCTCAACCCCACCCATGCAAATCACTAACCTAAGCCCCCCGACCTACCGCAGTCCCCCACCACACACCTAGGATTAGAACAGGAGTCATGGGCAAGGAGGGAGTGGAGGTGAAACTCTTCTGCCACTTCCAAGCTCTGTTCAGGTTGAGAAGGGACCATTGAAATGCCATTCTAAAATGGAAACATGATTCTGGTCCCTATGGCAATTATAACGACTTCTGTTTGTTGCTTCCCAGCTTCTGCGCCTGACACCCTGCTGCCCCCATAGGACCATTACCAACTTCCAAATGCCTCACTCATCTCTGGGCCAGGGAAAAGAAGGCTGAGAGGACCTCAGGACAGCATTGTCGAAGAGGAATAAGAAGCCAGAGGAGTGGAGGAAGTACTTGAAGAGAGAGGACAGAGAACATGGAGAGAGCGACGGTCAGAGACAGTTCCTGGAATTCATGCAAGAACAGACTGTCTTGATGCCATATTCTGCCTCAGCCCCACCACGTCAGCCCTGCAATCCATGGAGAGCAACTGGGAGCAGCAGTACCCCTCCCAAAACTCCAGCTACAGGCATTTCCCTAGTCTGACCCACGAGTCTGAAAACAGCGAGTACTGGGACCCCTCCTTCACTCCCATAATGACAAACAATGGTTTCTTCCTGTGTCACTCTACACGCCAAGGAAAGACACTAGGCAGAAATCCTGCCCGTACATATGCCTGTGACTTGTGCAGCACTAACGTGCACTTGGTACTTTTGCCATGTCCTGCACTTCTGCACTGTCATGTTGTGTAAAGCTTGCACTGTTATGCACAGTGTACACTGTTTTATTTTCTGGTTCAGGTTACAATGAATACACAGTTTTGATCAATAAATGTTGGTGTTTGCACTATTTGATGTTCAGTAAGTGATTTTTGACAGAAATTCAGAAAACTTTCATAAAATACCACCTCTTCCATGATTAAGACGATGGAGACTTGTGGCACCTTAGAGACTAACCAGTTTATTTCAGCAGCTGGTTAGTCTTTAAGGTGCCACAAGTCTCCATCGTCTTATTTACAGATACAGACTAACACGACTGCTAATCTTAAACCTATCACCTCTCTCATGCACATAATAAAATGCCCTGTCCCTAAACCATAGCACAAAATATTTAAAAAGCAAAATAATGTTTTTTCACTAGTCCTTACAGAGCAATGAAACTGCCACAATGCACAAACAAATTACATTTCAACAAAGTCGAAGCCCAAGGCATCCCCCGACCTTGTGACCTTGACAATTTGCTGCGGTATGCAGTGGCCGTTCGTAACATTCTGAAAGTCTCGGGACCTCTCCCTCCCACCCGGCAGCAAGGTTCTCTCCCTGCTCTCTGATTTCCAAAGCCCAGCAAGGCAGTGATCATGGGGCACTACTGCACAGCAGCCTCCCCCATCATCATGAGACAACATTGTCTCCCTTTTAGCCTTCCATGCGCAGACTTTGGTGTCAGGCCAGAGCCGAACAGCTCCCTTTTCCTGTCCAGATCTCCAGTAAAAGGCTTCCTAAGCCAGGGAAGCCCAGGGTCTCCCACACTGACAGGGAATCGCGGCACTGTTTAATGTCTATAGCTATCCTGGAAGCAAAATTTCCACTTTCTATTAAATAAAGCTGTGCGTTTCCAACGATCCTCGTAACATCCCACTTCAGATTGGTGAACCTGCCATGGAGGTCAGTCAGCCTAGGAGCAGCAGAGAGAAATAATCCTTGCTTTTGATGAACTCTGAGGCCTGGGGAGAAGGGCAAAATATAGGCATGAAGCAATGGCCCTGAACAATTCAGAAACCCCAGCCATGTAGATCCAGCAACAACCTCCTGTGCATTGCCAGGCTGTGTGACCCTGGACATCAGCACACACCTCCATGGCAGCAGCCCAGACACCAAACTCGTTAGCTACTGATCAGTAGCATCGACGGTGGTGAGCTTCCTGATAGTGGTGGTCACGCCCTTCTCCACACTGAGGGCAGCTCTCATGTTGGTACAATGCCACGGCAGCTCTGGAGTTCCTTGCAGATGTCTTGGGGGAAGGGCCCGTTCTCATCCTGAAATTCTGCCTCCACTGCTGGTCACTTCAGGCCAGGATCATTATCCTCCCCAGCCAGAGAGGGCATCCCAAACACAGAAACAGCAGCCTGTAGGGCCAGACTGCTCCAGAAAAACATTATCCACAGTTAGCATCTCAGTTCCATCCTTCTCCTCCTGGGCTCTACCAAAAATAGCTCAGCAGCACGACAGCTGCCCATATGTGTGATCACAAATACGTGCGTGGCAGCCTGGAGCGCAGCACACAGTTGTGTTCCTTCTGTGCTGACTGATAGGAGTTTGAAAGTGGCACTGACTTGCAAAAAAACAGATAATTCCTGGGATGTGATGAGAGGAAGACTGGGAATTTGCTGTTCTGACCCCAAGACTCAGAATTCCAGTGCCTTATAGTAGGTAACCCACAGTGTACCATGAGAAAAATCCCAGAATGCATAGATGCCAGCAGTGGGACAGCACCATGAAATACCCACTTAGAACACGAGAACCTCTTTCTTTTGAAAAGAGTAAATGCCATGTGTACGCTCTGATTCAAAGAAAGTAGGTAAAAGCCAACCATGTGCACACAATTACTTCAGAATAATTATTACGCAACTGGAAGTGCATACAGATCTAATCCACCAAACCCCACCACGCAGACAAGCCCTAAGTCATTTCCTTCTGACATCCTACCACTGGCTCCCCTGCTACCCGTCACACAGAAAAGCTTCTTGTAAAAATTCACAAACCTGCTCCATTGCCCTCCTTAAGATCCTTGAATGGGGCCAGAGAGTGCACAGAGAGCACCAGCTAGACCTCAGGCCTCCCTTTTCTCTTTCTTGCTCAGTGTTTGGGTGGATAATATGAAACCACCTAACAGAAATCTTAAGAGAACGTTCCCGGGGCAGCTTTCCTGGCCGCAGCTGAGGGGGCGCCATGTTAGAGAGCCAAAGCACAGGTTTCACCCAGCAGACTCTCCAAAGATTGCCAGAGTGGAGCTTTCGTTGTTTCTCATGCAAACCGCACCCCGCAATAGCCCTAAGTCCCTTCTCCAGCCCCCTATTTATTTTTATTTTTAGCTACTTTGAGGTCATATTTTTCCATCACCCCAGAGCAGGAAACCCAGACCCTGGCCTTGCATGCCCTGCAGCTTACCTTGAAAGATCAGCTTTTCAGGCACAACAGACTCACCCCTGATGCTTGCTGCAGCAGGCTGGTTCTGGTCTGTCCCAGAGAGGAAAGTTCCCCGGTATTAAGCCAGGGGAAAGCAGTGGCTTTTGTTTGCTGTAGTTAGACAAGCGAGGTGGAAGTACAGGAGTTGGCTGTGCAGCCTGGGGGTTTACATGTGTGGCTCTGTTTGTTTCTGTCTCCAGCCGTGTTTGATCGGGAACAGCACACTCTGAACCTGCCGGCAGTAAATAGCATCACCTATGTCCTCCGCTTCTTGGAGAAACTCTGTCACAACCTGCGCAGTGACAACCTCTTTGGGAACCAGCCTTTCACTCTGAACCATATGCAGCACTCCCACGAGTACAGCCACGACAGGTACCTACCAGGTAGGAGCTGGGGCTGGGGCTGGGGTGGGCCTTCTGGTGTCCCTCAGAGCATCACATCCTAACCAGCTTTACCCTTCAGCTAAGAAATGGCAGTAGTGTGGATGGCAGGGGCCTCTTCGTGGGTTCACTGCATGACGTCTAATGTCACTCACACCCTAAGGGTCCCCGATGCTGCACTTTCTGCCTCTGCTACCTGATTTCTATTTGTGTCAACAGATCTCCACTCATGTGTCTCACCCCCTCTTCATTGCTCATTCCCTACCTTTCCTTCATGGCTAGTCTGAGAAATGTAACCCGCTCCAGGTTACTGATCCAGGTAGGAATTAGCGTGAGAGACTTTGTGTACAGAATAGAAAGGTGATCCCATGCAGTAGGTAAATGGAAGGTTTAACAAAGTCGTACCCAAGTAATTTCTGCCGTGGCTGTGACTCCTATCCCAACAGAGAGAACACCTGGTGCTTGGTGCCAGCAGGGAAGCTCTGTATTGTGCACGTCTGGACTGTGGTTCTCTTGTGTGGACTGTGGTGCTCTCACAGTTTGACGTGACACATCCTGGGCATGTTGGTGCATGCCACTGGGCAACAGAGACTAGGCTGCAGAGTTATATTGCAACCTAAAGTGCTATGAGCTAGACTCACAAGAGGACAAATAATGTCCCAGCAAGGACTAAGTGGTGACACTCCACAATGCGGGAGGGACAGACTGCCATGTGAGAGCCCATGACAGGCTGTGGGGATCCTGTAGGTGGAATGGGAGAGGAAATCCCTCTCAAGCTCTTTATCAAACTCGATAAAGGTTCCAGGGCTAATGGGTCAGCCTGTCCCTTTGCTCCACTGCTCGAAAATGGGTGACTGACTGGCTCGGCAAAAGTGATTCACGCTGGAAACCAGCTACTGTTGGCTATTGGCTGGGAACTTGGAATCTCCAATGTGCAGAGGAAGCTCCTAGGGGAACGGCTGGGAAGGAGAAAGAGTTTGTATTCATTGGGCGATGAGGTCAGCATGACTCCTAAGGGAACAAGCTCTGATCTGGTGAAAATCTCCATGCAGTAACGTGTCCTGCTTCCCTTCCCTCTCCCACCACCACTTCCCAGGAGCCAGCAGGCCCGCAGAAAGAAGCTGGGGCATGTTGGGAGCTGAGAGCCTATAAGCCTGCCCCTCAGAGTGACTCCATGTGGGAAGGGCGACTAGCAGCAGTGCGGAAAGGATTTCTGTCTGCTAAGAGACTGGTGGCATTATCTGGTGGTGCTGTCAGGGGCTGGATCATCAGGCTGGTGGGAAGGTTTTCCTTAATGGAGGGGAGGGGAGGGCTGTGGGAGGAGCAGGGGTTCAGCAACAGGGAGTTGAGGGCAGGTCATAGAGAGGTTTATGGGGAAAAAACAAATATGTGCATCAGCCTCTTTGTGCTGAATCCCTTGGATGAGTGTTCAGATGGTTAAACCAGGGTAGTGCTCAATGCAGGGAATGGGAGGTAGCTTCTCTAGCTCCAAAGTATTGGGAGAGGCATCTGGGGGGATCATCACAAGGATTGGTGTTGGGTCTGGTCATGTGAACATCTTCATTCAGTTTCTGAGTGAGGACGGCAGATACCATGTTACCGAAATTCACAGATAACTCCACATTGGGAAGAGTTTGGGAGACTATTGAAAACAGAGAAGACAAAGAATTAAGTGAGGTTAGGGACAGGCCCAGCAGATAATGACAAGATTCCGCCTAGAAAAAGGCAAACTAAATACAATCTGGGGGGAAATACAACCCAGATCACGAGTGAGTGCAGGCTGGAAACACTTGGGAAGCAGCAGTTTTTCAGGAAACCAAGAGGTCGTTGTGGGCAGTAAAGTGGATCTGAGCTCGCCATGTGAAATGTTGCAAAAAATCAAAGAGAAATCTGAAGGCATCTCATCACAGATCATCCTGCTAGATGGCCCCGCAGAGACTGTTTCTGGAAGGCTGCGTACAGTGCAAGGACCTTAGCTGGAGGGAAGGGCATTTGGAGAAGAACAGCAGTGCTGATGAGGGTGCCGGAGGGATGGATTTGAAGAACCCCGGGTATAACTGAGCCAAATAATGACTAAGGGATAGAGAATTTACCAAGTGTCTAAAGCCTGCATATATGTAAAGGCTGCACAGAAGGAAGGAATGGTTTGGGATGAATTGAGATGTGTAACTAGGAGAAACAGGACGAAATTCATTAAAGGAAATAGAATGGCTACAGCACCTGATAGTTGTGTGCCATCACCAATAGCTGATTTTCAAAACGTTGCAAACCGAAAATTAAATGTGACGCCATCAAGATCCAGAGGTTTGCCAGGCCGATGTGGGGTTCCACATGGGTCCCAGATGATCTAGGCAGGACTGAATTTCCCAGGAAGTCTCCATTCCTAAGTAGGGCTTGTTCTCTTTTATAGACAGAAGCAGTTCATTAGACGGCACTCTGCAGGGACCAGGCCGAGGTACAAAGCGATACTCCCAAGATTCCCCTCCATACAGCGCTCCTCTCTCCCCCAAGTTACCAAAGAATGACCGTCACCCTTTGGAAGGTGAGCACAGCTTCGCTTCCCAAGCCCGTCTGTTTGTAGTTACAGAAGGATTGGATTTACAATGCCAAATCAGGCCTGGGTCCAGCAAGTCTGGTTTTCAGACTCCAGCAGGGGCCAGTGCCTAAGACTTCATAGGAAGGTGAAGAAAATATAGTGCCCAAAGCCAGTTGCATGAAGCAACGCTTTATGACCCCCTGCTTTGATCATCTTGTGCTATGAAGCATGAGATTTGACTATCCTTATTTTAGTCTCTATTATTATTATATGTTGTTAATGGTCATAAAATTATCCCGCCACAGTATTGTACTCCATGACCATCTGCTGTACTGAGTGCCACAGGTCAACTGAGCTAGAGAGGACCTACTGCCCTTTTCCAGCCATTTTCCCCTCAGCATCACATCCAGTCCCTCAGTCAGCACCAATTAGTGCATGGGAGCTCTACCAAGATTTACCTCAAAGAGCAGCATCCACAAAATCAGCTAAGTAAACCCACCTGCCCAAACCTCTTGGCTCTCGGAGAGTTTCTTTCAACTTCTAAACTGCCAGTCCTATGAATGCTTGGGAGGATGCGCTGGGCCACATTACCAAACACAGCTGGATGAATACCCTCTAAAGCACTTGGTCCATAAGCCTGTGTGTGTGTGCCTGAGATATTTCCAGAGGGCTAATGTAGTTGGAAGCTTTCTTTGCCTAAGGATTTGAGCTGAAAGATCCAGGACTGTAGAGCTTTCTCAGTCAGTCTTCATGCGATGGAGCAAATTTGTTTTAAGCATTCTGTAGCCTTTAGACTAACAGATGTGCAGTGTTAATGGCCTTGGTGTAAGGATGCAGACTATATTAGCCAAGAATGAATGTGAGCATCAGTTGCTGTTTAAATCCCTGTGTTCAGTAAACCTTTGGAATAAAATCTGTGTCTTGAATCACAGTGAGAGTCTGTGCAGGCCATTTTCAGAGCCAAATGGGACTTTTCTTGCCCGGTTCACTGGTCTGTAAGATTTCCTCTGGCCAACAGCTTTCTCAGGGAATAGACGTGAAAGTCACTTTCCTTTCACTCACTTAACTTTAGACCATCCCCAGGCTATTACTGCAGCCAAAGCCTCAGCACTGAGACTGACGTGCAGCATGGTGTCCAGGAACGATTGGGATGTAAGGGTGTTCAGTCAGTAGAGTAACAGTCTAGAAATAACTAGCAGCTAATCTGTCCTTCGAGCAGTGGGTTCTGCAGCTGCAAGAGAGGAAAGCCCTTGCCTGTGCTGCAAAGAGAACACTTGCTGGTGAGGGTATCCAGTGCTGAATGCAGTTTGGCCATGACCTCAGTTGCTTAAGTGGTGCTGAATGTGGTTTGATTTGGGGCTACGCTTGCAGCTGAACTGTCATCAGCCCTAGCTTGGTTTGCAGTGTCCACAAGGCCTCAGACCAGCCTGCAGTGTCACTATTCAAATGGCTGTTCTTTGTTTATTGCACAGGAAATTTGTTTTTCCAGCTTTCTTCTTAAAAAAAATGGTTCATTTAATTCACCCCGAGAGAGAACATCTTTCATAATAGGCTTATAATGAAACGACATTAGCATTTGTCATGTGTGATTCAAGATGCAGCACAGGCCAGGTGTTCCACTTTACCTACCTGGTGATCACGTTTGTCATGTGTTGGCAGGTTTGAAGGCTGGGGATGGTGACTGAATGCCGTGCCCACAGTGTCACTTCAGTTCCTCCTGCCTGTCAGGGCAGAGTTTTTGGCATGCTTGGAGAATTTGTGATCTAAATATTTTCTTTTTCAAAGAGAAGCTTGAATTCTCTGCTGGGACAAATGAATTTGATTCCCCTGTGCCAGCCTCCGTTTCTAGACTAGACATAACAAGACCCAGTAGCTGGTGGCTACAGGTTGGTCTCTTGTAGAGTCTCCTCAGGCTGTGTGGTTGATATGCACCATGTTTCAATTCTAGCAAGGGTTGTCCCATCATCTAGTCTGTTCTGAGCTTCCCGAGGCACCCGTCACTACTGCTGCTTTCACCCCATACTCGGATGTCATCACCACGCTGCACAGCATTTCCTCTGGCATCAGTTCTGATCTCTGGTGCATTCCAGGTCTTGAGCCCCCCAGCAACCGCAGCCTTTGGGGCTGCATGGATTTCATCTTAAGCCAGGAAAGGCCCAAGGCTTGCCGTCTTCCCTCAGTTTCTCTCATGGTTTCTTTCAAGTAGTTAAATTAGTGCAGCAAAATTCTCTCTCCAAAATCCCAGTAAGGAAATACATTTTCCTTGAGCACTTCTGTTCCTGGCACCTCCCTACCTGTGTGGCTGTAGGATTCAGCAAAACAGTTAGGTTTAAGAGGTGCATGTCCTGTAAACTACACTTTCCAGTCTCATGCCTTAGAAGCTTGGGGGAAGGGAATTTGCCTGATTCCTGCTCCCTCTGTCTTCACTTGTCCTCTGGACCCATAGGGACTGGGAATCTCAGCTCCAGTCTGTATATGGAAGAGACTATAAGATTTTCCAGGGGGACTCAAAGAAAGAGCAAGTTCTTCTTCGAGTGGTCGTGCATATAGATTCCAATTAGGTGTGCACACGCTGTAGGCACAGTCGTCGGAAAGTTTTTCCCTTAGCAGCACCCATCAGGTCGGCTGTGGAGCCCCCTGGAGTGGTGCATCCATGGCACTCCATATATGACCCTGCCGACCTGGCACCTCGTCAGTTGCTTCTTACTGCCCGTGACGGTCATTGGAACTGTGGTGTCTCGCTTTGCAAGCTCTCCACGTTTCCCTAGCTTCTCTTTCCGACTGTATCTGGTGGTAGTTTCATTTGTAGTTATTGTAGTTCTAGTTAGTCATTAGTTAGCTGTTGGGCTGGGGGGTTTATCCTCCACCCCGATTGTGTGCTCCTTGGGGGACTTACATGCCTAAGTCCCAGGAGTTTAAGTCCTGTAAGAAGCCCATGCCAACAGGCAACCTTCATGACACTTGTTTAAAGTATCTGGGGGAAGCACATCAGTCAGAGAAGTACAGGATTTGTAGGAGCTTTTGCCCCCGAACCAAGAAGGAGCAGGACTTCAGATTGAAGCAGCTCCATATGGAGACAGCACTTAGATGCAGTCCAGTTCGGCGCAGAGGGACCTGGTATCAAGTTCCTCGATGCTCAGTGCCCCAGCTGCCACGGCAGCACTTTAAAGTAAGGTGGCAGGGGCTGGTACGGGCTTCTTACCGGTACGCCGTACTGGCCCGTACCACCTTACTTTCACCCCTGGTTTTATTACTCAGTTATTTACCCCTTGCTTCTGTTCCCAGTTCTGTGACATCTCCCTGTGCTCCTGAATTGGGCTCTGTTTGCTTTGTGGGCTCATGAAGCAGTTTTCTGCAGTCCCAGGAGGAGCAGCTGCCCCGGTTTCATTTCTGCCTCCTCTCAGGCCACTGCAGCATTTTGGTTGCTGAGTGGCAGCTCAACTGCCTCAGAACTGTTGTCAGAGTCTCTTTGCTGGCCGTGGGGAAAGTTGCTCTTGTGGCCGGTCTGGGAAGGGTGTCCTGTGATGGCTGCATAGCACAACCTGCGGTACACAGGTAGTGCACCTTGGCCATTAACCACTTTCTTCTCTTGCAGTTAGACCTAGTAGGTCTGGGGTGAAAGTGAGCTGGTACTGGAGTACCAGTAAGAACCTGTATTGGCCTGTATGCAGCCCACATTAAAGGATGGTCCTTTGCCAAGGCAACGCTTTAACGTTGCTGCGCGCCCCCCTCCCCTCCCCCTCCATCGACTGCCCTACTGGTACGGGGTGCAGCAGCGTTAAAGCATTACTGCAGCAAAGGACTCTGCAGTACTTTAAAGTCCCTGCCCACAGCTGCCAATGGCAGTGGGGTGGGGGTGGGAGAAGGGAACAGCTGCCCAGGGCCAGCGATTTAAAGGGATACAGACATTTAAGTGTAAGTGTAACTACAGATGCCTAGTGGTATGGGGCAGGCCAGGGCCAGCTCTGACCCCCATAGCCCTGTCCTATCCGCTCGAGGTCCCAGCCTGGCCCCATTCTGGTAGGTGTCTGTAGCTACTTTCACCCCTGAGCAGGTCCTTTGCAAAGAACTGGTCTGAAATGGTTCCCTAGGACTCTTGTACAAAACATGCCCAGCACAATGCACAGCAGAGGAGAGTACCCCAGAGCAGTAGATACACTTACTTACAAACATCGTATAACAGCTCACCTTCTCCCCCATCTTGTTCCCCGGCCTTCCCCCATTGCCTGGGGAAAAGGGGAACCTTGTAGGTGCCTGGAGGTCAGTAAATCCTGGTTCAGATCGCTCGAGAGAGAAAGTGAATTCCAGTACTGTGGGTCTGCAGTGAGCACCCCCGCTGCCTGCCAGGGCCGGCTCTACCTTTTTTGCCTCCCCAAGCAAAAAGATTGACCGGAATGCCACCTCTCACAACGTGCCACCCTGCGGCCCACTCCCTTCCACTGGCACCAGGGGATGGGCAGTGTGAGTGCGTCCATTGATCACGGCTGCAAAGGCCTCCCTCCAGCTCAGCAGTAACGTTACATCCCTGCTAAGGCCCCTGCCACATGACAGAGCCTCTCCCACCGCTATTTGCAAGACCCTGTAGGACAGGGGTCTCAAACACACGACCCGTGGGGCCCTTGCATGCGGACCGCAAAGCTCCCCGCCCCTCTGCCTACCTCCAGGCCAGGAGTGGGCAAACTACAGCAGCCCACGGGATTTCCCCCCGTGGCGCAGTGAGCCCTGCGCCGCGCTCTGAAGCGGCTGGTAGCACGTTCCTTCGTGCTGGGGTGGGACAGGGAAGGAGGCAGAGGGCTCCTGCTTTGCCTCACTTCCAGGCAACACACCCCACAGCTCCCATTGGCCGGGAACAGGGAACCGCAGCTAGTGGGAGCTTCATGGGAGGTACCTGGAGGAGCAACACATGCACTGACTCCTGAGCGCCCCCCCCCAGACAGGGCTCCAGCTGCTTCCTGGAGTGGCGCAGGGCGGGCAGGCAGGGAGCCTGCCCCGGCCCCGGTG
>ML677388.1:13859088-13883138 GCA_007922305.1 Dermatemys mawii
GGGGGGCAGCGTTGGTGTGGGGACTTCGGGGAAGGGGTGGGAAGAGGTGGGGCAGGGGCGGGGCCTCATGTAAGGGATGGAGTTGGGGCGGGGCCAGGGACAGCAAGAGGCAGTGTCAGTGACACGGCACTCAGGTCATTGCACTAGTTCTCATGTGGCCCTCATGGTCATTTGAGTTTGAGACCCCTGACCCTAGGACCTTCAGCCTGTTGGGCACGTTATTGAGCCCAGGTCTCTGTATGCACAGAGCCCTCCTGGCAGGTTGAGGAGGACAGTGGCTGATGGTGAACGGCGCCTCAGTGCTGGAGCCAGCCTGACGGTGGCAGTGACAATGGCACCTGACGTTATTAGAACTAACCCTGGTGGTTGATGAAGGGAGCTTGTTGCTGTCTGTGTCTGGGGAAAGCCGGTGCCAGTGTCCATAAAAGGCCTGTGTCAACAGCTGGAAAACCTGAGCAAAGCCAGTCAGCTGGGCCCATCCCTGGAGGGTGAGGGCCTTTAGCAAAGGAATGGCCCAGAATGTAGCTCTCGGTCCCAAGGCTACACCTCCCTCCCCTCAGAGAGCTGGTCTTAGAGCCAGGGCTGTTAGGGGCCAGCAGGAAGGAGGAGTAAAGCAGGCAAGGCTGGACTCTGCAAGCCACTGCTGGCTCTGTCTCCCTCTCAAGCAATAGAGCCAGTGTGTGTGTGAAGAACAGGGTCATCAGTTCATTCCCTGACCCAATTTCCCCACCCAGCAGGGGGCTGAGGTGTGCTCATTTGGGGAGGGAGGGTTCACATTGGTGGATGATAGCAAGGGCAAGGGGAGAGCAGGAAAGAAAAAAATACCTTTAACCCAGATTGTCCCAGAGCTCCTGTTCCCCCTGGTGGAATTGTGAGCCAGAGAAGGAATCCCTTTCCGCGTGGATTTGGGAAACGCTTCCAAATCATATTCAGAACAGGTGACTTTCCACTCTTGTCTGCCGCTGGCAGATAAAGGATGGTGCTCGTAGAAGCAGTAGGAGGATGGGAGAGTGCAGGACGGGACTGGTGGTGTTGCTACAAAAGGAACAGGCAGTGCACATATGGACCATAAATGCAGCTAAATGGTGATCAGGAGCAGCTGGATTGAAACTTGCTAGACAGCCCATTGCAGCACTTAGTAAATGACTCCCATCTGTCGGATGTCTCTGACACACCGTACAGGGAATGCTGCCATTGCTCACACTTGTGTGCTGTATAGAATTGTAACTGTGTACCGCATACACCTTCTTGGTTCTGACTGCAGCTTGGTGCCTTACAGGTGAAACCTTTGTTCTGGGAGACGGCCTCCCAGGTACCCTGGAACCTCGCCTGGACCCAATGGACTCAGCCTTGAACTCAGTCAGCTCATCCAGCCCCAGCAGGAACTGCAGAGACTACCGCATGCAGGGATACAGGCATCTGCACCAGCCCTCTAGCCTCACTCAGGGCAATGCTTCTGCCTTGCGTAGGCTTAGCTCGGGGGGTAAGTCATCCCGCTAAGGCAACATGGAGCTTTGCTAGCTCCCGTTACATCTTTCTAATGCCATCAGGTACCCAAGTCTGGCCTCTACATTGTCAGTTAACAGGCAGTTTGTTAGACATATGTTTAGGAACGGATGGTATGTTGGTGGGTGGACAGTCACTGAATGGCTTGGTGGCTGAATGGGGATGTGGAGGTCAGTGGCTGAACGGGTAGAAAGGATAAGCTAGGTGGCTAAGTGTGCAGCTGTTGATGGAGTAGGTTGGAGTGTGTAAGTTAAGCAGTTCAGAGGATGAATCGATTGCTGATTGGATGGGGATTTGAGAGGTGATAGCTGAATGGATTTGGAAGCAGCTCGAGTGAGAACCGACTAGCTGAGTTATGAACGAAGACATGCGGAGTGGATGTGTGGGCAGATCAACCAGCTGATGAATGGATAAGGTGAACCTAGTTGGGTGGGTGCTTGCCGATCACCTGTGACGCATCAGTTGTAGTGTGATATATATAAAATAACCAGGGTGTAGGACACTGCAGTGAAGCTGCTAAATGTAGTAAATAGGCATGTGTGCCAAATCCATTTGTTTGTAATGAAATGACGTGATTGTGTGCACGACATCACCAAGACTG
This sequence comes from Dermatemys mawii, assembly GCA_007922305.1. Lineage (NCBI taxonomy): Eukaryota > Metazoa > Chordata > Testudines > Dermatemydidae > Dermatemys > Dermatemys mawii. The sequence continues at coordinate 13,861,196 of ML677388.1, forward strand.
TGAGGGTTAAAACCAGCAACAATACAGCACGCTTACAAGTTGGGTCTCCTTCTCCATGGCATTGTGCACAACTAACACGGAGAGTCGAGATCCTACAGGTCTGTGTGGATGACAGCTCCTCATGAGACAGGCATGGCAAAGGAAGCACTGGAAGGGAGCAGAGCGCACAGAGGGGCTGCAGCTCAATGGAGAATTGGGTGCAGCATGTGCAAACACAGAGACTCTGTTAGTGGCATGTTAAGGTTGCACAATTCAGCACTCAGGAGTCAGGAAATGAGAGCTGAACATTGAGACTTCAGCCTGCCTGTGCATTTATTATAACGCAGGCTTTATTTATAGGACACATTTTTAATTTTAAAACCAGTATTAAAGCTAAAAGTTTAGTTGCATATGCGCCATTAAGATAGCAGTGATCAGATTTAATAGCTGCATTGTAATGCACATGCTCAAGAGAACAAAGCTCCAGTATTACGTTCACCCTTTACTTGGCGTTTCCTGACCCTTGAGTGCGTACTCATGGAAGTTTTAGTTGCTTTAACATATGTGACAACATTTCTCCTCCGTCTTGGCGGGTTCTGCGTTTTCTGGTGGATTTGCTCGCCTGAGAGGTTCCAGCAACTTTCTTATTATTCTGGAACAGCCCATTATCTTACTGAGGGAAAAGGGATCTGATTAATCTGGGGCTAACAATCTACCTTCACTCTCCTGTAGCGTTCCATCCTCTGGAGGGTGAGGAGCCCCGGTGGGCCAACCTTTATTCTGCCCTGGTCCCGAGGGCCGCCTGGGATATTAGTTGTCAGCTCCTTCATGGAGCCGTGAGCATGGGTGCGTACTTGGCTCAGTTCACCCCTGTCCCAGATACCTGCCCCTTCTGCGGCTTGAGGGAGACCCTGGTTCACATTTACCTGGAGTGCGCCGGGTTGCAGCCCCTATTCCAGCTCCTCTTAGACATCCTGTTACATTTTTGGTTGTGCTTTTCCCCTCACCTTCTCATTTACGCACTCCCTATCTGTGGCCCCACAAAGTCACAGGACCTCCTGGTCAACATCCTCCTAGCTCTGGCTAAAACCAGCGAGAGGCAGTTGGCCAGCAGGGTCTCCAGTGACTGTGGGGTCTGTTTCCACTCCTCAGTCCGTTCACACATCCAGGCAGAGTTCCCCTGGGTGGCGTCTGCTGGCTTCCATGGCGCCCTTGGGGAGCAATGGGCACTGTCCAGGGTTCTCTGCTCATGTCCCCATCAGGTTCCCTTTGTTTGACTCTTTGACCCCACTCTTGTCCCTGTTATCTCATTAGTTGTCCCCCGATCTTTTGCATACTCCCTTTAGGCTGAGGGGAGGTCCTTTAGCAGCCCATCCACTTCGTTAATCCCTATAGGATCACTCTCCTGTAGCCATCTGACCTGACCCTGTCACCCACATTTTTTGTATTTCTTTGATTATGTTTAACAAATGGAAAGACCCCACTTCTCTAATGGGTGCCAGTGGGCAAAGGCCAGCCTGACAAACTGCAGGCTTCGTAGGCATTTGAAGGTTCACTAGTGTCTGTAGATGTTGCATTGCCAGACCTGTGTGTGTAATTTCCCTTAGAAATGTGCGGTTCAAGGGATCCTTTACAGTGCACAAACTCCTCCCCCACCCCTGCCCCCCCGGCCAGCTGTGCTTCCCCCTTGTCCCTCAAAACTGGAACTTTTCTCTCCGTTCAGTTGAAAACACTAAGTCAGTTTAAATGGCAAAAATAATGTCTGCACGTTCCAAATAAACCCCTCAATGCAGTGGGAGAAACAAGGAGACTGAAGAGCTGGAGCAGGGCCTAGTGAGAGGCAGCAATGAGGCAGGTCCAAGGGTCGATGCTTTGCCAGCCCTCCCTGGGGTGGACAGGTGCACATTGTCTCTCTTAGTGCCCACCTCCTAGGGGCTGGCCAATCTGCTTTCCTTGCCCAGGGAACCACCCTCCAACACGGGTTATTCTGTAAAACCAGTCAGTGAGCAACAGGGCCAGGCAAGGGCCCGACCTCTTTTCTTTTTGCCACAGCTCTGCCCAGCTCTTTAGATAAAAGCTGTTCCCTTCACTCGTGCGTCGCTCAGACACAGCACAAGGGATCTTGCGGGGCTGTGCAGGACTCTTGATCTCAGGAAAAGACCAAGGAGGAGTTGCATGGTCCCTGAGAAGGCTGGTGGTGGTTAGCTTGCAGCAGCACCACTGTGTGGTAGGACAGAAGTCCCCAAACTATGGTGTGTGCCCCCCAGGGGGGTGAAGAGGAACTTTCAGGGGTGGCATGCTGAGTCCTGGCCAGCCCCCATGGGAGGTAGAGAGGGAGTGCCACCCAGCTCTGCTCCTGGCCCCTGCTGCTAGTGTCTAGGCTGCTAACCCTGACCAAGACTCCAGCCCTGGTCCCACCCCCAGCCGTGGCCCCAATCTCAACCTCCATGGCCCTTGTCTGTGTCCCCTCTTCCAGAGCTGCAGCCCCAGCTCAGGGGCTGGTGGGGACATGGACAGGGCCAGGATATGGGGGGCACAAGGTATAAAGTTTGGGGACCACTGTGCTAGGAGCTTCCCAAACATCCAGAAAGCTAGTCCCTGCCCCAAAGAGCACAAAGGACAGCGGAAGATGCTGGATGCGGGAAGCGGGTGCAACCTGGGATTCGAGGGATCAGGCGAATGTTCTGCTGCTGTTTAATAAATGATACATTTTCCATCCTCCCTCTGTAAGTCAGCCCCGTTGCCACCCCAGCACATCAGTTCCCAGCAGCCTTGACTTCGTAAGGAACGAGTGGCCAAGTAAGGGGGGCAGAGCTCTGGGAGATCCTGAAAGCAAGTGCCCGAAGCCTGAAGCCGGCGCAGTGGAGAAGGGAGGCAGTCGGGGCGGTCAGGAGGGGAGGCAAGAAGGGGACTTCAGCAGCTGGGCTGCATGAAGCGGGAGAAGGGGTCTCTGGTGCCATGTCAGCAAAGAGGAACTGCTCAGCAGGGTAAGGAGCAGCAGAGCAGCCAAGTAGGATGCGGGGGAGCCAGGCCAAGGGGAGGTTGTCTGACGCCTTGGCAGGATCCCGAATGGAGCTGCAGAAAGCAGCTGAGAACGCTGCAGGGGATGAGTTGGGAAGAGAAGCCCAAGGAGGGGGAGGGAGGAAGAGTTGGAAGCTGAGCAGGGACTGCCAGGACCAGGAGGGGAGAGAGGAAGAATCAGATAGGGGAGGCTGAAGGTGATGGGATCACAGACTCCGGAAAGGGGTTGGAGGAGGAGCCTGTGGCTCTCGGGAGAAGGGGAGGGGGCTGAGTGGAGCTTCCAATAGAAGAGGGGAGACTCAGGCCCTGGCAGGGGGCCTGGGAACATGGGGTCTGGCGACGTTTCCAAAAGGGTGAGAGAGAAACCAAGAGAAGGGTAAAGAGCAACTTAACTCCCACCCCGTCCCCCCAGCACCGGGCTGCCCTCCCCCTTAACTCCCACCCCATCTGCTCCCGTGCCAGGCTGCCCTCCCCCTTAACTCCCACCCCGTCCCCTCCAGCACCAGGCTGCCCTCCCCCTTAACTCCCACCCCATCCGCTCCCGCGCTGGGCTGCCCTCCCCCTTAACTCCCACCCCGTCCTCCCCAGCGCCATGCTGCCCTTAGCCTTTAGCGTGGATGAAGGTCGGAGTTATTGCAGTAGTGACAGAGTCCTGTGGCACCTTAAAGACTAACTAAAGTTTTAGAGCATAAGCTGTTGTGGGCTAATACCTACTTCCTCGGCTTGTATCCGATGAAGTGGGTATTAGCCCACGAAAGTTATGCTCTAAAACTTCAGTTAGTCTTTAAGGTGCCACAGGACTCTGTCACTTCTGCAATTCCAGACTAACACGGCTACTTCTCTAGTTATCGCAGTGTTACCTTCCTCCTTTACTCCCTGTTCATGCCATCACCATGCTGGCCTCAGCCTTAATGCCCAACCCGTGGCTATATCAGTGCTGTGCTGATATCCGCCCTTCCACCCCGGCGCTATCCACACCAGCACATTGCTGACATCGTCCAGAATGCTGATGCTCTGTTTCTCTCTCCATTACCTCACCCTTCAGGCTCTGATAGGTACCTAGGACCTAGAGACTCCTCCAGGCTGAACAGCCGAGACCCCTCTTCCTGGACAGTGGAGGACGTGATGCATTTCGTACGAGACGCTGATCCACAGCTGGGACCCCATGCCGACCTCTTTCGAAAACACGTAAATATCTGTGTGTGTATGTCCAGCTAGAGGGCCGGATCCTCCCTGGGGTAATCGGGGTCCTCCAGTGACGTTAGCTCACAGTCGTAGAGATGGAGGCAGAAAAGCCCATGAGATGCTCAAGTCCAGCTTTCTGGCCAATGAAGAGTCACCCGCAATGTACATTTACTAGTGCAGTGTTTGGAGAGATCTAACCTAGCCTTGCCCCGGTGAGAGCTGGCGTCACTTCCTCTGTGGCTGAAGTTAACTCAAGTGATGTGAATGTCTGTGTGTATCCCCCAAAAGACAGGGCAGAGCATTGACAAGCACACCAAGGCATGTGCCACTTTTATTTACTCCCCCTACTGAAATAATGGTCACTCCTGGAACCTTGAAATGCACCTTCCCTGCAGGGCAATGTCTCCTTCATGGTGAATCCCATTGCATGACAGTGAATTGCTGGTCAAAAGACCCTTCTTCCCCCACCCCCAGCCCCCACAGGACAGGTTCCAGGTCTGTATGTCTATGTGTATCTCCGTTAAATGTAAAACCCTGCAGTAATTCACTGAGAAGTGTGTTCGGTTAAAATTACAACAGGGATGGAAACCCCGACTATAAGGTTCCAGCGGGGACTCTGCTACTTTTCACGTCCTACATGGTAATGCAGGTGCAGCTACAAAACCAGACAAGACCGTGCTGCGTACACTTGAACCTGGAGGGTTCTAGCAGAGCATTTAACGACATGCTTCATGCCAAGCTTGTCTCTGGTCCCACCAGAAGTCAGTGGCAGTACTCACAGGCGTAAGTGCTCTCCTGGAATGGCGCTGGCATGCCCAGCATCTTGCTGGGGCAGGCCTTAGGTTCCCTGAGCTCAGATTGCAGCTGCAGGTTGAAAGTTGCATGTCCTGACTTCTGGTGACTCTTTTAAATGTCCATTTGAGGAGGCACATTGGCTGCTGCTGGCGCTTGGCGGGAGACGCTTTTTATCAGTTGACAGTACAGATGGCTCTGAAAGGAGAAGATTCTTCGATTATAGACTCATAGACTTTAAGGTCAGAAGGAACCTTTATAATCATCTATTCTGACCTCCTGCACAATGCAGGCCACAGAATTTTACCCACCCATTCCTGCAATAAACCTCTCACCTATGTCTGAGCTACTGAAGTCCTCAAATGATGGTTTAAGGACTTCAAAGCACAGAGAATCCTCTAGCAAGTGACCCACGCCCCCTGCTGCAGAGGAAGGCGAAAAACCTCCAGGACCTCTGCCAATTTGCCCTGGAGGAAAATTCCTTCCCGACCCCAAATATGGCGATCAGCTGAACCCTGAGCATGTGGGCAAGACTCACCAGCCAGACACCCAGGAAAGAATTTTCTGTATTATCTTAGATCCCATCCCCTCCAATTTTCCATCATATGCCACCAGGCCCCTCTATTACCATAGTCAAAGATCAATTGCCAAAATTGTTTTCCCATCACACCATCTCCTCCATAAACTTATCAAGCTTCATCTTGAAGCCAGATAGGTCTTTTGCCCCCACTGCTTCCCTTGGAAGGCTGTTCCAGAATTTCACTCCTCTGATGGTTAAAAACCTTCTTATAATTTCGAATCTAAACTTCCTGTTGACCAGTTTATATCCATTTGTTCTTGTGGCCACATTAGTACTGAACTTAAATAATTCCTCTCCCTCCATGGTATTTATCCCTCTGATATATTTATAGAGAGCAATCATACCTCCCCTCAGCCTTCTTTTGGTCAGGCTATACAAGCCCAGCTCCCTGAGTCTCCTCTCATAAGGCAGGTTTTCCATTCTTCGGATCATCCTAGTATCCTTTTTCTGCACCTGTTCAAGTTTGAATTCATCCTTCTTAAACATGGGAGACCAGAACTGCACACAGTATTCCAGATGAGGTCTCACCAGTGCCTTGTATAACTGTACTAACACCTCCTTATCTCTCCTAGAAATACCTCACCTGATGCAACCCAAGACTGCATTAGATTTTTTCACTGCCATATCACATTATCTGAGAGTGTCTGGTGCTTTAGCAAGGGTTAATGCCACTGGCACTGGGAAATGTTTTCGTGACCAGAACCGTGTCTATTTGCAGGCTCATGCAGATTGGACTGAAAGCTGCAGAGCCCTCCAATCACTGTAGCTGTTGGTTTGGTTTAGGTGGAGTGGTTTGTTGTGAAAGGCTTTTCTTGTGTGTATTTCAGTGAAGCATGTAATTCCATGCTCTAATAAGAATATAACAATAGGGATCTATAATCGACCACCTGATAAGGGCAGTGATAGTGACAATGAAATGCTAAGGGAGATTAGAGAGGTTGTCAAAATAAATAACTCAATAATAGTGGAGGATTTCAATTATCCCCATATTGACTGGGAACGTGTCACCTCAGGACGAAATGCAGAGACCAAATTCCTCGATACTTTAAATGACTGACTGCTTCTTGGAGCAGCTGATACAGGAACCCACAAGGGGAGAGACAGCTCTTGATTTAGTCCTGAGTGCAGCGCAAGAGCTGGTCCAAGAGGTAACTATGACAGGACCGCTTGGAAATAGTGATAATAATATAACAACATTTAACATTCCTGTGGTGTGAACAACACCTCAGCAGCCCAACACTGTGGCATTTAATTTCAGAAAGGGGAACTATGCAAAAATGAGGGGGTTAGTTAAACGGTAATTAATAGGTAAAGTGACTAAAGTGAAATCCATGCAAATTGCATGGACACTTTTCAAAGACACCATAATAGAGGCCCAACTTAAATGTATACCCCAAATTATAAAACAAAGTCAAAGAACTAAAAAAGAGCCACCGTGGCTTTAAAACTATGTAAAAGAAGCAGCGAGAGATTAAAAAGGCATCTTTTAAAAAGTGGAAGTCAAATCCTAGTGAGGTAACTAGAGAGGAGCATAAACATTGCCAAATTAAGTGTAAAAATGTAATAAGAAAAGCCAAAATGGAGTTTGAAGAATAGCTAGCCAGAAACTCAGAAGGTAATAATAAAATGTTTTTTAAATACGTCAGAAGCAGGAAGCCTGCTAAACAACCAGTGGGGCCCCTGGATGACAGAGATACAAAAGGAGCACTTTAAGATGATAAAGTCATTGCGGAGAAATTAAATGAATTCTTTGCTTCAGTCTTCACAACTGAGGACGTTAAGGAGATTCCCAAACCTGAGCCATCTTTTGTAGGTGACAAATCTGAGGAATTGTCACAGATTGAAGTGTCACTAGAGGAGATACTGGAACTAATTGATCAACTTAACTGTAACAAGTCACCGGGACCAGATGGCATTCACTCAAGAGTTCTGAAAGAACTCAAATGTGAAATTGCGGAACTATTAACTAGGGTTTGTAACCTGTCCTTTAAATCGGCTTCTGTACCCAGTGACTGGAAGATAGCTAATGTAATGCCAATATTTAAAAAGGGCTGTAGAGGTGATCCCAGCAATTACAGACCGGTAAATCTAGCGTCCGTACCGGGAAAATTAGTTGAAACGAGTAAAGAATAAAATTGTCAGGCACATAGAAGAACATAAATTGTTGGGCAAAAGTCAACATGGTTTCTGTAAAGGGAAATCATGTCTTACTAATCTATTAGAGTTCTTTGAAGGGGTCAACAAACGTGGACAAGGGGGATCCAGTGGACGTAGTGTACTTAGATTTCCAGAAAGCCTTTGACAAGGTCCCTCACCAAAGGCTCTTACGTAAATTAAGTTGCCATGGGATAAGAGGGAAGATCCTTTCATGGATTGAGAACTGGTTAAAATACAGGGAATAAAGGGTAGAAATAAATGGTAAATTTTCAGAATGTAGAGGGGTAACTAGTGGTGTTCCCCAAGGGTCAGTCCTAGGACCAATCCTGCTCAACTTATTCATAAATGATTTGGAGGAAGGGGTGGCAAATCTATCTACTTGCCACCTCACTATCAGTGAGGTGGCAAAGTTTTCAGATGATATTAAACTGCTCAAAATAGTTAAGACCCAAGCAGACTGTGAAGAACTTCAAAAAGATCTCACGAAACTAAATGATTGGGCAACAAAATGGCAAATGAAATTTAATGGGGATAAATGTAAAGTAATGCGCATTGGAAAAAATAACCCCAACTATAGGTACAATATGATAGGGGCTAATTTAGCTACAACTACTCAGGAAAAAGATCTTGGAGTCATCGGGGATAGTTCTCTGAAGATGTCCATGCAGTGTTCAGCGGCAGTCAAAAAAGCAAACAGGATGTTAGGAATCATTAACAAAGGGATAGAGAATAAGATGGAGAATATCTTATTGCCCCTATACAAATCCATGGTGCGCCCACATCTTGAATACTGTGTACAAATGTGGTGGTCTCATCTCAAAAAGGATATACTGGCATTAGAAAAGGTTCAGAGAAGGGCAACTAAAATGATTAGGGGTTTGGAACGGGTCCCATATGAGGAGAGATTAAAGAGGCTAGGACTTTTTAGCTTGGAAAAGAGGAGACTAAGGGGAGATATGATAGAGGTATGTAAAATTATGAGTGGCATGGAGAGAGTGAATAAAGAAAAGTTATTTACTTGTTCCCATAATACAAGAACTAGGGGCCACCAATGAAATTAGTGGGCAGCATGTTTAAAACAAATAAAAGGAAGAAGTTCTTCACACAGCGCACAGTCAACCTGTGGAACTCCTTGCCTGAGGAGGCTGTGAAGGCTAGGACTATAACAGGGTTTAAAAGAGAATTAGATAAATTCATGGAGGTTAAGTCCATTAATGGCTATTAGCCAGGCTGGGTAAGGAATGGTGTCCCTGCCTCTGTTTGTCAGAGGGGGGTGATGGATGGCAGGAGAGAGATCACTTGATCATTACCTGTTAGGTTCACTCACTCTGGGGCACCTGCCATTGGCCACTGTCGGTAGACAGGATACTGGGCTAGATGGACCTTTGGTCTGACCCAGTACGGCCCTTCTTATGTTCTTAAGCATCTAAACCAGGGGTCTCAAACACGCGGCCTGTCAAGCCCTTCCCTGCGGCCTGCAATGCTCCCCCACGCCCTCCCTCGCCAAGTCCCCCTCAGCCCCCCGCCAAGCTACCCTCAGCCCCCCAACCCCACATCAAGCTCCCCACAGCCCCCTGCCAAGCTCCCCGAGGCTCCCCGTCCCTGCAGACCCCGCCAAGCTCCCCATGGTCCCCCACCAAGCTTCCTGACACCCCACCAAGCTCCCCACAGCTCCTGCAAAGCTCCCTGAGGCCACCCCGCCTCCCCACCAAGCTTTCCAGGTCCCCCGCCAAGCTCCCCTCCCGCCCCACATGCTTCTCACCCGTGCGCTGCTCCCCGGCTTAGCGGTTTCCAGGAGGAAGGGGCCAGGAGCAGGAAGCCTCCTACACAGAGGAGGAGGGGGAGAAAGGGGCGGAGAAAGTTATTTATTTCACATTACAGTTAAAGAAGTTAATTAAAAAGTTAATAAATTTAATAGCATATTATATAACTCTTCATTTTTTACTATACTTTCGTATCATCGTATGTGTAGCACTGAGATTGAGTATGAGGCTCAGATTTGTTAGGTGACGGAGTAGTTCACCTAAGGCAGGGGTCTCAAACACGTGACCCGCGGGGTTATTTTCTGTGGCCAGCCGAGCTCCCCATGCCCCTTCTCTGCCCCCACTTAATTTCCTGCAGGTGCCAAGCTCCCCGCGCCCCCTGCCTCCTCCCTGCCTACCTCCAGGCGCTTAGCACTTTCCAGGAGGGAGGGGGGAGGAGCGGGGAGCGGCGTGCTCAGGGGAGGAGGTGGGGCAGGGGTGGGACCTCATGGAAGGAGTGGGGGCGGGCCAGGGAGGGGAGCGTGTCAGTGATGCGGCCCTCGGGCCAATGAACTAGTCCTCATGCGGCCCTCTTGGTCATTTGAGTTTGAGACCCCTGATCTAAACTGTCCCACTGACAGCCTCTGGTCCCTTCAGAGCTCGTGGCCTAGCCAGACACAGTACGATGAGTGATGATGTCACATGATGGGGGGCCAGTAATAAATTGCTAAATTTAGCAGATGCCCCCTGAGCACGCTCAGAAGTGACTCTTCAGTTCCTTCGAACGTGGGTTCCCACCCTCCATCGTGCTCAAGGAGGGTTTTGTCCAGCTCAGGTTTCAAGCTTCAGGCACGTTTGACATACGTGGTGTGGGACTGGCTGACAGTGTGGCCTGTAGCCGGACTCTGTCCAGAGTTTGCTCAGCCTTTCCAGAAACCTGCTCCCGCCAGGCAGAGACCTGCTGGGTGGGGGCTGAATGTTTGTTCCCTTAGGCTACAGCCTGGAATTAAAGGAGGGGGTGCATTGATGTGTGTGTCTGGCCACCCTGGGGTGTTAGCTCACCCCTGCTGTAACACAACTCAGCAGTGCTTTGGGCCTTAGGACTCTGTACACCAGGTGATTCCTGTCAGCGCCTCTTCCCACTGGCAAAGCTTTGCCTGCTACCCAGGAAGGGCTTGATAGCGGGTGAGGTGGGGCTTGTGCAGTCTGCTCTATTTGTTAGGGCATAGCAGATTGCTCTACTAGGGGGCACCCTTTCTTAGCATCCTGCTTCCTTTCCCATGTGTGCCAACCAGCCTGGCTGGCTACAGCAGGGGACCGGTCTGCTCACAGGCACGTCCCTGGGGGGATAATAAATGAACTCAAAACAAAGGAGAAATTGAGGAGAACAGCAATTGTGGGAGTTACGGCACTGGACTGGGAGTCAGGAGGCCAAGGTTCAATTCCTGGCTGTGCCACAGATCTGCTGTGTGACCTTAGGCAAGTCACCTGATCAGCCCATGCCTCTGTGTGCTCGCTGCTGAAGCAGGACGACAGCCTTGGGCTCCTGTGCACAGAGTGCAGTGAGGTTAAAGTGAGTGAGACTTGTGAAGTGTGTGGAAATGCGTGGTGCAAGGCACTATGAAAGTGGAGGTTAATGGAGTTAACCACGGGAAGTAAAGAACTCCAGCAGCATTGCCCCCTGGCTGCCTGTCTCTTGGACAGAACCACCTCAGAAAAATCCCGTCTCTGGACAGACTTCTCTCTGAGCAAGGCACAGAGCAGGAATCGAAACATTATCAGACCAAGCCCATAAAGTAGTTCATTCAACCCCTCCAAATAGCACAAGCCCAAAGGGCCTGCGGGATGGAATTTGGTGTTGACACAAGCCTGTGTCTCTGCTCAGGTGGCTTGTGGGAGTCCTCAGAGTCACTGTTTGATCAGTTTCACAATCGCATTCACCTTTGTACTTTCTGAGGGGTTCATCTGGGGGGCAGCTCGGCTTTCCCTGCTAACCCCCACTCCACATTGCCAGCAGGCCGGTCCTTCCTCCGAGTGAAGGGAAAAGGCAGAGTCCTGGGTTTAGCAGGCCTGCCCAGACCTGCTGCGGCCCCGAGCATCCAAGATGTTACTTCCCTTTCCCCTGGCAGTCACCCATCTGCACATGGCACCACAGCAATGGCTGACAGGGGGCAGGGGGGAGGGATTCTGTCTGGATGTGGCATGAGGCACATTCCCTTTCCTGACTTCCTCCTGTGCAGTCGTGGCTACAAGAGCCTTGTTTCTTACTGTTTTCACAGAGACCTGGGGCTGCTCTTTGCAGGGATGAGCCTGGGTAACTTTAGAAGAGCTGGAAACAAAGGGCGGGGCGAGGGGCAGTATCATGTAAGCAGCCAGCTCTTTAACAGACCCCCGGGGCCACAGACCACAGCTTAGAGCTGATCAGTGCATGCCCCGACCGCCCCCAATCACCCCTTACGAGTGGAATGTGCCTTAGCAAACCAGCCCCAGCCATGGCATGCTCTGATGTTAATCAACCTCCAGTTAAATAGAGGCACAGCTTGGGTGGGAGAGGGGTGGGGGTGGGCAGAGGAAGGTTTAGCAGCTGTGATTCCCTTGTGGGGGAGAGGGATGGAGTCACTGCAAGGAATGTCCTGCTCTTTTGGACCCTGTCTTCCTTCTTTCAGAACGCCAGCCACTCCCTGCCAGGCAGTGCCAGCCTCACGCCCAACCCCCCCACCCCCCAGGATGTTGGGTCGTTCTCATTTAGCCCAGGGCAAGAAGGATTCCTGCTTGCTGGAGTGGCTGGGCCGGGTTGGTGGGAGCTGTGGGGCAGGAGGTAGGGAGGGAATGCTTTGGATACGGCTTGTTAGGCTGGCATCAGTCAAGTATTCCCAAGAACTGTAGGGAAGGAAAACCTGCCCAGCCCAGTGCCAGCATCCTTTAGCGCCACCCCCACAGTACTCCTGGGAGAGCGAGTTCCAGAGGTGCTAGGCAGTGATTTCGGGCTAGTGAGGACATCAGCATTTGTAGGGCAGCACCAGCCTGGCTAACACTGACCTTCTCTTACTCCCTGGTGCCAGGAGATCGACGGCAAAGCCTTGCTCCTGCTGCGGAGCGACATGATGATGAAGTACATGGGGCTGAAGCTGGGTCCGGCACTGAAGCTCACCTACCACATTGACAAACTAAAGCAAGGCAAGTTCTGAGAGGACTCTGCGGGATGGCCCATGGGAATGCCGGACTCCTGGCCACTCACCCAGTCGCGCCCCCCTGCAGACTGGTACGCATGCATACACCGCAGGCAGACATGGTCCTGAAATGCCTGCAAATCACTACATGGATCCACCAGCCCCCTCCTTCCACTGTCAGGAGCACAGTGGGCACGTGAAAGGAGACAGACAATTTCTTGGATCCCCTGGGGACCAAACAGAGCTCAACTCGTGGACATCCTGACGCAAACAGAAGAACCCTTTCCTTGCTCCTCAGCTGACACTCGTCTGCAGAGCCCAGTCCCTCTGCACCCGAGGGAATGAAGACACGCTGTGTTTTGCAGAGCTCTTCAGCACCCTGGGCTTCTGTGGTGCTGGATCCTTTCCCCTTTGTTCCCCTGCAGGAGTGTGACTCTCATGTCTTTCCTCTGCCCCGGGACCCTTGTCTCTCCTGGCTCTCTGGTCCGGCCTAGCCTCGTTTCCTCACTCTGGGTCAGATGGACAGTTCTGCTGCAAATCCTACAATGCTGGGCAGGACAGGCTGTGAGAAGCCAACTCCTGGAGTTGCAAAGCCGCTCTGAGTAACACTATGGCGAGCTTAAAAGACTGTGCACCTGTTCCTAGCCTTCCGTGAAGGGCTGCGTGTGGGGGACTGCAGCCCAGAGCATGGTCCCACTGCCTTGACAGAGCAGCCTTTCCTCCTTGGCTGGGTCCTCCTGCCCCGGGGGACCCAGAGCTGGTGGACTTCCTCATGCTGGCGATCCCAAGGGGGTAATTCCTTTGTATTTATTTCCAACGAGGGAAGCTCAGCTGAGGCAGATGCCATTGAGAGCCCAGAACAGCTTTGGTGCCTTCCCAGTTAGCGTGGGCTAGGAGGGCTGGGCGCCCTGCTGAATTCTCCCTTTTTCAAGGTGTCATCATTTAGGAAACAATCATGAAATGTTTTGTATCTGTTATGAAATTGCAACCCTCAGAGTTCTTTACCCAGCAATGCAAAGGTTCCAGATGGTACTGTTGGAATGGTCTTACCTCTCCAGTTCATTCTGCCAACCATCAGCAGGTTCCAGGGATGTGGGACCGGGGGCTGGCAACTTCTGCGAAGACCGTTCCTCCATCTGCCCTTCCTGGGCCTGTCCCAGCTCCCGGCCGGCACAGCTTGTTTCAAGCTGTTTAATGTATTTATTTGTGATGGCACTTGAGCAGTGACCCGCTGTCCCATGTCTGAGTTGCTGCAGCTGTAGAGAAATGAGGTGGAGAAGAACTGAGCCAGGTGCCCCACACCCGCCATGGGGCAAGAGCCTGCTCCCTAGGAAGCCAGTGGAACTTTTTCATGAACTCCAGGGGGAGCAGGCTCTTCATCACAGCTGTTAGATCCCTGCAATGGAAACTAAGGCTAGGTAGTGCCCTGCACAGTCTCTGCCTGGCATGTGACAAGCAGTGGGAAGAGCTGACCTGCCCCTTGGTGTGCCCGTGAGTCAGCTCCCAGGGCATGGTGGGGCATGAGCCCTGGCCTGCTACCCCCACGCTGCCCCAATGGACAGGATGTACGGAAATCAACCTCACAAGCACTTCTTTCCTCTCCTGCTTTTCCCTATTGCTCTGTCCTTCCCCCAGCCATAGGAGCTCCGGGGTGACTCTGCTTTACCCCTAAGGGGAAATTGGAAAGAAAAGCCAAACGAATAAAAGGCTGTTTGTAAAACCAGGTCTCTGCTAAATCCCAGCACAGCACAACGAGCCAGGCGAGGGGCTCTGGGTTTTCACCTTTCCTTTCTCCTGGCCAGCTGCAGACGGGCCTCTGATAGGCAGGTCCCAGTGCAGTACAGCCAGAGCTCCCCTCCGCACTTCCTTTATGTTGAGTTGTTTATAAATAAAGAATAACAATGTTCCTCAGCTGCCTTTGTCGGGTGGTTAGAGGCCTTCAGGTGCCTGCTTTGCAGTGAGGTCTGTTCTACAGGCCTGTCAGCTCCTCCCTCCCCGTAGCCCCTCACCCCTGGTGAGCAGAGCTCTGCCCCTGCACTGTTGCTTCTCCCCGAGGGAGGGCGCTCTGCCACTGGAAGCAGGTTCTGCCAGAGGCAACAGCCATGTACAGATTGGAATTAGCCATTGGCAGGCTCTGGACCAGCCCTGCTGCTCCATGATTTGTACCTCCGGCTCTGGAGTATTTACACCTTGCAAACTACTGCAGCAAACGCAGCCCAGGGAAACTGCCTGGCCAGTCCGCTGGCTCTGCGAGAGTTGTCTGCCTGCAACAGCAGCTCCGACTGCCGGAGACATGGCAGCAGCTGGCCTGACTCAGGATCTCAGAACTGAAGTTCCCAACAGTAGTTTGTGATTAATCCCTGGAACCTTGAAAACTATCAGTCTCTTTACTACCCCACTCCTCACCTGCACTCACCTCTGTCTGCAGCTGGGGGAGCCCCAGTGGACTGGGCATCTCCAGGAAGGGATAGGGAGCCTAGTGAGAAGCTGTAACGAAGCTGCCTTGGGTGGGACGCTTCTGAGAGGATCAGCTCAGGACAAATTGCTTAGAGCAGGGTAGTTACAGCCCAAAGCTGGGGTTTGTCTACTTCTAAGGCAAAGCAAACCAGCCAGCCAGAGAGGACTTTGGTTTTACCCCACTGGCTAACCAGAAGTCATTCCCTTAGGCCTGGTCTACACTAGGGGGAGCAGGGGGTCAACCTAAGATATGCAGCTTCAGCTATGTGAATAACGTAGCTGAGGTTGGTGCACCTTAGGACAACTTACCTGGCATCCTCATGGCGGCAGCGGGTTTCCCCATCGACTCCACTTGTGCCTCTTGGCGAGCTGGAGGCCCAGAGTTGATGGGGAGCGCCTTTGGGGATCTAAACAAGATGCGATAAATTGATCCCCGATAGAACGATCGCTACCCACCAATCCGCTGGGTAGGGAAGGCATACGCTTAGACACTCCAGTTTCCCAGTATCACCACCAGTGCCACTTGTTATGGGGACAACTGATTATGAAAACCAGTACCCCTGTAAAAGAAGAAAGGTTCCCCTGATCCCAAAGAACTAAGCCCCAGACTCAGGGCAATATATATCAGAGCTTACCCACAAGTCACGCTGTTGCCAATCCTTTAGAACAGGAGTGGGCAAACTATGGCCACATCCAGCCTGTGGGACTGTCCTGTCTGTCCCTCCCTGCCCCCCAGCAGGGGAGGCTGCCCCTGGCCCTCCCCCAGAGCTACGCAGCTGCACAGGCAGCACTCTGGTGGGTGGGGCGGGGCAGGACACAGAGCCAGACATGCTCCCTCCTCTGCCATGTGGGCAGTGCTCTGGAGGGTGGGGCTGCCCACTCCCGCAGGGCAGCATGTTTGGCTCCGCGCAGAGCCGGACATGCTGTTGTGAGCAACATGGTAAGGGGGCTGGGGCCAGGGAGTTGGATGAGGGGCAGGTAGGGTGACCAGACAGCAAACGTGAAAAATCAGGATGGGGTGGGGGGTAATAGGAGCCTATATTAGAAAAAGCTCCAAACATCAGGACTGTCCCTATAAAATTGGGATATCTTGTCACCCTAGGGGCAGGGGTTCCCGGGGACAGTCGCGGGATGGGAGCAGGCTGGGTTGGATAGTGGGTGGGGTCCCGGGGTGGTGATTAGGGATGGGGGGGGTCTCTGGAGGGGGCAAGCAGGGAGGTTAGATGTGGTCAAGGAATAACACGTCCGCTGTTTTCCCCTGATCTGCAGAGCCAGTTATCATAGAATCATAGAACCTCAGGGTTGGAAGGGACCTCAGGAGGTATCTAGTCCAACCTCCTGCTCAAAGCAGGACCAACCCCAACTAAATCATCCCAGTCAGGGCTTTGTCAAGCCTGACCTTAAAAGCCTCTAAGGAAGGAGATTCCACCACCTCCCTAGGGAACCCATTCCAGTGCTTCCTCCTAGAGAAAAAGTTTTTCTTAATATCCAACCTAAACCTCCCATAGTGCAACTTGAGACCATTACTCCTTGTTCTGTCATCTGCTACCACAGAGCCAGTTATCTCGTCATAGAAGGCTATTAGGTTAGTCAGGCATGACTTGCCCTGGGTGAAACCATGCTGACTGTTCCTGATCACTTTCCTCTCCTCTAAATGCCTCAGAACTGATTCCTTGAGGATCTGCTCCATGATTTTCCCAGGGACTGAGGTGAGGCTGACTGGCCTGTAGTTCCCTGGATCCTCCTCCTTCCCTTATTAAAAGATGGGCTCTACGTTAGCCTTTTTTCACATCCACCTCCTCACAGCATGCCAATACTCCCACCTCATCCCCTGGGTCTGCCCTCGTCCCAACGCTCCCACCTCACCCCCCGACATCCATCTCCTCACTGTGACCTAGTACCCCCATGTCATCTGCCATGGCCACCTCCTCACCCCATCCCACCTCACCCCCTGTGTCTACCCTCACCCGCTTACCCCAACCTCATATCTGCCTCATCGAGTCCTGCCACTGCCACCTCCCCCCCAGCACATGTCTGTCTCTTCACCCCACCCCAGCATCCCCAACTCACCCCCTGTAATGATGCAACCTCTGGCAAGTCACTACTGAAAGTATCAGTTCAGGATGAATTTCTCAGAGCACGGCAGTCATAGCCCAAGGCTGGGGATCCTTTATTACTAAGGCCATCAAACCAGCCAAACAGAGGCAACTTTGGTCTCACCCCACAGGCTAACCTGAGGTCATACAGGCAATTCCTTTAGATACTCCAGTTCCCTTGTATCACCACCAGTACCGCTCCTTATCAGGAGGACTGGTTATGAAAACCAAGACCTCAGTAAAAGAGAGTTCTCCTGATCGCAAAGGACCAAGCCCCAGACCCAGGTCAATATACAAATCAGATCTTACCCACAAATCACGCTGCTGCCAATCCTTTAGAATCTAAAATCTAAAGGTTTAGTCATAAAAGGAAAAAGATATAAATGAGAGCTAGAACTGGGTAAATGAAATCAATTTCATACAGTAATGGCAAAGTTCTTGGGTCAGGCTTGTAGCAGTGATGGAATAAACTGCAGGTTCAAATCAAGTCTCTGGAGAACATCCACAGCTGGGATGGGTCATTCAGTCCCTTGCTCAGAACTTCAGTGCAGCAAGGTTCCTCCAGAGCTAAGAAGCAGGACTGAAGACCAAATGGAGATGATGCAGCTGCCTTTTATAGTCCCTTGCCCTGTGACTGTTACTTCCTTTGTTCCAAACACAAGCTACCCAGCACCTGGCATGGAAAAACCATGTCCCTGCCTGCCTTGCTGAGGCACAAGGTGTACCTGCCTGCTCTCAAGGCTCCGTTGTACAGCGGATGCTCATTAAAGGGCCATCAAGCAGGCCAGGCAGTTCTGATGAAAAATGTCTCTGGGGTGTCACCCAGAAGCAGAGCACAAGTTTGAACCACAGACAGTAGAGAGCCAAAACTTACAACTTTAAATACAAAAACGATACCTGCATATAGACAACATAATCATAAGCCGCAAATCCTAACCTGTTCCTAGACCTCTTACGTGACCTCCCGCCTTTGTACAAGATTTGGTACCACTACAGGGCTTTGGTAGCAACAGGGATCTACATGGTGCAAGTTCTGTCAACAACGTCACAACCCAGCATCTGGAGCCTCACCCTGCCCAGCACCCCCAGTTCATCCCCACATCTACCTACTAACCTCTCCTCACCCCATCCCTTCCCCCGTGTCTGCCCTCCCCCAACACCTCCCATCTTACCCCCCATGTCCGCCCCCTCACTGTACCCAACCTCGTCTGCCTCCTCACCCCATCCCTTCCCCCGTGTCTGCCCTCCCCCCGACACCCCCATGTCCGCCTCCTCACTGTACCCAACCTCGTCCCCCTACTCACTTCGCCTTCTCACCCCATCCCTTCCCCTGTCTCTCTCCCGACACCCCCCATCTCACTCGCCATGTCCGCCTCCTCACTGTACCCAACCTCGTCCGCCTACTCACCTCGCCTCCTCACCCCATCCCTTCCCCCATGTCTGCCCTCCCCCGACATCCCCATGGCCGCCTTCTCACTGTACCCAACCTCGTCCGCCTACTCACTTCACCTTCTCACCCCATCCCTTCCCCCGTGTCTGCCCTCCCCCGACACCCCCATCTCACCCCCCATGTCCACCTCCTCACTGCGCCCCAGCACCCCATCCCATCCCCCGCATCCACCTCCTCACCTCACCCCATCCCATCCCCCGTGTCTGCCCTCCCCCACGACACCCTCATCTCACCCTCCCCACATCCACCTCCTCACTGCGCCCCAGCATCCCATCCCATCCCCCGCATCCACCTCCTCACCTCACCCCATCCCACCCCCCGTGTCTGCCCTCCTCCACGACACCCTCATCTCACCCTCCCCACATCCATCTCCTCACTGCGCCCCAGCACCCCATCCCATCCCCAGCATCCACCTCCTCACCCCCATCCCATCCCCTGTGTCTGCCCTCACTCCGACATCCCCATCTCACCCCCCCATGTTCGCCTCACTGTGCCCCAGCACCCCATCCCATCCCCCACATCCACCTCCTCAGCTCACATCCTCACCCCATCTCATCCCTCACATACACCCCCTGCATCTGCCCCCTCCCCTCCTCACTTTCCACCCTCTGCATCCATTCCTGCCCCTCCTCATATCTCCCCAGCACCCCCTGCAGCCATCCTTGTCCCCTCCTCACTCCTCCATCTCTCCCCTTCACCCTGTATCCATCCTCTCCCCCTCACCTCTGGAGCTGTGCCTCCTGCCCCACTCTGTGCCTGGTTTCATACGGCCTAAGCTATTAGCTGTAGCTGCTCCCCAACTCTACTGCCCCCCCACAGGGTGAGAGTGGGGGGAGGGGTAATTGGAACTGTATGTTCTTTGGACAGGGACCCACGTCTTGTGTGTCCTGTGTGGCTCTGGCACACTGCACCCCCATGGCCTTTGGGAGATGGGAGCCCTGCCCCTTATGCACGGCCCTCCGTGCTGGAATAGGGGGGCTGTAGCACCCCCCTGACTTGAAGTGGTTTCCATCCTATCGGGGTTTACAGTTTGATTCAGTGTCTCTCAGCTGAGATCCACTGACTCTCTCCACACACAGAGCAAGGGCTAATGGACCTGCTGCTGTGATGGAGGGTGAGCCTGTCTGCCTGCCACTGTGTCTTTGCTCTCCAGGCCATCACAGACCTCACAGACACTGGTAGGCATGAGAGTCACACTTCGTTCCGACTTCCTGAAGGAGCAGTTCAATGGCCTCTTGGTTAAAAATTGCTGAACCAATAGAAGCGGCAGGAGCCACATGGGAAGGCAGGAGCAAGAACTAATCCAGGTAGAACGAGAGGGCTCCCTGGGACCAACTGCAAATGCCAAGTCTGGGACAGCGGTTGGTAGGGCTGTGCGTGTCTGGGAGTGTGAGGAGCAGCCAGATGAGAAAGCAAGGGAGCGTGGCCCTAGGAGGAAGCCATGCGAGAGAGTTTCTTTTGGGCACAGGACTAGCTGGAAAGCAGGCTTGGATTTCTGAACAGGAAACTGCCTGCTGCTGTTTGTTCCTCCTATGTTCAGGGAGACAGAACTCGGTACATTCTTTGGAAATAAACAGGATTTCATCCGAGAACAGACCTGATCCCATTAGCTATTTCTCCTCCTAACAGAAACATTGGCTAACTGCTCAGGCCCCAGGGCAGGAACAATCCTTTTGATGCCTTAGTCTGTCCCATTTCTGCTCTCATGCAGTCCCCTGCCCAATAGGGTGACTGGACAGTCGGGACAAGGGCTGATGGGGTAATCGGAGCCTATATAAGAAAAAAGACCCAAAAATCGGGACTGTCCCTATGAAATCGGGACATCTGGTCGCCCTACCTGCCCAATGACATTTCCCCTTATGTCAGGCCCCTCACTAATGATGCTCAATGACCTCACAATCCAGACACCTGGTTTAAAACCATCTCCTTGCTCACAGCAGAAACGGGCAGGGCCACGAAAGCCCTGGGTTGGCCTGTTCCTGGGTTGAGGCACCAGGAGCTCTGGGAGGATGACCGACGCAGGAGTCTTTCTATCCTGACTGATGTGACCACCAGCCCCTTCATGGTAACCCAGCTCCTGTCTCCTAGCTCTTCTGAGACCCCTGGGAACTAGGAAGGGGCAGGAGCTACCCCCAGCTCCCAGTCCACAGAGATGACTCTGGGACAAAGATTCAAGTCCCGGGATTGCGCTGTTGTGCGCTCTGCCTGGGCCCCCAGGTATTGTTCTGGGTGTCACTTGGGAGCCGCATTGGACTGGGAGGGGGAGGGGACTCAGTCTTTGGGGGTGACCAGCGGCGCAGTCTTTGAAAGTGAGTCTCTTTCCAAGGCTCTGGCTGGTCCTGCGTAGGCATCAGTTGTGCTTTGCTGGGGCCCCAGCCGCTCTCAGTCTGCCCACAGTGAAATCAGTATAAATGCACTTCTGCTCTAGCTCGTCCTGTCCGGGAAGGGGAGGAAGCCGTATAGGCAGAAGACACCTCTAGAGCAGGATAAGGGGGGCTGTCCTACTCTCCCCTCTCACTGCCATAATGCTAGCAGCCCTAACCCCATGAGTAGCACAGGCCTCGCCATGTTTAGTGGCTTTACTAGCCTGAGGTGACTACGGGGCCCCCTCAACTCAGGGAGGGATGTGCCACAAGAGGGTATTTCCCAGTGACCAACGGCGCCTTCTGTCTGTGCCCCCAAGAGCAACAACATCCACGCGTTCATTTCTGGCTGGTTTGTCGCCAACACATTTTTAGCCAGGCTGTGCACTGGGCACAAGTCGGGCGCCATTTGAGCAGGAGGCATTAGTTCTTCTTCAAGTGCTTGCTCACGTCCGGTCCAGTGTGTGTGTGTGTGTGTGTGCTCCCCATATGCATCAGTGCTGGACGTTTTCCCCTCAGCAGTAGCCATAGGGGACCGGCTCTGGTGCCCTTTGGAGGGGTGTTGTATGGCGCGGTATAAGATGTACTCACCCGCAAACACACTCAGTTCCTTCTTGCTGCCAGTGATGGTGCTGGAACATCTCCTTGCTTCAGCGAGCCTCCTCCGTCTCACTCTGTTGACACCAACTTTTCCCTGTAAATAGTTAAAAGTGTTATTAGTTTCCCTTAGTTAGTTCATTAGTCCTGGCCAGGGCTCAGCCTTGGGATGGGACATGCCCTTATCCCCAGGCCTCAAACCCTGCAGTCATGGTAAAAAATCGATGCCCATCAGCGAGCCTCATAACAGCTGCTTGAGGTGCCTGGCGAAGACCCATATCAGTGACAAATGTCGTATCTGTAAAGGGTTCATATGTCGGACAAAGAAGGAGCGAGACCTACGTCTCCGGCACT
>ML677388.1:13883538-13922502 GCA_007922305.1 Dermatemys mawii
TTAAAGAGGCTAGGACTTTTTAGCTTGGAAAAGAGGAGACTAAGGGGGGATATGATAGAGGTATATAAAATTATGAGTGGTGTGGAGAAAGTGAATAAGGAAAAGTTATTTACTTGTTCCCATAATAGAAGAACTAGGGGCCACCCATTGAAATTAGTGGGCAGCAGGTTTAAAACAAATAAAAGGAAGTTCTTCTTCACACAGCGCACAGTCAACCTGTGGAACTCCTTGCCTGAGGAGGCTGTGAAGGCCAGGACTATAACAGGGTTTAAAAGAGAACTGGATAAATTCCTGGAGGTTAAGTCCATTAATGGCTATTAGCCAGGCTGGGTAAGGAATGGTGTCCCTAGCCTCTGTTTGTCAGAGGGGGGTGATGGATGGCAGGAGAGAGATCACTTGATCATTACCTGTTAGGTTCACTCACTCCGGGGCACCTGGCATTGGCCACTGTTGGTAGACAGGACACTGGGCTGGATGGAAGGTCGGGCTGACCCAGGCTGTCCATTCTTATGTTCTTATGACTCAGTGCAGTGCCATGATGGTGCACCCATCACTGCAGCCCTGATATCGGGACTGACCTAGCCGCTCCCCTAGTGTGTGGCAGTGGCACGGCTCCAAGGACACAAGACAATGGCCCCAGGAGTCTCGCTACCAGTACTGGTCACCACCGGGGCGATGCTCCCCATCTCGCCAGTCGACTCGCTCCTGCTCTCCGGACCAGCACCGCTCGAGAAGCGTGAGGCGTCGATTGCTGGGGCCCCGTCACAGATCTGCCGAATGCCATTGATCTCCGGGAGCTCAGCACAGGGACTCGTCACCCTCAGACAGATCCCCATCGCAGCGCTAGGACTGGCACTGTCATGACTGGGATGAGCAATCGGTACCGTCCTGGTTTCCCAGATGCGGTCCCTCTTCTTTGGATGCCGGTACCAAGCAGGAGTCCATACCAGTGAGGCAGGGCCCTGCGCGGGGGGTACCTACATTACCAACGGCACCACCTGTTGCATCATGGCCCCAGGGTCAGTGGCCTGCCCCAAGGTACCCCTCACAAGAGCTCAGGTCGGCCTCAGGGGCCTCGGACAAGCCATCAGCCGCAGTCTCCATCCTGCTCCAACACAGAGGGCTCTGGGAAGAAAATGCCTCAGCTCCACCTGGCTCCATGGAGGAACCAGCCACACAGCCTTTGGAGGCGGCAGTGCCTTGGGTCCCCTCCTCGCTCTCGCCCAACAAGGCGATTATGGGGCCCCCTTACCTCATCCACTCCCTCAGGATGATGCGAAGGCCCATCAGGACACCTCAAACTTGAGGCTTCGTGCTGAGAGGGTGAGGGACCCCTCGGACTCTCTACTGATGTCCTCAGCTCGGCAGCCGCAGCCCGCGTGGTATTCCCCTTACACAAGGGGGTGGCAAAGATCACCAGGTCCCTATGGCAGATGCCCTTGTCGCTGCCCCCCTCCCAGCTCCGAAAGGGTTGAACAAAAGTACCATGCGTCGGCTAAAGAATACGAATCCCTTTACATGCACCCTGCCCCAAGCTCCCTGGTGATCTCAACCATTAATGAATGGGAAAGGCAGGGCCGTGACCCCGACAAACAAAGACTCGAAAAGACTTTATTTATTTGTAAAGAAAATGTATCCTTTCCCGAGCCTCCAGCTGGAGTGGCCAATCACCAGGCCCTGCTTGGCCACGACGATTTCAACATGTGGCAGTCCATGGCCCAGTCTGAGAATCTGCTGCTTGAGGACCCAAGAAGGAGTTCCATGTGATCCTCGAAGAGGGCAAAGCCATGGTCAGGGCAGCCCTCCAAGTGGCCTCAGATGTGGCGGACTCTGCAGCCAGAACAAGGGCCTCGGCCATCTCAGTGAGGAGGCCTCTTGGCTGCACTTGTCAGGTCTGTCGACGGCGGTCCAACAGTCAATGCAGGATCTCCCATGCGATGGCCAAGCTCTGTTTGCAGAACAAACAGACACAAAACTATGTGAGCTGAAGGACTCCCGGGTGCTGCTGAGGACCCTGGACCTCTGCACCCAGGGCTTGCCCAGAAAACGGTTTAAACTGCAGCAACCCCCAGTCTCTGGGAACCAACCCAGGTCAGAGCCTGCCTGTAAAAAAGGCAGAGGATACAGACGCCGGCAAGATCACCAGCCCGTGCCCAGTCAAGCTCCACCCGGATCCAACAGGATGGTAAGCGGGCATTTTGAAGTTGCGCCTGAGAGCAACCTACCAGCCTGGTCCCCGCATCCTTCTTCTTTGCACTTCTCCAGCCACCTGTCTTCTTTCTTCCCTGCATGGGCCTCTGTAATTTCAGATCGCTGGGTCCTCAACACCTTGGTGCAGGGTTCACCTGCCAGTTTCTTTCTGTTCCCCCCCTTCCAACTCCCTTCACTGTCCCACTTCCGGGACTCTTCTCACGAGCAGCTGCTCACCCAGGAGGTTCAGAGCCTTCTGCAAGTGGAGACCATGGAGGACGTCTCTCAGGAGTACGGGAGCAAGGGATTCTACTCCCAGTACTTTCTGACCCCCCGACCCAAGGAAGTCTGAGACCCATTCTGGACCTGTGACACCTCAACAAGTATCTCAAGAAGTTGAAGTTCCACATGGTCTCCCTGGCCTCCATCATTCCCACCCTGGAGCCGGGAGACTGGTACGCCACCCTAGATTTGAAAGATACATACTTCCCCATATCGCTATTCCCAGGACACAGGTGATTCCTGCGTTTCACAGTGGGTCCCGCCCACTACCAGTTTGCAGCATAGGTGCTGACTCTGGGGGTGCTCCAGGGCTGGAGCACTCATGGGGAAAAATTGGTGGGAGCCCACTGGCAGCTCCCCACCCTGCCCCAGCTCACCTCCACTCTGCCTACTCCCCTGAGCATGCCGCCACTCCACTTCTCCCCCATCCCGCCCAAACTTGCCACACGAAACAGCTGCTTGGCTTGGCAAGCCTGGGAAGGAGGGATGGGGGTGGAGGGGAAATGTGGAGCGCTCGGAGGAGGAGGCAAGGCTGGGGATTTGGGGAAGGGGTTGGAATGGGGCAGGGCAGGGGCAGAGTTGGGGGCGGGGCCGGGGGGGAGGTGGTGAGCACCCACCAGCGCCGGGTAAAGTCGGCACCTCTGAGTTATGACAGCACCTCCCCTTTGACGTGGCTACAGCCCCGAGGGTGTTTACCAAATGCATGGCAGTGGTGGCAACCTACCTCAGGCAGCGAGGCATCTGGTTTCACCTGTACCTCGATGACTGGCTTATCAAGGGCCGCTCCAGGTCTCAAGTCCAGCAAGACAGCTCAGTGCTGCAGCTCATGTGCCATGCCCTGAGCCTGTTGATAAACGAGGCAAAATCAGCGTCAGTCCCAGTTCGAAGGATAGAATTCATTGGAGCCGTTCTCGACTCCACCCAGGCCAGAGCATTTCTGCCACAGGACAGGTTCAAGACGATGGCGAGTCTCATTGCCAGCATCTTGGCATATCCCCTACCCACGGCCCGGATCTGCCCCAGGCTGTGGGGGCCACATGGCGACCATCATATCCATCATGCGAGGCTCAGGCTGCGGCCCCTCCAGCGGTGGCTGTCCACAGTCTACACCTGTCCAGAGATCATCTAGACAAGGTTGTCACAATTGCATCGAAGTGGGGGACTGATCCGAGGACGTTCCTGGAGGGAGTTCTGTTCCAGGGACCTCGACCTTCAGTATCGCTGATATTGGATGCCTCTGACCTGGGCTGAGGAGCTCATCTCAGCACGTTGCAGATGCAAGGGACGTGGTCTCCAGAGGGGCGGACATTGCACATAAAGGTCAGGGAGCTCGAGGCAGTCCGCCTAGCCTGCGGAGTCTTCCTGACGCATCTTTCTGGCTGAAGTGTGCAGGTAGTCATGGACAACATGGCCTCAATGTTTTACATCAACAGGCAAGGGGGGACCTGCTTATCGACCCTGTGTCGGGAAGGGCTCTGATTGTGGGACTTCTGCATCTGGCATGACATCCACCTGGAGGCCTTGCACCTCCCCGGCATCCAGGACGCACTGGCAGATTGCCTCAGCAGGTCCTTCGTCTGTCCCCACGAGTAGTGCCTTCTTCATCTGGAGGTCATGCAGGTGCTATTCCAGAGGTGGCGGGCTCCCCAGCTGGACCTGTTCACCACCAGATAGAACAGGATGTGCCAGCAATTCTACTCTCTCCAAGGCCTAAGCAGGAACGCCCTCTCTGACACCTTCCTTCTGTCATGGGAGTGGGATCTGATATACACAGTCCCTCAGTCTCTGCTGGTCAGCAGGGTCCCAGCAAAAGTCAAAAGAGACAAGGCAAGAGTCATCATGATCACCTTGGCGTGGACTTGCCAGCAGTGGTTTGACGTGCTGGGGGATTGGTCCTGCTTTAGTTGGGGATTGGTCCTGCTTTGAGCAGGGGGTTGGACTAGATGACCTCCTGAGGTCCCTTCCAACCCTGATATTCTATGATTCTATGCTCATGAACCTGGCCGTGGCTTCCCCATGACTACTACCCAGCCGTCCAGATCTCCTCTCGCAAGACCACGGGCAGCTCCTGCATCCAAACCTTCCCTCCCTCCACCTCATGGCTGAACCTAAAGGAAAGGGGCTGCTCCAGCCAGGTACAGCAAGTCCTCTTGGAAAGCAGAAAGCCCTCCACAACAGTGACATACCCACCTGGGAAGTGAAGAAACAGATTGACAGAGCCAGAAGGGTACCCAGAAGTCACCTACTATAGGACAGGCCCAACAAAGAAAGTAATAGAACACCACTACCCATCACCTTCAGCCCCCAACTAAAACCTCTCCAGCACACCATCAAGGATTTACAAACTATCCTGAAGGACGATCCCTCACTCTCACAGACCTTCACTTACAGACAGCCCCGCAACCTGAAGCAAATACTCACCAGCAACCACACACCACACAACAAAAACACTAACCCAGGAACCAATCCCTGCAACAAACCCCGTTGCCAGCTCTGTACACATATCTATTCAAGTAACACCATCATAGGACTTAATAACATCAGCCAGGCCATCAGGGGCTCATTCATCTGCACATCTACCAATGTGATCTATGCCATCATGTGCCAGCAATGCCCCTCTGCCCTATACATCGGCCAAACCAGACAGTCTCTACATAAAAGAATAAATGGACACAAATCTGACATCAGGAATTATAACATTCAAAAACCATTCGTAGAACACTTCAGTCTGTTCGGAGGACACTCAATAGCAGACTTAAAAGTGGCAATTCTTCAACAAAATATTTCAAAATCAAACTCCACCGAGAAACTGCTGAACTGGAATTAATTTGTAAACTGGACACCATCAAATTAGGCCTGAATAAAAACTGGGAGTGGACAGGTCATTACAAAAACAAATTTCCCCTGCTTTTACTCACACCTTCCCGTCAACTGTTAGAAATGGGCCACCCTCATTACCACTACAAAAGTGATTTTTCCTCCCTTGGTATCCTGCTGTTAATTGAATTGCCTTGTTAGCACTGACCCCCACACTTGGTAAAGCAACTCCCATCTTTTCATGCACTGTGTATATACACCTGCTACTGTATTTTCTGCTCCATGCATCTGACAAAGTGGGTTTTAGCCTGTCAGCTAAAAGCTGATGCCCAAATAATTTTTTTAGTCTCTACGGTACCACAAGGACTCCTCGTTGTTTTTACCTGGCAAAGTGGAAGCAGTTTTCCTGCTTGGCAGAGGAGCGTGGCATCTCCCCAACATGGTCACCTGTGCAGTCCATCTTCGATTACCTGCTCCACCTTAAGCAGCAAGGCCTTGCGCTTTCCTCTGCTCCCTGACCAGACATCACCTAGACCAGGGGTTGGCACCCTTTCAGAAGTGGTGGTCCGAATTTTCATTTATTAACTCTAATTTAAGGTTTCACATGCCAGTAATACACCTTAACATTTTTAGAAGGTCTCTTTCTATAAGTCTAGATTCTAGAATATGGAACTAAACTCTTGTTGTATGTAAAGTCAACACAGTTTTTAAAAATTTTTAAAAGGTTTTTGGCACACGTGCCATTGGTTGCCTACCTCTGACTAGACAAAGTCATCACGATCCCTTCGAGGGTACTTACCTCTCTGCAATGGTGGTCCGACCCGAGGTTGGTGTTGGAAGGAGTGCCGCTTGCAAGCCTGCAACCCACAGTCTCCCTGACATCAGATGCGTCTGACCTCACTTGGTGAGCACATCTCGGTATGCTGTGGACTCAAGGGTTATGGTCTTGAGAGGAGCTCGTGTTCCATATAAACATCAGGGAGCTCAGGGCCATCTGTCTAGGCTGTGGTGTCTTCCTTCCTGGTTGGGTAGTGCAGGTGTTGATAGCCAACATGACCTCCATGTTCTACGTCAACAGGCAGGTGTGGGGGGATGTGACAAGCAAGGAGGAGGGTGGACATGACTCTTGAGGGGAAGCTGCTCTGAACCAGATACCTGGAGCTGTAACCTGAGATGAGAAGGGGGAGGGGAAATGACACCTAGAGCCACAGAAGCGAACAAAGGAAGTGAGAGACGGCTGCAGGGTTTTGGAGAGTGGTAGAAGCTGGCTGGGAAAGAGGAGGGAACCCGGATTTGGGGTCTTATCTCCCTGCCCCCCAGAAGGGCCGGGCCAAGGGGTCCTGTTTGTACTGACAAGCTCTGAGTTGGATTGTGTTCCTGTCATCTCCAATAAACCTTCTGATCTACTGGCTGGCTGAGAATCACCGTGAATCCCAGGAAGTGGGGGGTGTGGGAACGGGACTCCCCCACCCCCTGTGACAGGGGGATTCATTAGCTCTGTGCCAAGAGGCCCTTTGCCTGTGGGACTTTTGAATTCAGCGTGCGATCCACCTGGAAATCTTGCATCTCCCCGGCGTCCAGAACACACTTGTGAATTGCCTCAGCAGGTCCTTCTTCTTTCACCACGAATGGTCACTCCACTTGGAGCTCATCAGGGTGT
This sequence comes from Dermatemys mawii, assembly GCA_007922305.1. Lineage (NCBI taxonomy): Eukaryota > Metazoa > Chordata > Testudines > Dermatemydidae > Dermatemys > Dermatemys mawii. Next base: position 13,890,488 of record ML677388.1, read on the forward strand.
TCTTCCAGAAGTGGGGGGCTCCCTGGGTGGATCTGTTTGCCACCAGACAGAACAGAAAGTGTCATCAGTTCTGCTCTCTATAGGGCTTTGGCAGGGGCTCCCTTTCCAATGATTTTCTCCTGTCATGGTCTGGAGACCTGATGTGTGCCTTCCTGCCAATTCCGCTTATCAGCAAAGTCCTCTCAAAAACCAAGAGGGACAGGCCACAAGTCATTATGATCATCCCGGTGTCACCGTGCCAGCACTGGTTTGGCTTATGGATCTGTCTGTGGCAGCTCCGTGGCCACTGCCCTGCCTCCTGGGCCTACTCTCGCAGGATCATGTTTGGCTCCTGAACCCAAACCTTTCCTCTCTCCACCTCACAGCTTGGATGCTGCGTTGCCGAATCTGGAGGAACAGGCCTGCTCTAGTCAGGTACAGCAGGTTCTCTTGGAAAGCAAAAAGCCCTCCACCAGAGTGACTTACCTGGCAAAGTGGAAGTGTTTTTCCTGCTGGGTGTCTGAGTGCAACATCTCCTCCACCCAGTCATCTCTGCAGTCCATCCTGGATTCCTGCTTCGCTTAAAGCACCAGGGCCTTACCTTCTCTTCGATCCAGGTGCACCTGGGAGCCATATCAGCCTTCCAGCCTCGCGTCCAGGCTAAACTGGTATTCTCCCATGAGATGTTAATCAGGTTCCTGAAGGGCCTTGAATGTCTCTTTTTCCACCGACCTGAGACTTGTCTCCCAATGAGACCTCAACCTAGTCCTCTCCAGGTTCACGGATTTCCCTCTTTGAGCTCATGGCGGCTTTTTCCCTTTCCAATCTGTTGTGGAAGGTTACATTCCTTGTAGTGATTACCTCGGCGAGGCGTGTATCCGAGATCAAAGCCCTCACTTAGGAGCCCCTGTATTCTACAAGGACAAGGTCCAGCTGTAGCCCTGTCTGACTCTCCTGTCTAAAATGGCGTCGCATTTCCATGTCACCCAGGATATCTTTCTCCTGGTGTTCTGTCCAAATCCTCACTCTGCCAAAGAGGAGAGGAGGCTGAATGCGCTGGATCTCCGGCGCACCCTGGTGTTCTATCTGGAGTGCATCAAGCCCTTCCGCAGATCAACCTAGCTCTTTATGATGACAGCTGACAGGATGAAGGGCCTTTGGGTGTCCTCTCAGAGGATTTTGAATTAGATCACCACCTGCATCCGTACTTTAACAAGTTGGCACAGGCTGTGCCTCTACCGATAGTGAAGACTTACTCGACCAGGGCTCTGGCATCTGCCTCGATGTGGTCTTCAGTACACAGGTTCCTGGTGCATTACGCCATCACCCAGCAAGCCAGAGATCATGCAGGTTTCAGCAGAGCTGTGTTGCAATCGACACGTCCATGAACTCCTACGCTCTCTGTGGTCCTGCCTGGGAGTCACCTACACTGGAATGTACTAGAATTGCCAACTTTCTAGTCAAACAAAACAGAACATCCGTGCCCCGCCCCGGCCCCACCCCTGCCCTGCTCCTTCTCCAAGATTCCACCCCTAGGTCACCATACGCCCCCTTCCTCCGTTGCTCACACTCCCCACCCTCACTTACGGGGCTGGGGATCAGGGTTTTGCATGGGGGTGCAGACTCTGGGGTGGGGCTAGGGATGAGGGGTTTGGGATGCAGGAGGGGGCTCTCGGCTGGGGCGTGGAGCTGAGGGGCTCAGAGTATGGGAGAGGGCTCCAGGCTGAGATACAGGGTTAGGGTGTAGGAGGGTGTATGGGCTCTGGGCTGGGGGGTGCCAGTTCTGGGATCAGGACAGAAATGATGGGTTCATGGTGTGGGAGGGGGTTCTGCACTGGGGTGGAGACTCTGGCTGGGGATGTGGGGCCAGAGGTGAGGGATTTGGGGAGCAGGAGAGTGCTTGACACTGGGATTGAGGGGTTTGGAGGGTGGGAGAGGGATCAGAGCTGGGTCAGGAGATTGGGCTGTGGGAGGGGGTCAGGGGTGCAGGCTCTGGGTGGTGCTTACCTCAAGCAGCTCCTGGAAGCAGTGGTATGTCCCCCTTCCAGCTCCTATGCAGCGGCACAGCCAGCTGGCTCTGCAAGCTGCCCTGTCTGTCCCTGCTCTCACCTTAACTCAGCCCTGCTCTGTCTGACCCAGGCAGCTCCTGCTCCCATGGAGGACCAGACCCCGCTGGCTTCCTGACTCTCTCATTACCCTGCCCGTCCTGTCAATCAGGCTGACCTGGGGCCCTGCCTCTCCCTGTTGTTCCTCGGGACTGTCAGTCTAGGGTCCTGATTTCCCGTCGACCCTTCACCTTCCTTTTGGGATTGGGAGCTAGCAACCAATCCCCCCTCCCGCCTCCCGAAGACTGAGTGTTAGTGAGAGGTCATCCGTCCCCTTTACAGTAGTCATTTAACTATTGTTAATTTGCATGTTGAGTGCAAGGCATCGTGCAGCCCTATACCCTGCCCTGAAGAGCTCACAGCCTGAGACAACCAGCACGAGAAGAAATGAAGCTAATGTACCTTTCAAACTAGCTCTCCAGTCCCCCCACCTGCCAGCTGCACCGTCAGGGCCCAGCCGATTCCTTGTAGGTGCTGCAGTCCGGCTTGCGCTGACAAGGGGAGGGTCAGTGGCTTCAAGGCAGCAGTGCCCAAACTGTGGGTCTTGTCCCCAAGCAGAGTTGTTCCATCAGCCGGTTGGGGGCAGTCACCATTTCACACAGTAAAGCTATTTTGCTCTATAAAATGGCGTCTGCCATGCAGCGTGAGCTCCTGCACAGTGCGCCCAGGGCCCTGGGAAGCAATGCATCTGAAAACGGGGTCATGCAAGGAAAACGTTTGGGAGCCGTTTCACTAGGGGCTAGTGGTTCAGTAAGTAGCCTGAGATCAGGGTACAAGCCTGGCACTGGGTAGGCCTGGAGTCAAGTACCTGCTGTGCCACTGATTCCCTGTGTGGTCTTGGGCAAGTCATTTGGACCCAGCAGAGGTGTTGTCTACCCTGGCGTGGTGGCAGGACCAGTCTCTGGTCTGCAAAGGCCTTCCCTTCCACCCGCCACACCCTTCAAAGTCCCTAGTAATGGACGCCTTGGTGCTCGGGTGGGGCACGCATCTGGGAGTTGCCAGAACTCAGGGTCTATGGTCATCAGACGACCTGGCCCTGCACATAAATGTTCGGGAACTGAGGGCTGTTCGCCTGGCATGCCAGGCGTTCAAGGACCAGCTTCAGGGTCAATGTGTGTCAATTCTAATGGACAACACAACGGCCATGTTTTACATCAACAAGCAGGGGGGCGCTCCCTCCTCCCCCCTGTGCAACGAAGCGGTTCTTCTCTGGAACGTCTGCATAACCCACTCCATATACCCGGTGGCGTCTTTTCTCCCGGGGCTCCAGAACACTCTTGCAGATCACCTGAGCAGATCCTTTTGGTCCCACGAATGGTTGATTCACCCGGACGTCATTCGCTTGATCTTCCAAAGATGGGAGCCTCCCCAGATTGACCTCTTTGCCACCATGACCAATCGGAAGTGCAAACAATTCTGCTCACTCAGAGGAGGCTCACCCGGCTCCCTGATGGACGCCCTCCTCCTCTCATGGGAGGGTCAGCTGATGTATGCATTCTCCCTCTTTCCCCTAGTGTACGAAGTCTTGCTCAAGGCCCGGAGAGAGAGAGTGCTCATCTGATTTTGGTTGCCCTGGTATGACCCAGACAGCACTGGTACACCCTGCTTCTGGAGATGTCAACGGAAACGCCAATAACCCTACCGACTTGGCCAGACCTGATATCTCAAGACTACGGCCGCCTCCGACACTCAGACCTGCAGTTGCTCCACCTCACGGTGTGGAAAATTTGTGGCTAACGGAGGCAGAGCGTCTCTGCTCTAGTCCTGTTCAGCAGATCCTCTTGGGGAGTAGGAAGCCTTCCACTAGGCTCGCTTACTCGGCGAAATGGAAGCGTTTCTTCTGCTGGTGTTCAGAGAAAGATGTCTTCCCAAGATCTGCGCCGATCCATCTTATATTGGACTATTTACTTCAGCTTAAACAACAGGGTTTAGCACTAGCCACAATCAGAGTACACCTGGCGGCAATTTCTGCATTCCACCAGGGGATCTCGGACCAATTGGTGTTCTCAAACCCTATGGTCACCAGATTCCTTAAAGGCCTGGATCGCTTGTACCCCCAGGTATACTAGCTGATCCCCTCTTGGGATCTAAACTTAGTCCTTTCCCGCCTTATGGGGCCCCCGTTTGAGCCTATGGCCATGTGTTCCCTTCTATACCTGTCATGGAAGACGGTGTTCCTGGTCGCAATAACTTCAGCGAAAAGGGTGTCGGAAATCAGAGCTCTGACCTCAGAGCCCCCGTACACCATATTCCACAAGGACAAGGTGCAGTTGAGACCTCACCCTGCCTTCTTGCCAAAAGTAGTGTCAGCATTCCACATGAACCAGGAGATATTCCTTCCAGTGTTCTATCCTAAGCCTTATGCCTCAAGTCAAGAGCTGCGCCTGCACACTTTAGATGTCTGGAGGGCGCTTGCCTTCTACATTGAACGTACAAAGCCATTCAGAAAGTCTTCTCAGCTCTTCGTGGCAGTAGCAGACTGTATGAAAGGCCTTCTGGTTTCAACCCAACGCATCTCCTCTTGGATTACGGCGTGCATCCGTACATGTTATGACCTAGCGGGTTCCCCAGTCAAACCATTTACCGCTCATTCTACCAGGGCACAGCCTTCCTCGGTGGCCTTCCTGGCTCAAGTCCCACTACAGGAAATCTGTAGAGCTGCCACGTGGTCTTCGGTGCACACCTTTACTTCGCACTACACGTTGGTACAGCAGTCTGCTGAGGATGCTGCTTTTGGCTCTGCGGTACTACAGTCAGTGGTCCGTCACTCCGAGCCCACCACCTAAGTAAGGCTTGGGAGTCACCTACTTGGAATGCAAATGAGCAACCTCTCGAAGAAGAAAACGGGGTTACTTACCCAGTAACTGTTGTTCTTCGAGATGTGTTGCTCATATTCATTCCAAAACCCACCGTCCTTCCCCACTGTCGGAGTCTCTGGCAAGAAGGAACTGAGGGGGGTGCCGGGTCGGCCACTGTATATATCCAGCGCCATAAAGGCGCCACTCCAGGGGGCTCCATAGCCGACCCGGTGGGGGTTGCTAGGGTAAAAAATCTTCTGGCAGCTGTGCACGCTGCGCGAGCACACACCTACTTGGAATGGATGTGAGCAACACATCTCGAAGAACAACAGTTACTGGGTAAGTAACCCCGTTTTCTTGGGACACTGAGAATAAATCAGGATCTTAAAAGAAGTATTTTATTTTAAAAAAGTAAAAGAATCAGACCTGCAAAATCAGGATGGAAGGTAACTTAACAGGGTAAATAAAAAGATTTAAAACACAGAAGATTCCTCTCTAAGCACAGCTTCAAAGTTACAGAAAACAGGAATAAAATTCCCTCTTAGCATAGGGAAAATTCACAAGCTAAAACAAAATATAATCTAATGCATTTCTTTGCCTTAACTTACAATTTCTGTAATTTTAGATGTATCATTTCAGGTATCTTTTTAGGAGATCATTTACCTGCTTGGTCTCTCTCTCTCTCTCTCTCTCTGTCCAGAGAGGAGAAAAAAACACCCCTCCCCAGATTTGAAAGTATCTTCTTTCCCCATTGGAGTCCTTCTGGTCAGGTGCCAACTAGGTTATTTGAGCTTCTTAACCCCTTACAGGTAAATGATTCTGTACCTCTGGCCAGAAGGGATTTGATGTTCCTTCATACCTAAAGATTGTTACCCTTCCCTTTATTTTTATGACAGACGCTGCCTGGTCTGTTCTGAGTCAGCACAAACATCGCTGGCCATGGGCATCACCCTAGCAGCGCAGGCATCACAGCACAGGCGTCACCCAGCCCCAGCATGTTGCAATCACACATTAGGATGCTGGTCTTGCAATCAGGGCTCCTGGTGCCCTTCCAGTTGCACCATTAGTTCCTTGGTGCCCTTGCTCAAGTCGCTTCCCCCTGTAACAGTGGACTCCTGCTGCCCTTCTTTGCTGATTTGCCGTGCCCCGGAGCTGCAAAGCACTGTCTGGGCTGGCTTGTTACTGGTGCCAGGGTGACAGGCTGGAAGCCAAGACTTGGGGCTGCAAAGAGTTGGCAAAGTCCATCTCACCACACTCAGTGTGTGCACCGGGCAGTGACTCAGGGGGCAGAGGCCTTTCTTCTCAGGTTGTACTCTGCTCCAGTGGGGCCCAGCCCAGGGCACAAGGGAGGGTAGGCTGCCTAAACACACTGGCAGCTGATCCTCTGGGGCACCCGTCAGCCAGTGTTGTGATGCCATGGCCTGGGGCAGCCCCTTTTCCCCACTCAGGGACATTGTACACTGGGGCAGAGAGGAGGGCTGCTGGGCCCCATCAGGACGTGCCATCCTCAGCCAGCCTCCAGCTCCACAGCCCCACAGCCTCCCCTAGGCCCTGTGCCAGGCCGACAGCCCCACTCGGCCACCCCCTGCAAGACTCAGCCCTGTGCCCTGCTGTCAGGAATCAGGCTGGCTTGAGCCCAGCCTGCCCAGCCTGTTCAGCCGGTGGGGCCTTCACCACGAGGGAATTGGGGGTCACACTCCTGAGGGCACTGCTGAGGGGTTTGGGTCTGTGGCCCCTGAAAGCGGCAGGGCCAGTGCGGCGGGGGAGGGGGGGGAGCTGGGATCATGCTCCCTGAGTACCTGATATCACAGAGCCCCTCTGCAGTGGGATTCCTGCCCCGGGGTGAGGGGTCAGTCAGAGCAACAGCAGGGCTGGGCTGGCCCAGGAGAACAGGGCAGGGACAGGCTGGGGGGCCCAGTGCCAGGGGCGTGAGGAGGAGTGTGGACCCAGCAAAGAGAGCGGATGTGGGGAGGTGGAGGGAATACACTTAGCTGGGTTTGTTCCCCATCCCAAGCACTATCTGCTCGACACAGGCCAGGGCTGTGCCCATCACTACTGTGCTCCTGCCATGCCAGGCTTGGGGAGACAGCCCCCTCTGCCCTTCAGGGCAGGGCATGGCAGGAGCTTGGGATGAGGCGTTTGGGCAGCCTCCTGGCAGAAGCAGGGAGCTCCTGGGGAGCTCTGTGCCATGCAGCCTCTGTCCCTGCTCGTTGCACTCCCAGGTGCCCAAGCAATTGGACAGGCAGGAGCCCAGTCTGCCATCCTCAGCCGTCTCCTCGCAGCCCTCGACTCCTCCCCATCACCTCAGTGCACTGACCAGTTAGGGTGAAACACCTGGGCACTACTGCACGACAGCGACCTGGGCACTGGCCAAAGGCGCCACGCTGCTGTCGCTGCACAGAGCAGTGCCAGCCCATTTGACAGCAGCTCCACACTGACTTGCTCCTATTTTGCAGGTTTGCAGGCAGTGCCCCCAGCGATTGTCCGGACTCTGCTGCTAACACCGTGTGTGACGCGCCCCCACCCCGCACTGGCTCAACGCCTGGGCCAGCAACAAGGAATCTCTGGGTCTAGCTATGCAGTCAAGGGCTGAATTGAAGGATCTGCTCTCTCCCTGGCTCATTCCTTGCAGAATATAACATTGTGCAGGGACTGCAGCCACAACAGGCTTCTGCAGGCAGAAAGGTGCCTTTGGATTTACCATGGCGTCCCACAGACCAGCAGCCCTGCCAGCAGCAAAGCACAGAAGCAGTACAATAGAAAAGGGCCACTGCTAGTCTTGTTGCCTGAACCACTGGAACTGGAGCTACTGGAGACAGGGACCAGGGAGCTCTTGGCACTGGGGGCTGGATGGGGTTCTGAGCTATGGATGGCTCACCAGACACGCCTATGAAGGAGACAGCAGGGGAGCCATTGGCAGGGCCCGTGGAGGAAGCCCTCCCTTGCCCGACGCACGTCTACACACTGTATATCGGGAACCTGAACCCCAAGTACTCACGGGAGGTTCTCTGCAGCATGCTGAAGGACATTCTGGGCACCGCCAGCCTCCCGCTGCAGCGGCACGACATAGAAGTGGTGAAGAAACCAAGACGGGCCTACGCTTTGGTGCAGGTGGCCACCGAGCAGAGCCTGGAGAATGTCCTGAAGCAGCTGCAGGTTGCCTCGGACATGGAGCAACATCTCCTCAGGGAGCTAGTAATGAAAGGGAAAACCCTGGTGGTGGAGGAAGGCAAGAGAGTCTCACCCAGCACTAAAGAGTGTCAAGAGGTAGGCCCAGGCCTTGAGTCAGGACAGGCACAATGCTCTGCACTAGAGGGGTGACAGCAAAGGCCCAGTGGGGCGGGCTGGACAGGGCTGGCCATGCTGCCTCTTGGTACTGAGATCACCAGGGCAGCAAGAAAAGGGGGAGCTCTCCCCCAGGAGAGCTAAGCCACCGCAGCACTTCCATCCAAAGGCTGGGTGCTTCCTTACTCCCCCCTTCCAAGAGATGGGCTGGAGCAGTCGTGTGCGCTTGTAAGACACAGAACTCCTCAGAAATCGGCACTGCCTGCATGATTACTGGGCCCCACACTTTGCACTGCAGCAATGCTGCTTTCCTGGCTTGGCCCTGGAATGGGGCAAAGCTTCCCCATTGACCCCAGCGCTGGGTTCCTGGTCTGGCCAGCTTGTGAGGTCATCCACCCTGGGATGGCTTTTCTCCTAGCTCTCGTGTCCAGGAGATGCTCTGAGAAGGGACACGCCGAGACACAGCTCAGTCAAAGGTGACATCCATCCCTCTGCTTGAGGTCCTTGTGCCATACAATCCCTCTTCACCCGTTTGAAGGTTTCAAAGGGACTGGTGCTGCCCCCTTTCCCAGGGATGGGGGGGTTCACCCCGTGTGTGTAGACAGAGCCAGAGCTGTTGACCATTTTTTAATCTCTAAGTTGTTACTACGTTCCCCTCCCCGTTAGCCTCAAGGAGCCAGCACAGCTAAGAGAGGAGCTGGAGGCTGTTCCTTCTTGTGCACCATCGATGGAACTGTTTGCCATGTTCCAGTCCATTTGACTTGGGCAAGTTCCGCCAAGACCCCAGGGCTGTGTCTCTTGGGGCAGGATTAGGAGACAATGAGGGTTGCCCCTGTGCTACCAAGGGTATAATTTGGCCCTGTGGAACCTTTAATACAGATGATAATGTGCAGGAAGGAAAGAGCCCAGCTTGACTCTCAGATCCCAGGAGAATTGGCAGGAGCGGTCAAGTAACCAAAGCATTAGAAAATGTGCTCCGGGGAGGACCCAGCAATGTTCAGGGAGATAGGACTGTGTGACATGGACTGACTTACACAATGGGTGTCCCCACTGATTTCTGGGCAGAATCTCATTGATTTTTAAGGCCAGCTCTGAAGACAGGCCAGAGAATTTCACCCAGTGGTTCCTGCATCCAGGACAGTAATTTGCAGTTCTGCGCTGAAGTGTGCCTGCTCCATTTTTGGTTTTTCTCCATGACTCCAGCTCAGGCACACTCAATCTACTGCTAAAAAAGACGAGCTCTCTAACTGCCAGTGCTGCCAGCTTCCCCAGGACCTGCAAGTCAAGCCGGGTTCTTTTCTGTCTCCTCCCCAGGACAAGGGGGGGAATGAAATCGTTCTGTGGATGCTGCACGGGATCAGGTCCCTCGCCTGTCACGGGGCTGCTCTGGCAGCTCTGCTGTGATTCTCCCGGGGCAGAGCTGAGCTGTGTCACTTCTTGCAGCAGGACTGCAATTAAACCACAGGGCCCATGTGCTTTAAAGTCTGAAGATTGTTACAACTAGGACCCTTGCGCTGTTGTTCTAACGCTGGCTGCCGTTGTCCACGTCGCCTGCACTCGGCGCTGTCTGTCCCTGCGTGCACATGACATTTACTCTTTCTGGCTCTGCACAGAGTGACCCAGAGGTGGATGGTGCCAGTGTCCCAGAGTCTCCCGTGCCGGGGCGTTTGCAGTCTGGAAAGTGCAGGCTGAGGGGCTCTGAGGAAGTGCAGCCCGGCCCTTGTTGGAAGGCCCCCCCTCAAACCCGGAGGCTGGCTGAGTGGCCGGCAGCATTTCTTAGCGGCACCCGGTCAGACAGCGCCATCGTTCGGAGGGAGATCGTGGGCCAGGAGCGCTTGTTCTATGGAGCCTTCATGGGGAGCGAGACCAGGAACGTGGAGTTCAAGCGGGGTGGGGGGGAATACCTGGCTATGACCCTCAAACACCACGTCCGGAAGTATGTGTGCGCCTTCCTCAACAGCGAAGGGGGCAGCCTCTTCGTGGGGGTGGAGGACAGCGGCTTCGTGCAGGGGGTCAGGTGTGGGCACAAAGAGGAAGACCGCATCCGCCTGCTCATCGACTCCCTTCTGAAAGGCTTCAAGCCGCAGGTGTTCCCCGACGCCTACACCCTGACCTTCATCCCCGTGGTCAAAGCAGAAGACACCGGCATCTTCCTGAAGGTGATTCGGCTAAGCGTTCATCCGCCCAGGCAGCACGGGGAGCTGCTGCTTTATGAAACGGACCAGGGGGAAGTGTACCTGCGCCGGGACGGCAGCATCCAGGGCCCACTCTCGGGAAGCGCCATCCAGGAGTGGTGCAGGCAGGTAACTGGCATGCGAGGGCAGCTAACTGCTGCTAAACACAGGGTGAGCCTGAGATGCTATTGCAGCCGGCCCTGCAGCGGGCACTGCAGCCCCCGTGCTGAAGGGATCCAGGTGGAATTCACCCTGAGCAGAGTCACTGCAAGGCTGAATTTCACCCATCTGTGGCTCTGCTCTCACCAACAGGCCCTAGGCAAAGCCATAGGATCCCCAGACCCTATCTAATCTATCTATCTACATACAGCCCTTCCCTCACTGACTCTCTGTCAGGAGACTTGGTCACAGTGCTTTCCATTACCCACTTTGTCCCTTGTACTTGTCCATGTTTGTTGTGTCTTTGACCCTTACAGCACATGTCATGTAAAAAACCCGCCTGGACACAGCGGGGTCCAAACAACCGTGGTTATTAACTAGCCCTGGCTAGCTAGCCCACCTACAGACACACACTACTGACCTTCAAGTCCTGGTGGTTTCTGAGACAGGAGACAGTGAGCTCCACTCACAAACTATTTAATGGGATGCCACCCAATTCCTACAGACCACAGTGTCACAGAAGGGTTAGGAGCAAAAATTACACAGTGGAAAGTAATGCTAAGAATCCAAGAAATCACTGTTTAATGTAGCTCCAGAAAACGTAGCCATCTACCCACTTCCACCGAAGCGCCTAACACATTTTGCTTAGAAGTACTAATGATCACGCTTCATTTGGCAACATTGTTTGTCACTGAGTTCTGGTTTGGTGTCGTTAATTGTGAGTGGATACAATGATAATGATCTTGAACTATTACAGTATTATTAATTTAACCTGTAAAATGTACCTATATATTCCAGTCTTTACTTACCTATAGTACAGTTGCTTCCCTCACCGCTGAAATCCAGCCACCTCTGAGGTGAAATATGGCAGATTTGCTAAGGCCTAGGGTTGGTAGGCATAGATTAAGGTTAGGTTTGGGGTTATTGCTTGGCCTACGCCTATGGCTAGGTTTGGGATTAGGGTTACTTTCTGGCCTATGTCTAGTTTTAGGGTTAAGTTAGGGTGACTGCTCAGTGGTACTGCTTGGCCTAGGTCCTGTGTTAGGGTTAGGTGTTGGTTTAGAGTTAAAGTTAGGACTAGGTTAGGGTTAGAGTTAGGAATAGTGGTCACCGTACACCCAGGATTAACACTAGGGTTAAATTTAAACCTAAATTAAGGTTAGTGTTTGAGAGGACATTCAACCTAGGCACTGGGTTATGGTTGGTGTTAAGGTGACCTCAGCCTAGGTTTAGGGTTACCATTAGGCCTAGTGGTAAGTTTAAGGCTTGGTTTACTCCTAGGATGAGTAGGGGTTGGAGTTAGGGTTACTGCTGACCCATATGCAGGATGAGGGTTATTGCTGTAGCATGCAGAAAGAATGGGACATATCACCCCTGACCCCCTGCTCCAGCCATCTGCAAATTTAGTTCAGATGTGCCTGCCTTTTCCCCATCCATAAGGGAAGAGGTTTGGGGAGAGAGTGAAGATGGGTGGGCTGGTTCTGGGACCCAGTCATCTCCCTATCTTCACTCTCTCCCCTGATCACGCCAGTGTTCAGAAGTCTGGCATGCTGACCATTGTCTGATTCTCTTCAGCCATTTCTCCTCTCTGTGGGCCACTGCTTCTTTAATTTCATATCAAAGATGCTGCTTTTGCCAAATCTCTCTAGCCTGCTGGGTGATTTCCCATCTGAAGAGCCAGGCTGGGAGAGGAGTGCTCCCCACACCTCTCCAGAAATTTAGTCTCATCATTAGCAAGAGGGTCACCTTCATATTCTTTTAAGGTTTTTGTACCACCAGCTTTCTTCACTGTTCCCCGACCCAAGGCCCCAGCACAGGTCTTTTCACACACAGCAGGCCGGGCTACAGGTGTGGCCATCACAAACAGTGGCATTTTTGCAAGTATTTCTGCCGGGCGTCCTGGCTGACTTCTAAGCTGGGTGATTGCACGGTACCACCACCACCTTCCCCGCCCCCCACCCTGCGCAGCCTGCTTTGATTACAGCAGCACTAGCCTCATTTTAAGCTGTGTAGTCTGATATTTTGCTTTGGGGCCATGCTAGCCCTCTGCCTTTCCTTTTGTGCTGTCATGCCAAGTTCAAGGCTCTGTTTGCCCACATACAGAAGGGAGAGAGAGACTGTCTGCAAAAAGCAGCCTCTAGCCAAGGCAGAAGTGGCTGGGATTTTTTTTTTCCTTTCCTCAGAAGCTCTTGTAGCCTTCCGCCCTGCTTTTATAAGTGCTGATGCAGAGGTTGGTTAACACTGCTCAAAACTGGCAAGTCACCTACTAGCATCTCAGCTGACATGAGGCTGCAGAGTAGCAGCTTCGCTGGCAGGTGTTCACCATGCAGTGAATGAGCTCATGGATGAGGCAAGGGAGTTAGGGCTTGATTCACAAGGGGATGCAGGGATTGCAATACTGTGAGTGACAAGGTTAACTCCTGGGTGCCCCGTCATCCAAGGTAGACCCCACACTTCCCCGTGCAGCAGATAGGAAGTGTAGGGCCTAAGAGAGGGATTCACAAAAGCCACCACAGGAGCTGCCTAAGCTAGCCAGGAACTAAATGCTGAGGAAATGGGCAAAGCTTAGAGCTCAGATCCACAGATGTACTTAGGTGCCTAATGCCCCTTGATCTGGGTCTTAGGCACCTAACAGCTGGGGGGGCACCTGACTCTGCAGAGGGTTCTCAGGCATTAGGGTTACCATATTTGAACTTTCAAAAAAGAGGACACTCCAATGGGGGGCATGGGGTAGCCCTGCCCCCTAGCCACTCCCTCCCACTGCCTGCCCCTAACTGCCCCCCCCAACCTCTGACCCATCCAAGCCCCCCGCTCCCTGTCCCTTGGCTGCCCCGACCCCTCTCCACACCCCTGTCCCCTCACAGGCCCCCCCCGAATCCCAGACCCATCCAGCTCCCCCTGGTCCCTGTCCCTTGACTGCCCCCTCCAGAGACTTCCTGCCCCTTCTCCAATCCCCCAGTCCGCTTACTGTGCCGCTCAGTTCAGTATGTCTGGCTTCGCTGTCTCGTTTCCCCACAAACAGTACAGTCCAGCCCTCCCCCCAACCCCCTGCCCCGAGCGCTGCCGGGGCAGCACGCTGGGCTGAGGGGAGGGGGGAGGAGCAGGTGAGGGGTTCTGGCTGGTTGAGGCCCCAATGAGAGTGGTTCAATCCAGCCCAGCCACCCTGTCAGCTGCGCCGTGCTTTGCATTGGGAGGGAAATCCCGGACCTTTTTAGAGTTTTACAAATTCCTCCCGGATGGCTATTTAAAAACCAAAAAGCCGGACATGTCCAGGAGGATCCGAACGTATGGTAACCCTGTCAGCCATAAACCCTCTCCTGGAGGTAGGTGCCTGAGCTAAGCCAGTCTTTTCTTGGGAAAAACAAGTGACCCCCCATCACAGCCACTAGCTCTGTGGGTTGGGCACCGGAGATTTAGGTCCTCGCTCCAGTGACCATTTATTAGTGATACACAGTGGACCAGTTTCAGGAGGGGAGAGAGACCCAATAGCCTAGTAGTGAGGACTCTCCCTGGGGTGCAAGGCGCTGCTCCAAAGCAGGCAGCAGAGAGATTCAAAGCTGGCTCTCTCACAATCCAGATAAGTGAGCAGCCTGGGGGCCAGATGAACAGAGACACACACCTGCTCTTTCTCCTCGCTGTCTTTTGTGCAGGCTAGCCATGCTCACAGCATAACTCCCACATCAGGCCTTGCATGCAAGCTAGTGTGAGAAGTGCCCCTAGGGCTCAGACCAGCTCATTAGTTAGCTAGCATTGCACACCAGGAGAAACATTAGGGGTAGGTGGCAGCTGAATGGTAATTTTGTGAATGGAAGAGGTACCTGGTATGTAAATCCCTTTCTGAATCTAGCCTGTAGCTGCTGTGCCAGTGGCTCTCTCAGTCAAATAGTGACCGTGCTGTTGAACCTCCTCAGAAATGGACAGGAGAAGTGCGGAAGCTGGAAGAGCGGATAGAGAGTTTGATGAAGGAGAAGGAGAGCCTGCAGCAACAAATCAACCAGCAGCGGAACCTGAATCCCAAATCTAGACTCTGCACCATCCTGTGAGTCACAACGGAGCAGGAGCAGCACTACTAGAGATGGGGAAACGGAGTAAGGAAAATAAATCCATTCATGTATCTTTGTATAGATTTCGAAAGTAAATTCATTCCAATACAGAGCACTGGGCTAAGTAACTCCAGGGTAAGGCCTACCTTGTTCATTTCTTGCCAGCATATTGTTGTGAGTTTGACTCCAGGTCTGACTAGCTGGACTTCATGCCGTTTGGGAACCTGTGCATCACTGACCACTCTGACCATGAAGTTACAAAACCCCAGAGACTATCAACCTGATACAGTCTAAGTCCAGGGGAGAAATGTTTTCAAACCTGGCTACTTAATTCAGCCAACCAAGGAAGTGCTGAGCACCCAGAGATAGTGAGTTAGCACGTGTGTGTTCTTCATAAAAACTGGCAACTGTGTCCATCTCAAAAAAGATTTATTAGAAAAGGGTAACAAAAATGATTAGGGATATGGAAGGGCTTTCACATGAGGAATGATGAATAAGGCTTTTCAGCTTGGAAAAGAGATGAATGAGGGGATGTGATAGAGGTCTACAAAATCATGACTGGTGAGGAAAAAGGGAATAAGGAAGTGTTATTTACTCCTCATAGCACATGAAGTAGAGGTCACTAAATGAAATTAATAGGCTTAAAACAAGCAGAAAGAAGTACTTCTTCACGCAATACACAATCAACCTGTGGAACTCCTTGCCAGAGGATGTTGTGAAGGCCAAGATTTTAACAGGGTTCAAACACGAACTAGATAAATTCATGGAGGTTAGGTCCATCAGTGGCTATTTACCAAGATGAGCAGGGATGGTGTCCCTAGCCTCTGTTTGCCAGAAGCTGGGAATGGGTGACAGGGGATGGATCACTTGATGATCCCCTGTTCTGTTCATTTCCTCTGGGGCACCTGGCATAGGCCACTGTCAGAAGACAGGATACTGGGCTACATGGACCTTTGGTCTGTTCCCACATGGTTGTTCTTATTGTGCACCCACTCCAGTTTCAGTAATGATTGTGTGTAGGAAGCAAGGCCATGCCTGTTTTGAGTCTTGGGGGGGGTGTCTCACCTAAAAGGCGGTGGGCTAGGTTGAGCTTTTCCTTCTACTTGTACTTTAAATAAGAAAGGTAATGCTTTTCTTGCAACACCTTCTACTCCCTTCCCATTGGTTTGAGAATTGGCCTACTAAACCCAGGGTTGTGAGTTCAATTATTGAGGGGGCCATTTAGGGATCTGGGGCAAAAAAAAAAAATCTGTTGGATGATTTAGTTGGGGATTGGTCCTGCTTTGAGCAGGGGGTTGGACTAGATACCTCCTGAGGTCCCTTCCAACCCTGATATTCTGTGATTCTATGATCTTGTGAAGGGCAGCATCAATTATCCATATCCTGGAGGGCAAATGTCATTGCTTACCGAGTGGCTTTACATTGGAAGAGAATGGGCCATAGTATGGGGAGAATGCACTGGCAGGTAGTATCATAAAGCAGGTCTAGGACTAGTATTTAGATGTACCACTGCTTTCTGAATAGCTATCCTGCTGCCTTGGGAGCTCAGTGATGCTCAATGGCTTATCCCCACCTTCTCACTGTGGCTTGGGACATATTTAGTTTTGGAAACTGAGCCTTCTGGAATGTTCCCTAAGCAGGAGACCTTGGCCCAAAAATCAGTCAGAGCAACTGTCACAGTTTCCTCTCAGTCCGAAGGGAATTAGACATGCCATATTGAAGGGCATGTTTACCTACAAATTTTTACCCATGCAAGTTATCTTGGCATAAAGCCACCATAGGTGTATATTTGGTGCCTTGCACAGGTGCTGTGCATACTCACCGAGAGCACTTGTGTCAAAGCACAGTGCAATGCACCATGGGTTGGTATGCTAGTGTTCAACTTGCTCGTGCCCAACACACTGTTTTGGGAAGTTTTGGCCATGGTCAATGGGTAGAAACAAATCACCCAGGTGTGACTGGACAAATAGGGTCAAGTTTCAGTCTTGCAACTTTCTCCACAAAACAAGGCCATTTCTCTCCCATCATTTTTGCATCTATTCTGAAAATCCCACAAACGCACATGGGACTTATTACTGCCTGCGATCTCTGACAGCAGCACAGAGCCTGCACCGCTCTACACTACTGTCATGAACATTGCAAGCACAGGATGCATGATGATCCTCCGGTATTTGCAGGGGTGCAAGAGGCTATGGGGCACGTGAAGATTTCCTGGACTCAGATTGCCATGGGACATGGCAGGAACCCCTTAGATTGTTGGTGGTGTTCATGGATCAGCTGAAAGGGACAGGGGGTACTGCTTCTGGGCCCGAGAAGTAAGTGGACTGGTGGGATCACATCATAATGCAGGTTTGGGATGAGGAGCAGTGGATGCAGAGATTTCAGATGCAAAAGGCCACAGTCCTGGATTTGTGCACCAAGCTCACCCCAGCTCTCCCGAGCAGGGACTCCAGAGTAAGAGCTGCACCGACGTGGAGAAGCAAGTGGTAATTGCACTGTGGAAACTTGCAATGCTGGATTGTTACCAATCAGAAATTATTCTGGAGCAGGAAAATGTACTGTGGGCCTGCTGTCATGCAAGGTAATTAATCATCTCCTGCTGCACAGGTCTGTGATTCTGAGCAATGTGTAGGACATAATGGACAAATTTGCAGCTCTGGGGTTCCTGAACAGCAGCAGAGGCATAGATGGCACCTGGCCACAGCGTACATCAACAGCAAAAGGCTACTGTTCTATGGTTGCTAAGTGTTGGCGGATCACCAGGAACGCTTCATGACATCAACTCATGTCGTGGCTCAAAGGGTGCATGATGCCTGAACCTTTAATGATGCAGGACTGTTCAGAAAGCTACAAGCAGGGACTTTCTTTCCTGACCTGATTACCATTGGTTAAGTTGAAATGCCAATACTGAGCCTGGAGGACCCAGCCAAGCCCTTACTCCCCTGGCTCACAAAACTGTACACCTCGACCATGCTAAGAAAAGATTCAGCTCCCAGCTCAGCAGGCGAGGACTGAGCACAGAACGTGCTTTTGGTAGATTGAAGGGACAATGATGTAGTTTACTCATGAGAATAGATCTAATCGAGGAAAACACTCCAATGTTACAGCATCTGCAGGCTCACGCAGAATGCGGGAGGCAAAGGCAGAAAAGTTGTTGCTGGGGTGGAGGTGGAGCTAAGTTTGAACAACCAAATACAAGGGCTATTAGAAGAGCTCAAGAAGGCTTTGAAACAGCACTCTGACAGCAAGGCACAGTAATGTGTTGTGGCTGCCAGTGCTCCACCTGGCCTGGCAGTTTGTGCAGTGTTTGGTGCCCATCTATCCGTATAATACAGCCAATGCACCTAGTCCATTTGTGGTGCTTAGTGCCTGTTTGTCACTGATCCTGTGAGCTATGTCAAAGCATAGAGGTATCAGTAAGTGGGTGCTTCAGTACCCTGCTGCCCATTCTGCAGCATACGTTGGGAACTAATAAAGATGAAGGGAAGGGGTGGGAAGAGGCGGGTCAGGAGTGCAGCCTTCATGGAAGGGTGGAGAGTGGGCAGGGGCAGAGGGGTGGGGTGTCAGTGATGCGGCCCTCACACCAACGTACTAGTCCTCATGTGGCCCTCGTGGTCATTTGAGTTTGAGACCCCTGTGCTAAACTGTTTACTGCAATGGTGCCTGCCGATGTTATCTCTGAATGGTGTGGGAAAACGTCCTACTGAGGAGGAAGCAATAAGGCTGCCATCCCTAGAAACCTTTGGGAGAGGATTGCCAAGTACCTCCATGAATGTTTTATTAAGCTCTCTCAGGAGGATACAAAGGACAGCTCTATGTACCTAAAGAATCTGATCTGCACAGCTTCCCCTGCTTAACTGTACATGGGAATGAAACACAGATAATGCTACCTCTGTGTATACTGCTACATTTTCTGGTACAAGTCAATTAGTGAAAAGGCAATAGATGTGTCCTGTTAAGTTGGAGGCACCATCATTGTCATGGAAAATAAATTTACACTTACCAGAGAAAGGAATTCTTACCAAAATTGTAAGATGCAACCTTACAATGGAGATGTGAGTGTCATGAGGACACAGTATTAAGAAGAGTTTTTAAATGGTTAGAATAGAGTTTTGAATGAGTTTGAGAGTCAGACAATGTAAGGGTTAATACTCAATTAGGCAAGACACAGTCACAGCTTTGCCCAAACTTTAATGAACTGAAGAGGGTTTAAGACATAGGACACAATACAATAAAGAAACTGTCTTCCTTTCTTCTAACTTGCTGAAGACCCAACTTTGTTTCCCACAATGTGGCAAAAAGGCAGAACAAAAAGAATTACTCCATTTCACCCACCCCATCCTCATCTCTGGCAATTTTGAGAATATTAGTGGGCAGTGTACATTTAAAAACTAAGCCAAATAACACTGTAGACAAGTTGCTAAGCCCAACTTTTAGGGCAATGGCACTTTTTATTGCATTCAGGAAGATGGACATGACAAAGAGGCAAGGGAAAGTTTCCCTTTAATTTAAAGTATTATAAAATATAGCACCTTAAACTTTTCAATCCAAGGTGAATAGCAATGAGAGATTCTAGAGGCAGCATCTGAAAACAGTTCATCACGTTCTTTTCTACACCACCCCCTTGATGCAAGGAGTTAAGATTTCCCAGCCCAAGAAGCAGCACCAGAAAATGCTGGCATTAAAGGGCTAAAAGTTATGCCTCATTCAGGCAAAGATGGAGTTTCCTGACATGGTGGCATTTTTACATGATCTCAAGTTAATTACATCCCTGGAGAGTGACATGTCACAGTTAGGATCCCAGTTAATCAGGTTCATGAACAGATTAAATCTTCTGTTCTAGGAAGCAGATTTTCCTGGTCTAAGTTCATTGCTAGCACTGAAAGCACAAAACCCACCAGTGCCAAAGTTTCAAGTAGTAATTTTTAAAAAACAGGCTTCAGAAAGCACAATAAACTGACATCCCAGCTTTCCTAGCTCAGCTTAAGGGCTGAATGAAGAAAGCCCCAAAATTTGACCTTCCACAGAGTTCAACTGTACGATAACATGTGGTGCTTTGAGGAAGCAGCCCAAATACCAAGTGTCTGAGACAAACTCATGCTAGTATTAGCAGGCATTAAGTAGCATGTGCGACTGGATTCTCCACGGTGAAACCAGAGCCTGTTCCAGCATCTAGCCTTCCCGACTTTCTGTTTTGATTCTCAGAGCTGCAGAGAAGGCCCACAGCTGCATTCGCCCTGGCAAATGCTCCTCAGGGAGTTAAGAATCAACAGAGGGGAACATTCAACAGAAGACAGCAAAAATTCAGAAAATAAAAAGGAACAAGATTTTGTCATAAAATTATAAAAACATAATTTAAGAAAGCCCATAGCTGACAGCGTTCAGGCTATCGCTGTAAGAAGTTTAATGATGACTCTGTTCCTCTTCTAGTGAAGATCCACCTGGACAAATAGAGAAAGGACAAGAGTAGGAATTATTGAAGATCAAGAGCACCAGCTTCAAAGTGTAGAGTGGATTCCACTCCACTTGCAGTGGTGTGACTGTCAGGGCACTCCCACCCCTATAGGAGTACCACATGTAGTACCTACCTCACTAGGCTCCTCTTCCCCAGAATAACGATAGCCTAACTCATAGGTGGCATTATGACAATTCAAAAAAAGAAATACATCATCTACTCCTTTGAAAGCAAGCTTGTTATATAAGACAGCACTAAAGTAAACTAAAAAATGCTGAAGAATAAAATTAGGATAGTTGCCCCCTTTGGCTAAGCAGTATCACATCTTATCCCAAGAAGCAAAATCCCTATTCCTTGGGCCAGTTATTAAAACAAAAAATGTTAACTGAGTTAAACCCAGGTTTGTGTGCTCATGTCCCTACTAACCAGGCTGTGGGGGAAATCAGCACAGAAATAAGTACAAAGGCCTCTGAGAAAAGTCTTTGTATTTCCATTGATGATCTCCTAGAATGTGGCATCACAAGCACCAGATGTCTCAATGCGACCCACAGTTTCTGTAGTATCATCGGCTTTCTGAGATACTTTCAATGACCCAAGGTACCAAGAAAACTTTATGGAAGCACAAGTATTATTGTTCCAAGTGCTATCAACAACCTCTGTAGGGAGATCTATGCACATTAGTCTGGTAATTTTCTGACACTCTTCACTTTACATTGCAGTTCCTTTGAAATGACAGCTACTAGGAGGAAAATAACTACCCTGATCTGATGGCTTTAAACAACAAAAATCCTCCCTCATTCTTGCAAATACTACATGTACGTGCACAAATTCTGCTTCATGTATTAGAAAAATACCAGGTATGCCTACAGGATAGGTAGAAAGTCATAGCTGGGAGCAATGGAGACACTAACTACACCGTGGTTCAACTAAAGGAAGAAAAAGTGACTTCACAAAACCAGTAACAACAATTTTGTTTTCCTGCAGAAGCTTGAATTTTAGGAATTTTGAATGAGAAAAAACTGAAGTTTTAGTATGAACAGCCCAATTTTCACAGGTGCTTAGCATCTGCAGCTCCTATCTGAGCTGTGAGAGCTCAGCACCTCTGAAATTCTGGTTCATTGTTTTGACATGGGAACTTGTAGTCAGAACAGCTGAAAGAGTGATAAAAAGACACCTTATCTGCCTTTAAATAAGAGGCAAACAGACAGATGAGCCTGTAGATAAATACATGTGATCACAGCCTAAGCAGGATAATTACAGGGTTTTTTTTCCTTCTTTTGAAATGTTTCTATACTATGTTTCTATACTATGTTTCTAAGGTAAAGGTTTCCTCATCAAAACAACAGCAGCTTTTTAAATCCTCAGCTTCTCGCTCTACTTGATGTAATATCTCAGATAATGGTTCTATAGAATTAAATCTAGTAATTGATTCTGAGTCTCTCTTATTTCAAGAGTGCATTTATTTTCAAGACAAACTCCCACACAGTTTTTTGTACTTTGCTGCATGCCCATTTTGCTAAGAAACGTGATCAGAACCAGCGCAGCTTTTCCAAACACAATACCATGCATCACTCCGAATGCAGCTGGCAGATGTGCCTGAGCAGTGCAAGCTGACTCACAGCATGCCAGTATTTTCCAGACTGGTTTGAAGAATTCAGATGTCAGGAGGGAAGGAATGAAAAGATAGAGGAGGAAAGAGACTGACGTCATGTTTTAACATTACCGGGAATTAGTCATGATTTACTGATTGGAACTTCAGTTCTGTGATCTCCGAGTCAGGCGAGCTGCTGCCACTTCTATCGCTGTAGGTGTCCCTGTAGAAGTCAGACAGCTTTAGGAAAGGGAAGCTCTAACAGGACTAGCCAGGCAGCCTTGTTCAACTGCATTTGTTGTTTTATAATGAGCACAAACCCTTAGATCAGCCTGCACATCATGAGTTAGTGGGAGCTGGCTCTAGGCATAGCAGGTTTGGGATTCTAACTTACACTCCACTGCTCTTGTCTTTAAAGGCAGGGATCATTCCCCTCAGTGGTTTTTCTTGCCTAATTTTGTGGAACAGTCACCAGTGGCCTCACTGGCCTCAGGAGCCAGCATAGCCTTTCCCCAGGCACTACACCACCAGAGCATCAGGGAGCTTGGCCTTTATTTACTTCTGAACAGAGTATTTGGAAACCTAAAACCCTGCATGAAAGGTTAAGAATTTCTCCTCAGAGAGAAGAACAAAACCCAGTAGGACATGTGTCAAACAAAGCATGTTAAGACTAAAGTCTGCAGTTTCTGGGAATGAGGCTAAATCACAGTGACATGGTTAAAATTTAGGGGGTCTGTGCATTTCAAAAGCTGCTTAACCTCTTCATAAAGAGAAGTATAACCCCAGTGACATGTCAGCTAACCTGTACCTTCAGTACAACCCATTCTACTGCAACCCTTCCAGGGCAGAGTCCTGCTGCCTAACGTCTGTTTCCAGAGCTATTTCATAGGCGCTGTGATAACTCAGAAATGAGAAGAGCCGTAAAACAGGCACAGGCACCCTATGCGCACTGTCAGCTCGCCTAGAGCACATTGTATGTTGGTGCAATGAAATACAGACGCTCAGCACCAAGAGGTGAAATGTTTAATTGGCAGTAGATTATAACGACCCAAAATGTTTCAAGTTACTTTTTCCCCCTTTTCACAGCAAACCGACTGGCACCACCTGTTCCCAGTGCAGCCATTCCCAACAGCAGGTTTTGAGAAGGGAAATCTAAGGCCTTGTCTAGACTATGGGGGGAGATCAATCTAAGTTACACAACTTCAGCTAAGTGAACAACATAGCTGAAGTCTACGTACTTAGATCTACTTATCACGGGGTCCACAGACACTCCCTCGTTGACTCCACTTGCGCTTCTCGTTCAGATGGACTTCAGGAGTCGATGGGAGAGTGATCTGTGATCGATTTAGCAGGTCTTCACTAGACCCGCTAAATTGACTGCCAATGCGGTGGACAAGCACTAAGATACATCGCCTCAATATTCAGTAGTGAGCTCTGTAGTATGCAAAGTCTGGCGCTGAACAAGGTACAGATATTTCACATTTATATTCTCTTTGTACTCTATATTTTGGTTCTGTACCCGCATAGTTCAGAGATTCAAATGAGCAGGATTGGGGTAAGACTGCCAGCTATTTCCAGGTACTTTTATACCAACTGCTGTATGCAGGATTCTTGCAACTCCACCCAAGAGCTTCAACGCTTTTCTTGTTGCCATACACTATTGGGTCCACTTGTTAAGGACACTGCTTTTCCCGATACAGTGTCACTTGTTCCATGTGCTTTCTACTGTGCTTTGCTCTATCATCAAGCTGTCTCTGTTGCCTGCTATGCCCCGCAAGCATCATTTCCCTGTGTGTCTGAAGGACATGACTGCTTCATCTTTTAAGGCAACACTGTCTGTTGATAAACAGAGGTGTCACCAACCAAAGAGTAGACTTTTTTGGTATACTGGCCACATATCTGCTGCCTGTATTTAGAGTGCAATGCACAGGAATAAACAGGAGTAGGTATGTCATTAGAAACTTATTCCAGCATGTCAATCCCTCTGCAAACTGGGCCAACAAAAAGCCAAAAAGGAATCTACTCTTATTTTGGACCCAGCAAGAGGACAATACAGAGAACAGCGTGGAGATTTTCTAGGCGCATCATCTAGGTCAGCAGTGGTCATGTTGTGCTTGATAACTGTTTGAGTATTCATGGAGTGTGGGGAGGATGTCAGCAGCTGTCCTTAACTTATGCAAGGGCCAGGCCCAACTGCAATGCCTGAGACCACCCCGACCTACCCGTTCCCAAGGAACGGTACAACATGCACACCCCTTGTTCTTTGCCAGGGTCTGATCCCCCCTTAAAAGGTAAAACCTTCCCAAGGTTCTGTGTTGGGCAGAATGACTCCACAGCCTCCCATGTAGGCCGGAGTCTTCGAGGCAGTCCAGCACAAGATGAAGGAGATGAAAGAAGGAATGCTGAAAGTACACACTTGATGCCTTTATGCCAGACATGCTGGGATCCCCATTCCTATAAGGTCATGGAGTCCCCAGCCCTAGTGTTAAAGGGTCAGCCACAGGGCAGTAGTGAGCTCTGTAGTATGGCCTTTATTTACTGGCACTGAACTAGGCTACTAATTCAAACCTACCTGGGTGAGAGCCTGCAGCCCTTCTGTAGATAATGTGTGAGCCTCCCTGCAGAGGCCAGTAGGAGGCCAAAGTACGGGGGAGATGGCTTTATGGGTCTGGACAGGAACTCTGGATGATACTGAACACCAACAAAAAATGGATGCTCTAAGAGAAGAGAGAAAAGCATGGAGTGTGTTAGGTTAATTCTGAATAATGAGTCTGAGAAAAATCACTGAGCAGCCATGTCTCATGTTGGAAGGCTCTCTAGAGAATCTCCTCATATCTCATAGGGGGCATCTGCTGCGGACAATCTAGAGTAGGTGTTCTTAACCTTTTTCCTTCTGAGGCTCCCCCAAACATGCAATACAAATTCCATAGTTCACCTGTGCCACAACAATTCTTCAGTGAGTTAAAAGCCAGGACCGGCATTAGGGAATAGCAAGCAGAATAACTGCCCAGGATCCCACGCCACAGGAAGTCCCACAAAACTAAATTGCTCAGGCTTCAGCTTCAGCCCAGGGCGGAAGGGCTAGGACTTGGTCTTCAGTGTCAGACAGCAGGACTTGGGATTTGACTTTCTGCCCTGGGCCCCAGTGAGTCTAACACTTGCTCTGCTCTTCAGTTTATTTGGGCAGAACCCCTGAAATCAGTTCACAGCCTCCAGGCTCCTGGGGGAGAACCGCTGGTCTAGAGAACATCATTAGGATCTGAGCTGCAAGGCCAAGCATTCAGGACCTCTCAGTTCCACCCCTGGCTTTGGTTCCTTCTGTGCTCTGGGAGGTCACCTCCCTCCTCTGTCCTTTGTATTCCTCTGTCCTCTACTCCTAACAGTCATTACTATTTTACATTTCAATAGCTCTGTTTGGGGAACAGACTTGCGATAGTGAGATCTTGCCCTGATCCCAGAGAAGCTGCCATGTAAGACAAAAAATTATATCCCTGACATAACTCCCAACAGCTGCTCAAGTGCTCACCTTCCAACTCAACCACTTCCATTCGCTCTCCTTCCACATCCTGGCCTACAAATTTCAGGCCCCGCTCTTCAAAGTAGCATTTTAGTTCTGGATTCACCTGAGGAAAAGCAGAAAAGTACACATGATCTCTCACGTTCATGTTCTTTAGTGAGAAAGCTTACAAACAGCAGAACACACCAACTGATACCTCAAATCTGTGTCTGTGTCTCTCTTCCAAGAAGTCGTGATCTCCATATAGTTTTCCTGCCCAGAAAGAGAAGACTTTTCACCTTTGCTTTAATTATACCCAGAATCATGTTAAACTCCACTTGATGATGTTTCTACTCATCTTGAACCAATTAATTAATAACCCCAGCCTATTTTCCCCACATCTTCCCCCGACAGTCCATGTGTTATTCACAAATCATGCAATCAGCACTGCAGCCTTGCAACTGAGTGTAAGCCAGCATCCCGCCACCCGGAGAATTACATAAGAACATAAGAAGGGCCAGACTGGGTCAGACCAAAGGTCCCTCCAGCCCAGTATCCTGTCTACCAACAGTGGCCAATGCCAGGTGCCCCAGAGTGAGTGAACCTAACAGGTAATGATCAAGTGATCTCTCTCCTGCCATCCATCACCCCCCTCTGACAAACAGAGGCTAGGGACACCATTCCTTACCCAGCCTGGCTAATAGCCATTAATGGACTTAACCTCCATGAATTTATCCAGTTCTCTTTTAAACCCTGTTATAGTCCTAGCCTTCACAGCCTCCTCAGGCAAGGAGTTCCACAGGTTGACTGTGCGCTGTGTGAAGAAGA
Organism: Dermatemys mawii; assembly: GCA_007922305.1. Taxonomy (NCBI): domain Eukaryota; kingdom Metazoa; phylum Chordata; order Testudines; family Dermatemydidae; genus Dermatemys; species Dermatemys mawii. The sequence goes on from ML677388.1 coordinate 13,916,401, forward strand.
ACTTCCTTTTATTTGTTTTAAACCTGCTGCCCACTAATTTCATTGGTGGCCCCTAGTTCTGCTGTTATGGGAACAAGTAAATAACTTTTCTTTATTCACTTTCTCCACACCACTCATAATTTTATATACCTCTATCATATCTCCCCTTAGTCTCCTCTTTTCCAAGCTAAAAAGTCCTAGCCTCTTTAATCTCTCCTCATATGGGACCCATTCCAAACTCCTAATCATTTTAGTTGCCCTTCTAATTAGGTCCCTAACTCTGGGGAGCGTAGGCACCTATGAAAGAGATTCACAGAGACCAGCAAGCTGAACAGAGAGCTGCCTAAATCAGCCAACAGAAAATGCTGAAGAGGAGCAGGGTCTAAGCCCCACCCTCAGAGATAGTCAGTCACCTGTTTCCACTCAGAATTCACAGCTGTGAACACTCTCCTGGAATCAGGCACTAGGGCAGGTCAGACCCCCTCCCCATTATTGCCAATATCTGAGGGATTAGCACACTCATCTGTTGTCTGGGAGACCTGATTTCAAATACCCACTCTGCCAGTTTTGGAGCAAGGACTTGAGCCCAGACTCTCACATTCAGGTGAGTGTCCTAGGCCCCAAGCCATTCAGTGCGAGACTCTCTCAATTTCCCTGCTAAAGTTGTTCTATTTTGTATAAATAATTAAATATGCATTGGGCCTGAGAGAGAGCGAGAAGGTGAGAAAATGACTCTAGTGTCTTGTGGTTCGAGCACTCCCCAGGGATGTGGGAGAGTCAGGTTCCAGTTCCTGCTCCAAATCAGGCAAAGTAGGAATTCAAACCAGAGTCCTCCACATCTGAGGCGAGCCACTGGCTCTGGGTATCATGGGACAGAGACGTGTCCCCACCACGTGTGTTCTGAGCATGCCTACTGGATCAGGTCCCACAGACGAAATAGGTGAGGAATACCTTGCCTGAGAACGGTGGTAGGGCTCAAGTATGAGCCAAGGCCCCGACCAGCAGAAACTTAGGCACATATGGAATTCAGGCATCTATAGTATAAGGCAGCAGCTGAGTATCTCAGTGGCACCTGAAGTGACAGTGATGGCTTAAGGACCTTTGAGGATCTAGCCCAGAGTGACTGGTTTCCACCAGAACCTACTTCTTCCACAGCAGAGCTGGGCTAATATTTCACTTCCACCACAGAAAGTCTAAGGAATGCTTAGCAGACAACAGTCTTAGCCTTTTTTTCAAGCACTAAACAATCTGGCTAATTTTCTAGATCTCACTTCTGTCCAGCTTGACATATTGTGTTCTCATGAATCATTTCAGACACTAGAAGGACCGAGAAGATATAGCAGTAAAAAAATTCCATACTCATGATCGAGTTCTTGGTTTGGAAGAGAGTTCTCCTTTTGCCAAGCCTCATGGTCCCACCCATTTGCCCAGGATTATGTTCTGGCATGTCTATGACCTAGGGGAGATTATTGAAACAGTGAATTGTGACTAAACAGGAAGAAAAACAAAACAAAACAGGATTCAAATATGAACATCCATAGGACAATGTAAAAAAGACAAACAGTGAAATCTGTCTTAAGTAGCCACTCCAAGTGCTGAGCACAATCAGACATTTAATTGAGGTGTTCTTTTCTGAAGACGCAGATTTGTATTTGGTAGGTTTGGCAATATTTTGGGGGCAGTCTCAGCATAGGAGATATTCTCATAATGGTGGCGTTTATACAGATCCCAATGTAATCAGATTAACAGGATTCCATCCGCAGGGCTCTAACTGTAAAAATCAAAATCACCATCAGCATGTGATGGCTAGATTTATAAACTTGATATTTTAAAAAACACACTCTTTTCCAGAGTCCGAGAGAAAGGAGAACTGTAAATTATCGTAGCTGAGGTCACAAACAATCCCACTATGTGGGTTGTTGACTGGCTTATCTAGCTGAGATTTTTTATGGACTAGCAGCCCTAGTTCTGGGTGGACAGAAATTCAGTTGGCTCAAGAAGAAAATGCTTAAGAAGTTAATGTTTAGGTAGGTTAATATTTGGCACTGCCATCACTGACTTTCTCTCTGTTTGATCATATCCAGCATTCCACTATAAATTTTGTGGATTGCTCTGTAAAAGTCATCCATGCTGAAAACTGCCCTTTAAACTCTCAGGAATAAGTTCTTTGTTTTACAAAAATGCATAGATGGAAAAAACCCTCAGCGTCCGTATATTCTACAGCGTGTGACCAAGCTGCCAAAGAGATGACAAACTGACTTAAGGTAAACCAAACTAGGACATTTACTTCCAAAATAAAGAAGTGCCCATACACAGACTTGCACCAAGATAAAGAGATGTAAATTCAAATTTCAAATATTTCAGTACAAGTTTGTTTGGCTTTATGTACGCACCGAGAACACTTCTAGCTTTGACGGGGGAGGTGGGGTCAGAACAAGCCAAACTTGAATCACACCATACTCACCACTGGATGAGTAGTTTTGGGGTCAAACTCTGTAGAATTGGCATCTGTAAAATGACATTCTTAGATCAGAAGCAAGAAGTCACACACTGAATATGAGTAAGACAGAAATGAATCCCACTACCATACTCATGTGAGCAGTACCAACTTATGCAGGGACCATTGTGAGAGCAGAATCTGTCCCAGACACTAAATAAGCCCAGATGTATGTATTAGCCTTCTTAGATAAGCATTTCTGAGTCTAAGTAGAAGCTGCCATCTTCCTGAGGACAGCAAAATCATGTGTGACATAGGTAGTGTTGGAGACCATTATGAAATACTGTAAACCAGTTTCCAATTTGCCTTAAACATCAGAAAAAGCTACTTATTTTTTGGAAATTAAACCTTTTGTTTCACATTTTAATTCTAACTAGCAAGCAGACTTGAAACTGGATTACAGTATTTTATAGTATATTTATATCTATGGTGACAAGTATCTTTACCTTGCTAACTTTCAGCTTGATGTACTGAGCAAAGTGGATATAGTTTTCCTTTAAGACTGGTTCTTGGAGACAGATTTTTTCCCAAAAGCAATCTCCTACCCACCAAGAATGAGGAGTAGCTACAGTCATCACCACAATCAATCCATTAATAACCTGAACTCAGAAAGTTAGTCATCACTGCAATTACCTTGCCAGCCGAGAACACTGCGCGCAAACTCCACAACTGCGAGCTGCATCCCCAAGCAAACTCCTGTAGAAAGAGCAGAGTATGAAAATGACAGCAGGTAGTGAGGATCTCCCAGATCATGCAGTAATGCAAAGCTCTGCACTCTGGTACCTGCAGAGAAGTCTACAACACACAGAAACACATTGATTTAAAGAGGAAGGATGTCTTGTGGCTACGGCACTGACTAGGACTCAGATCTGGGACCCATTCCCTGCCCAGACTACCTGTGAGACTTTGGACAAGTCAGTTGCTCTCTCTGGGCCTCAGCTGTCATCCCGGTTAACGTTGTTTCGTTGCTGATCAATTGTTTAAAGTTGTGCAATGCTCCCTTATAGTGTCATTTGGCAGCCACCTGCTTTGTCCACTGCTTGCAGGAAGAGCAGCCTACTGCAGCTAGCTGGTGGGTGGGTGGAACCAGGGTGGATCAGCAGCCCCCATCCCCCCATTATTAGCTCCCCACTCCCCTAAGTTTCCTGTGCAGCAGCAGCAGGCTATCAATTGCCAGCAGTTCAGCTGTCCCTCCGCCCACTGCCATGTGCTGCTCCTGCCCTCTGCCTTGGAGCTGCTCCGGGAGACTCCTGCTCACTGTGGGGGAAGGAAGGGGAGGAAGAGGGGGGCTAATGTCAGGGTGTCCCCTCCCCCCACCCCACTTACCCCATTTTCTATAGAGCAGGGACATACCACAGGGCTCAGGAGAGAGGGAGCTTGCCCAGGCAGCAGCTGCAGCTCAGCTTGCTGATCTAATTAACAAGGCAGTGTACTTAAAGGGAAAATGCACGCCTCTCACACACACATGGTTTGTGTCTCTATCAGCCCTCACTCCTTTCCTGCTGCCTTCTAGAGTGTGAGAGTTAACCTTTGAGGGCTCAGCCAATTGCTAGTTCATCATTTAGCAGTAAGGCATTCCCTGGGAAATATCCTACCCTCTGACTCCTCCACCTCAACCAAGCTTCACAATCATCATCACTGTGTACCCGTATTAAATTGTTTTGTCAGTGAAAAAAATTTCCCTGGAACCTAACCCCCTCATTTACGTTAATTCTTATGGAGAAATTGGATTCACTGAACGTAGTTTCACTTAAAGTCACATTTTTCAGGAACATAACTACAACATTACTGTATTTTCTTTCTTACACTACTTGTCCATATAGTCTAATTCAACTTTAAGTAAGAGTCTCTGTCCATAAAAGCTAAAGTGTAAAACACAGCACAATGGGGTCCCCATTTCATTTTGGGCCATATTTGCTACTTTAATACAGATATTAACAACTTCTTGATAGACACCGGCAGCAGTCTTTGATACGCCAGGGTTGCACTGGAGAGTAAGGTATTTTCCCTTAGTACAGAGTCAGAACACAGTGGTTTAATATTCACACACACTGTCACACAATTGCGAATCAAGAACAATGTTGACTGCCATACTTGTCTTTCTTCTCTTAGTCTCTCTTATCTTTTCTCATTACATGCATGCATTCCAAGAATTAAATCATGGGAGAAATTATTACAATCAACCACATCCAGAAGAAATTCAAGTTTCCTTGGGAATATTAAAAAACATTTTAAATGCTGCCTTGGTGTTCTGTTAGTTTTAAGTGTTAGTTATTAGCTATAGTATAATATACTGAAAATCTACATCTAGAGAACACTATGGGGTTAAGAAAGAATTAGCGCACAACAGCCTAAAGAAAGAGCTTGATTGATCCACGATAGAGATATCTCTGATCAAAGGGCTAGGGTGGGATTCAGATTTTAGATGTATAGGTATTGGCTCTTTGCTTCCTTCCTCCCCTTACCATGACTTCATACTGTCATATATGCTGCATTTCTCACCTAACAAGGGCTTTTTCTGTTTTCTTGCCCAGGAAATAGCTTGAATTTTCCCTTCTGTTCCTCGAACACCAAACCCACCTGGAACCAGGACTCCACTGTAGAAGGGAAGGGGAAAAAAAAAAAATTCAGCTACATGAGATTTGCAGTTTTCTATACCCTCCAAACAAGTATTGCAGCTCTTCTGCTTTAAGATCTTGAATTGGTCGGGTCTTGTAACTCCATTTTATTACCAAGATTTCTTTGACTATAACTGCGTGCACAACAGTGAAAAGCGTTACGGTGCTTATAAATGGCAAGGAATATCTGTACTAAAATAATCTGATGAATGGGATTAAATGACAAGATTGCCTATGACAGCATCGGACTGGAGTTGTGGACACAAGAGGTCCCTTCCAATCCTGTCTCCCAAATTTAAGATGCAGGATTTTGTAGGCAAACACTTGTCAGAGCAACATTTGTAAAAAAAAAAAAAAAGTCTAGTTCCTATGTAATAAATCTCTTTGGACAGACAAATACATAACAGAATATTATTTGGACAGACAAATATAATATGGGCTGTAATACGAGAGGCAGTGTGGCCTAGCAAACTGAGCACTCGAGTGGGACTTAGAAAATCTAGGTTCTATTTCCCGGTCTGCTACTGGCCTAGTAGGTGCCATTTGGAAAGTCACTTCCCTGCTCAGCGCCTCAATTTCCCATCCGTAAAATGAGGACAGTGACCTCATTTAAGAGCTACAGATGAAGAGTGCAGTATAAGTGCTAGGTGACGTTGTTATTACTGCTGCTCTTCAGAGGATCCAAAAAAAGCAAGACCATGTATGTAGAATAGCATACATGCTCCGCAAATATCTGTCAGTCTACTGCAGGGGTGGGCAAACTTTTTGGCCGGAGGGCCACACTGTGGTTCAAAATTGTGCAGAGGGCTGGGTAGGGAAGGCCCCGCCCCCTATCTGACCCCCATCCACTTCCTGCCCCCTTCAGAACCCCGACTGATCCAACCCCCCCTTCCAAGTCCCCTGATCGCCCCCTCCAGAGACCCCCCCATGCTAAATGCCCCCCCAGAACCCCACCCCTTATCTAGCTCTCTGTTCCCTGACTGTCCCCTTCCAAGACTCCCCCCCACC
>ML677388.1:13922602-14225463 GCA_007922305.1 Dermatemys mawii
TCAGCCCAGCCGCCGGCTTGGGAGCACGGGCCCGCACGTCTTGCTGCACTCGGCCTCGCGCCGGCGCGGGGCCCCGCAGCTTGCCGCAGTCAGCCCAGCCCCCGCAGCTTGCCGGTCAGCCTGGCCCCCGGCTCGGGAGCACGGGGCCATGCATCATGCCGTGCTCGGCCTGGCAGCCCAGGCTGGGAGGCTTGGGCCACGCGGCTTGCCACGCTCCGCCGGCACGTGGGGCCGGGAGGGCAGGGCCACTGGCCCAAGCTCACAGGCTGGATAAAAATGGCCAGCAGGCCACATGTGGCCTGCGGGCCATAGTTTGCCCACCTCTGGTCTATTGCTTAGACACAAGCCAACTAAGCTGGAGCACATGTCCCAACTGCAATCGCAAAAACACAAGGATTCTACAGGTGATTCTTTGTATTACTGACCAATGGCAAGAAGTGGATATCTGCTTCCCTAAATAACTGATCACTAGTCATGACCCGTCACTGCTCACTTGGCTCACTCCACCCCTTCCCTGCAACCTAGTCTCTCCCTTCCTCCTCCAACATCCCTCTTTCCTACAAAAAAAATCTGATCCCACATTTATACCCTCCTTTTTCTCCCAGCTTTGGCCATCCCCTCAATCCTCACTCTTCCCCATCCCACGTTTTCCCCCAGTGGCCCTTCCCATGCCTCACACTGCCCCCCACCCTTTCTCCTCAAAACCAGCCAGTTGTACACATAGCTAGTCTGTGTAATTGCATTGCTATTGTTGTTCTTCCCGCCCCGATTTGTTATAATTATGCAAAATTATATTGCAAACTCTGCAGGGCAGGGGCGGGGCTTTCTCAGTGCACAGCACAGTGAAGGGGGTTGGGAATAGAGGGTCCCTGAGTACAGCTGTGTACAGTCATTTAGAAAATGTCAGGAATACCAAGGGAAGTCAGATCCTCTTTGAGGAAAGGCCTAAGGTTATGAACTGCTTACTCAGCACTACAGAGTTTTTGCCAGGCCTCGTGGTATCGGACTGGTTCTTCTTGTAGAGTAGCTGGTTCCAAGTCTGCAGAATCGATATACTAGGAAGAAATCCAGGAATAATCACAGTGAGGGAATGGCACAAGACCCCCAGATACCAAACCCTGCTGTTTAGTTTTCATAGTCTCATACATCTAGATTCACCCTGCCTGCCAACATAGGCTTGTTTCTTATTGTACATTTACTAGTGGTTTGCTTGGTCTGATTTTCCACCTGCTAGGTAATATAGCTTCTTGTTCATAATCACTACAGTCTTTAATTAATTACATGTGCAGACACCACACTTTTCTAGAGGTCCTCTACCTCACTGAGCAGTATGGATGGTGACTGATAAGGGCTGAGTGGTAAGTAAGGCTGAGGTCCATAGGTTTTAGACTGCATGCAGCATGAGCCACACTTACAATAATGAGGATAAAAAATTCAAACAAACAGTGTCCTTAACTGCATGTTCAAGTTGCACACTGAATGTGGCACATGTTAGACTGCATTAGGATGGCACATATGAAAAAGAGTTACAGTTCTGCAAGCACTCTTATCCTTAGCATCCCCTGACTTTGGTGAGTTTCACTTTTCTCTTCTCTCTCTTAAATAGCTCTTTAAACCCCTGTGTAAACACCTACATGCAGGGGCTCCCTGCAGCACTTAGAATCTTAAGCCCATAAGCCAGAGAGTCTCCAGTGACAGACTACTGTTACAAGCAATCAATAACACTGGTCTACAATTTTTTAGAAGTCGTCTGCTTCAGAGATAAAATGTGATATTTATTATGTATTTTGATGTGCTGAATTCAAATATGACAAAACAACTGATTGGCTACTGTTTCTAAGATATTTAAGTTTTTACATTTTATGTCTATGTATATTGTGTAGATAGTAGAGTTTTAATCATAAATTGTAAATCTAAGTATTTTCATGTGTTTATGGTTGCTTTACATGATAATATTTCACCTGTCCTGTTTATGTAACACTTTAAAAAAAATCAGCAAAAGGGTTATATAAATAAAATGTATTATGAAACAAAAAGGCAAAAATTATGTACATAGTTTAGTCCTATTCAGTGTCTACTCGGCGCTTCTTGGCTTGTCTCTTGTATTCATTAAATGGAGCATCTCTTGTCACTGTCCAGCAATAGTCTGCAAGAGCTGATGGGCTCCATTTGCCCTGATAGCGTTTCTCCATTGTTGCAATGTCCCGGTGAAATCGCTCGCCGTGCTCGTCACTCACTGCTCCGCAGTTCGGTAGAAAATAAATCTAGATGAGAGTGCAAAAAAATGTATCTTTAGTGACATGTTGCAATCAAGGCTTTTGTATGCCTTGAGGAGGTTTTCCACCAACAACCTGTAGTTGTCTGCCTTGCTGTTTCCGAGAAAATGTATTGCCACTGACTGGAAGGCTTTCCATGCCATCTTTTCCTTGCCACGCAGCTCATGGTCAAATGCATCATCTCGAAGAAGTTCATGAATCTGAGGACCAACAAAGACACCTTCCTTTATCTTAGCTTCACTTAACCTTGGAAATTTTCCACGGAGGTACTTGAAAGCTGCTTGTGTTTTGTCAATGGCCTTGACAAAGCTCTTCATCAGACCCAGCTTGATGCGTAAGGGTGGTAACAAAATCTTCCTTGATTCAACAAGTGGTGGATGCTGAACACTTCTCCTCCCAGGCTCCAATGACTGTCGGAGTGGCCAATCTTTCTTGATGTAGTGGGAATCTCTTGCATGACTCTCCTATTCGCAGAGAAAACAGCAGTACTTTGTGTATCCAGTCTGCAGACCAAGCAAGAGAGCAACAACCTTCAAATCGCCACAAAGCTGCCACTGATGTTGGTCATAGTTTATGCACCTCAGAAGTTGTTTCATGTTGTCATAGGTTTCCTTCATATGGACTGCATGACCAACTGGAATTGATGGCAAAACATTGCCATTATGCAGCAAAACAGCTTTAAGACTCGTCTTCGATGAATCAAGGAAGAGTCTCCACTCATCTGGATCGTGAACAATGTTGAGGGCTGCCATCACACCATCAATGTTGTTGCAGGCTACAAGATCATCTTCCATGAAGAAGAATGGGACAAGATCCTTTTGACGGTCACAGAACATGGAAACCCTAACATCACCTGCCGGGAGATTCCACTGCTGTAGTCTGGAGCCCAACAGCTCTGCCTTACTCTTGGGTAATTCCAAATCCCTGACAAGGTCATTCAGTTCAGCTTGTTATGAGGTGTGGTTCAGAGGAGGAGGAGGATGGGAGAAAATGTGGGTCCTGTGACATTGATGGTTCAGGACCAGAAGTTTCATCCTCTTCCTCATCTGACTCAAGTGAGAATGATTCTGGTGCATCAGGAACCGGCAGTCCTTCTCCGTGGGGTACTGGGCATATAGCTGATGGAATGTTTGGCTAATGCACAGTCCACTTTTTCTTCTTTGACACACCTTTCCCAACTGGAGGCACCATGCAGAAGTAACAATTGCTGGTATGATCTGTTGGCTCTCTCCAAATCATTGGCACTGCAAAAGATAGATTTCCTTTTCCTGTTCAACCACCGGCAAAGATTTGTTGCACAAGTGTTGCAGCATATGTGTGGGGCCCACCTCTTGTCCTGATCTCCAATTTTGCAGCCAAAATAAAGGTGATAGGCTTTCTTAACCATAGTGGTTATACTGCGCTTTTGTGATGCAAAAGTCACTTCACCACAAACATAGAAGTTATCTGCACTGTTCACACAAGTACGAGGCATCTCTGCTCACTTTGGCTAAACAGAAATGTGTCCCTTTGCAAAATCAAACACTGACAAATAAGAGAGCACGACACTGTATGATTTCTAAAGCTGATATAGAGCAATTTGTTCAGCAGAGTGATGTAAGCTTCGTTATGATTGCATCATCCATGACTTCTAGGAATAACATGATGTAATTCATATCATGTATGATGCAATACCAGCTTCAGATTGCATCATTCATTGTTTTGCCTAAAAAGCAAGTACTGTCCGAACCCAGTCATAGATTTATTCATAAATCCAGTCAACGATGTATTTTAGTCATTTCTGGTTTAAATTGAGATCCTTTCCCTTTATAACTCACTTATCCTCCGCCATTCCCATGTCAAGGGTCGTATATACTGATCCAATAGCATATCTTGAAAACTAGAGCCAATCAACAATTTTAAGCATTATTTTTGTTCTCAGTGACCCAGAATTAGTAAAGTTTGACTACATTTATTTCAGAAGCATTTTGGCTGTAGAGCAGTGAAGGGAAATGATGGAAGGCAGAAGAGCAGAGTAGGGAAATGATGGAAGGCAGCCCAGCCTTTGTACAATGCAGCAATAAACTAAGTGTCAATGCACAAGACATACTTCACTAGTCCTATTACAAACAGTGGTGCTACACACCTCCTGGGTACTACTTCACATTTAGAGATTAAACCATGTTAAGACATTTTTCTTTAAAGTTTCAGATGAAAGATGGCAGACATTTCAGTACTTCAAGGACGTTCATGAAGTTCAATATGTTCCAAGAGGCTTACAGAGAAAATCAGTTTTCAGTTGGTGTCAAGATCTCAGGGCAGAGTACCACGAAGCTTGACGGTGCCAACACGTTAAGTCAGACTACCCTACAAAGAACTGATTACAGTAATGGCTAGAGGAAATTCAGAATGAATGCTGGCCTACCCAAGACCACCACTCATGTTCAACTCTGAACACACAGTGCATATGTATTATATAGATCCTCTGTTCTGAAAGCGGGAGATTGGCTTGCTATTAAATTCTATGCATGTAAGAGATGTTGTGACACTGTAATCCAAGGGGAACGAGTTATAATATTCCTGGCCGCTGAATAATTCTGAAAACAGAGATGCCTCCTAGATGTATGCAAAACTGTAAGCAAGAACAATCTGGTTAAGACACAAATACCACTCCAGCTTGGAAGGGAAGAAAAAAAAGAGCATACCTTTATCTCAAGCTTGTGGTTGATGGCCAGTGCAGAGTGTTCCAAAGCTTTAATGACAGAAGCATAGGAATCTGAGAACTTGGTGTATTTGCCAACTAGTGCAATGGAGCAGGTCTCTAGCAAACGGTCATATCTAGAAACACAAAACCAAAATACAGGACTTAATTTCATTGTTAACGGGAACTGATGGGTACTGTGCACTTTTCAAAATCTGGCCTAATGGCAGCTCGCTGCTTGAAAGCCTGGCCACTGACCCCTTTTAAAAGTCTGGCCTTTAAACAGGTGTTATTCTGAATGAACACAGTAATCTGGGGACTTCCATTATTTGATAAAGGAAAGAAAAATTCTGGTTAGTAACCACAGAAAAGAATAATTTTTTACCTTTATTTCCAATTATCTTTTGGTAGGTTTTAGGTTTGTTTTGCTTTGTTTTTGATGAGCTTAGTTGTACTAGGTCCAAAATAGGTATCAAAATTTATTAAATAAAAGTTGAGGAAAACACAGTCAGTTTTGTTTATCTTGCACAGTATTGTCCTCTGTAGGAAAAGAAAGACTTCTGAACTCATAGGAGTGCAGATTTCCACAGCCTGGCGGTGCAAGATGTTACATTCTTGTTCGCAGGAGCTGGAAAGCCATAGGACTCTCTGGGCCTGATCCTGAGCATTCACACTCAGTGAAATCAATGAAAGTTGTAGGTACTCAGCACTTCTGAAATGGAGCCACTTACTGAGGTTCCAGAATATGCCTATAAGTGCCTATCTTCAGCACTCTGCTTTGAAAATATTAACCCAAGTTACTGTAAACTTGGGGGGCACAACTCTTGTCAATTTAAATCCCTCTAATCTTTCCATTCAGGTCACTCAGAAGCCTCTCTGTTTCACCTTTAACAGCAGCACCCATAAATAGTAAAGGAAACATTGAAAGGCAGCCCAACTTTGGTACAATGCTGTAATAAACTGTCAGTGCACTAAACATACATTGCAAAGGCAAAGTAAAATACTACCCATAACATCACGATGTATAATGTGACTAGTAAACATATTTATATTGTAGTCATATTTAATTTAGTTTTCAACATCCAGGTGATTAGAACATATTAGAATTCTAGAGCACTAGAATACTTAAGGAGCTGAAGAAATCTGAGCCATTAGCAATGATCTTTGAGAACCCAAGGAGGACAGGAGAATTCCCAGAGGACTGGAAAAGGGCAAATATAGCACCTATCTATGAAAATGGGAACACAGACAACCCAAGAAATTATAGACTGTCACCTTAAATTCAGTACCCAGAAAGATAATGGAGCAAATAATCGAATGATCAATTTGAAACCACCTAGAAGATAATAAGGTGATAAATAACTGTCAACATGGATTTGTCAAGATTTAAACATAAGGTTGGTTTGACATACAATTCTTTGACAGGCTAGCAAGCCATTTGGACAAGGAGAAGCAGTAGATGTGATCTATCTTGACTAAGGCTTTTAGTATTCTTTCACATGGCTTTTTCATAAGCAAACTACGGAAATATAGCCTAGATGAACCTACTATAAGGTGGGTGCACTACAGTTGGAAAACCGTATTGAGAGAGTAGTTATCAATGGTTCAGTCAAGCTGAAGTGACACATGGAGTGGGATCCCACAGGGATCTGTCAATTCAATATCTGTCCCTGTTCAGTATCTTCATCAATGATTTAGATAATGGCACAGAGAGTGTACTTATAAAGTCTGCAGAGGATACCAGGCTGGGAGGGGACTGGAGAATAGGATTAGAATTCAATATGATACTGACAAACTGGAGAAATGGTCTGAAATAAATCAGATGAAATTCAGTATGGACAAATGTAGAGTATCCCACTTAGGAAGGAATAATCAATTGAACAACTACAAAATGGGAAATGACTGCTTGGGAAGGAGTAATGCAGAAAAGGATCTGGGGGTTATAGTGGATCCCAAACTAAATATGAGTCAATAATGTAATACTGTTGCAAAGGAAAAAAAAAAGAAAAAAGAAAAGATCATTCTGGGATGTATTAGCAGGAGTGTTGTAAGCACCCAAGTAGTAATTTTTCCACTCTACTCAGCAATGATATAGTCTCAACTGGAGCACTGCATCTAGTTCTGGGCACCACACTTTGGGAATGATATGGACAGATTGGAAAAAGTTCAGAGGAGAGCAACAAAAATGACTAGAGGTCTAGAAAAAAATGACTTATGAAGAAATATTGAAAAAACTGGGTTTGTTTAGTCTGGAGAAGAGAAGTCTGAGTAGGGACAAAGGTTGTTATAAAAAGGAGGGTGAAAATTTGTTCTCCTTATCCAGTGAGGACAGGACAATAAGTAACGGGCTTAAATTGCAGCAAGAGAGATTTAAGTTAGGAAAAAACTTCTTAACTGTCAAGGTAGTTAAGCACTAGAATAGATTACTTAAGGAGGATGTGCAGTCTCTGTCACTGGAGGTTTTTATGAACAAGTTACAGAAACACCTGCCAGTTTGGTTTAGGTAACACTTAGCCCTCTCTCAGTGCTGGGGACTGGACTAGATGACCTGTCGAGGTTCCTTCCAGTCCTACATTTTTATGACTACCTACAACCACCATGCTAGGAACTGCTGAATCTTAAATACATCAGTGAAAATTTGAGTTAGTTTAGCTGTTTTTCTCCACTAGCTTTACAAAGTAGTTCTGCAAGGTCACTCATTTCTCATGTGCAAAACTGATTGTAACAGTAGCTTCTATTAGCTGCAGCAGAGCAGGGATGAGTCTGTAGGGTAAAGGTAAATCAAACTTACCATTTTCTTATTTCATTTTTTTGGTCCTACTAAATTCACAGCCATGAAAAACATGTCACAGACCATAAAAATCTCATCCTCCTCTGTGAAGTCTGTTTTTTTGTGTGCTTTTACCCTGTACTACATAGATTTCAACGGGGAGACCAGTGTTTCTCAAATTGGGGGTCGTGACCCAAGAGAGAGTTGTGGGGGAGGGGGGTGTCAAAAGGTTGGGGGGGGGGGAGGTCGCAGTATTGCCATCCTTACTTCCGCACTGCCTTCAGATCTGGGTATCTGGAAAGCGGCAGCTGTTAGTCAGGCATCCAGCTCTGAAGGCAGTGCCCTCGTGGCAGCAGCGCAAAAGTAAGGGTGGAATACCATAACATGCCATCCTTTAGGGGTCAGGACCCCTAAAATTACAACACTGAAATTTCAGATTTAAACAGTTGAAATCATGACATTTACCATTTTTAAAATCCTATGACTGTGAAATTGACCAAAATGGACCGTGAATTTGGCACAGCTCCTACTTATACCCTCTCGAACACACAATGTTGAAAGCTTCAGTACATGCCTGAATGCTGACTAAACCCTGACTTCATAATTTCCCTAATGGTGGGATGTTTATTCTCTGTTGTTCACAGGGGTACTAATATGTACCAGGGAGTCCAAGACAGAAGACACATCAAGAGACAGCTACTTTGCTGGATTGGAAGTGAAATAAAGAAATGAGTTTTTGTTGAAATACCTCTGATGACTCCTAACCATGCATCAGTAATTTCTAGTAAGGCTGGCCTGTTCAGAATAAAAAGGAAAAATCCTAAAGCACACATTCCTGTTCCTCATTACATTATTTTAGACATATTTTGAAGCAGTACCAGATTACAGGCAGAGGATATAGTTCTAAGGAACTCAGTAAATAAACTGCCCAGCAGTATCTTAGATCTCTGTGGGGTTTTTTTGTTTTTTTAATTAGTTAACTATCTAAAAATAAAATGTATTGTTGTGAAAACAGACCTGAAGTTTTGGGGAAATTTGAAACAACACAAGCCTTCTGGGGAACCATTCCCGATGGTGGAGCTCACCTGTCAGCCATCTCTTTCCATTTCATGAGCATCCTTCTGGGCTGCTTCTCGATGGGAAGGTCAAGCCTGCGGCGGAAGTAATCAACAACTCCCTGATCCTCTAGTAATAGAGGAACCCGGTAGATGGAAGAGACATCATGAACACAAATGACCTGTTCATAAAAAGTGAGGGTCTTTAAAAAAATATCCATATGTACCTATAAATGATCCTAGCAGAACATCAGACAACTGGACACTACTACTTCCTTCTGCCTCTAGAAGGCAACTGTGTGATCATTTAACACACATCTATTCCAAATGAATAAAGACTGATTTTGAATTCAAACAGCTTATAAGAACATTCTTCCTAAATGAATGGTCTAGCCACAGGAGTTAGTATTTGCCTATGGCACGTCACAAAAAGTGCAACTAATCATATAAAAGTAGGAAAGAGCAAATCCAGCTCACACTTAAAGCACAGGGCAGCAGAACTCTCAAAACTGTCATAAGGCAAGATCTACTATTTAAAATAATAAATGAGTCAGTAAGCCAGTTCCCAGTGACTAAGTGTGCACTTTACAGAACACCCAACATAACGTGGCTGTCCTCATCCTTGGTTGTTTCTATAGAGAGGCTCTGACTGAATGGGCCACAAAGGTAGACCTCCAATCCCTCCCATGTTCCCTGTTTGTTTTGCCCAATTGTATCTGGTCTTGAATGGATATCACAAGTTCTTTGAGGTAGGGACTATCTTATTTTAGGATTGTGCAGTGCCCAGTACAATTGAGCCATTTTCTGACTAGTACCTCTAGGTACTACTGTAATATAAACCAGTAATAATTGATCTCTCCAGACTAAGACTGAGGCATGTAGGCAGGGCATAGAGAAGCTTGTACTGTTGTCAGAAGAGAATGATACAACTTTCACCACCACTAAATTTACAAAAACTGTTTTTTAAAAAAAATAGTTAATTTAGACCAGCCAAATTTAGACTCAGTAGGGCTGAGAAGGGGGGTTTTGTCAATATCTCTAGTCCATTCAACTCATTGTTTCTAGTGAAGGGATTTGAGTTGTGACACACTTGTCCACTGGGAATAAGACTTGAAATCTCACAAAACATTCCATTCCAACTTTGAAAGGCCTGCTTCCTCCTGGATTCAAATAGAAGCTGAATTCAGTTCTCCACAGAAAGAATTAAGCAGCAATTATTTCTCCTTCTATGGGAAACACCATTTACCATTAAAGTATGATTATGGTTCAAAAGGAGAGCATGTAAAAAAATGGCACCTACTTAGTTACTTCACTGAAAATTCAATATATTTTACTTCTATCTCCCCTGACGATAAATTTTATTCTAGTTTATATGGCAACATAATTTTTAGCCAAGATCCAACTGCAGAACTGGGGAAAATGCATGAATCAGTAAGACTCAGCTTGACTTTGCAATGCTAGATTTTAGAAAACTATATTTAAAATGAGCAAGCTTAATCTGGAATAATTGAGACACAAATATAGTGCTCCATGAAGATTTCATAAAAGTGATACTTTAAGGTACTATCCCCTTTAGTCTACAAAACACTTATTGGTCTAGCTTCGTCTTTTGTTCATATCCAATGTACTGACAAATAATGATTGCCTATCATTTAACAATGAGTTTCTTGTATATGAAAGATATCACACTCTGGAGTGAAAAATACATGTGTTGCAGATAGCATTACATTTTTCTAGATAATCTATTCTTGTGCAATCTGTCACTAATGTTAACAGGCAGATATGAGCAATCCCCAAGTATGACCATTAGAGAGCATATTTGTACAAGGAGCAGTGTACAAAACACTCACAAATCCCATTACTCAAGGTAGTGCAAATACTTTTTGAGCTCTAACTGCTGGTTTTAGAGAAGGAATTTGGAAGATTAACAGGTCTCAGGAACAGCCATTGGGAAATAAGAGAAATCTGTTCCATCTGATTTAACAATTGTAAGAGGTTTATTGTACCTAGTGTACTTCTGCCTGTTCAGCTAGGTATCAAACTTACACAGAGAGGAACTGACAAATATGTGAGTGAGACATGTATTTAAGAACTGGAAATAAGACAAACAGGTAGATGTATTTTTAGTCTATAAAAGATGTATAGCTAACACAAAGGAGCTTTAGGCAGCAAATAAAATGTTGCCCTCAGCATCTGACAAATGGCAGAAATATTGGTTACAGGGAAACTACAGAGGTTTTCACCTGTTCTGGTTCTACATGACAGAACATAGAGATCTTCTCCTTTACTGAGGTGTCCAGCGGAGTGGAGCATCTGCACACAATCTAGCAGAGAAAGCAGCAATATCATACATTAATATGACCAGTCACTAAACACAATTTCTATGCCAAGTTCCTATCATGGATTATTTGTTAATATAGTTTATTTCTTCTATACCACCATTGGTATACAGCAGCATCCTATCATCCCAAGCCCAATTTAGATCAGGAAATGGTTGCTGAAGGATGCCAGCCTCACACTTTCCAAATGAATGCAATAAAGCAAAACTTACCAAGTCTGGTGAGAGACCGAGCCCTCTGAGCTCACGAACACTATTCTGGGTGGGTTTAGTTTTCTGCTCTCCTGTAGAACTTGGCTAGTAATCAAAACAGACCAAAATATATGATTAAACTAATGTCTAGATGTGCATATGAGGAGTTCAACAGTCCTTCAAGCCCTCATGCCCTATGCATCATATTGTTTTTATTATGGGTCAGAAACCCTGAATAGGATAGTTTTTCCCTCATTTCACTGCCAATTTAATTACACACAGACCCAGAGGGACTGCAGGGTATTGGGGAAGGGAGAGGGAAGACATGAAGACTTTAGCTGCATAGAAACTCAAGGTACTGATCTAGTGCATGCTCCCTGTAAGTGAACAACATTTTACTCTGAATGCATGGAGTGGGCAAAGTGAGAGGAGGAGGCCTGAGTTAGTTGTTCCCAACCCCCAGGAACTTTTATCAAACTAGCTGGCCTGCTGTCACCCATCTACATCCAAAAGTGCTGAATCATCATATCAGGTAGATGCTTCTGCTAAAATGATCACCAGTGGTATTGTAGCAGTGTTGGTCCCAGGATATGAGAGAGACAAGGTGGGGGAAGTAATCTCTTTTACTAGACCAACTTCTGTTGATGAGAGAGACAAGCTTTTAAGGTTATACAGAGCTTCTTCAAGAGCTCTGTGTATCCTTGAAAGCTTGTCTCTCTCACCAATAGAAGTTGGTTCAGTAAAAGATCTCTCACTCACCTTGTCTCACTAGTGACATAGTTAGTGTTGACATTAACTATCACTTCTAAGCTTTGAAGTTAAGAGGATTGTACAGCAACTTCAAAATAGTGGAATTTGTGCAGATATTTGGGCCACCAAATTGTTATATACTGGTTTTGGGATTATGCTGTGAAGATTATAAAACAATTACTAGTGACTATGACTAGGTTTTAATTTAGCTTTTAATCTTCATTTGTAGCACACACAATTTATTTCCTTATCCATTTGGCACACATTGATTTAGCTTTTCTTTTGTATGGAGTCTAGCAACAATATTTTACCTCGTTTATTTGATTCTTATCTGCATCAATTATTTCAGTTTCTGCACAGTTTCAGAATAACTTTTCTAAGTTTACTTTAGATTCCTTTTGAAAGCGGTTATGATCCCCAGGAAACTTCTCTGTCAGATCATCATGAATTACAGGACACTCAAATCGAGAATCTACACAAGGTTACAGTGTCAATTAAACCCTCTTACTACGGGAGACAGTTTAGTCGAATTTAAAATGTACATTACACATTGTAACTAAAACTACTCAAAAAAAATCTTTAAGGACTGTTTTAAAGTTTGAGAAGTAATCTGATTTATTTTGTAAGTCTGAGATAATAGAATCTATAAGAAGACACATGTAAACAGAGCTGTTAAAAGGGTACTAATAAAAAACGTAGAAATCAATTCTCTGTTCTACTGCACCTTGTGTAGTCTACACCAGCACAAAATGAGTGAAAATGGTAACTACTCTGATTTATAGCATTTTACCCCTCGCTTTACAGAACAGTAAATGGCTGCCCAACATGCAGCGAAATGAGACGCTAGGCTCCCAGAGTGCACTCAATTATAAAAGACGACAAAAACAAATGTTCAAAAATGGTGCAACAAAAATATTAAAGAAATGAAGAATTTACATTTGCTGAAATTCCTAACTATTTAGTAGGCACACAACAGTATCCTTTGGGAGGATACAAGTACTGTAGGCTAGTTGTGAACAGCTATGTCTCTACATTTTCTGAATTCATGGAATCATAGAATATCAGGGTCGGAAGGGATCTCAGGAGATCATCTAATCCAACCCCCTGCTCAAAGCAGGGCCAACCCCAACTAAATCATCCAACTGATTTTTGCCCTATATCCCTAAATAGCCCCCTCAAGGATTGAATTCACAACCCTGGGTTTAGCAGGCCAATGCTCAAACCACTCCTTATGTACACAGTTATGCTTTGCATCTGCATTACAAACACACGCTACAGAGATCTCTTTCAGTATAGGTGCATCTATACTACATCTCTAAAAAACACATTTATAAAATAAATCCTAATTATACATCCGACGCAGTTGCATCCGACGAAGTGGGTATTAGCCCACAAAAGCTTATGCTCTAATACTTAGTTAGTCTTTAAGGTGCCACAGGACTCTTTGTCACTTCTAATTATACAAGAAATCCCTGGCCACCACAGCTTTCCATGGACTTACCTGGGGAACTAGACTGACATGAATATTACAGAAGTTCTCTCTTTTGGCTTTGAACTGGAACTGGCGGAAAGCCTCGATGAAGGGCATACTTTCTATATCTCCCACTGTTCCACCAAGCTAAACAAAAGAAAGCCATTTAGAATAACACCAAACTGATACTATCCAATATCTTTCTAGTCTCTTCACTTAATTTAAGAAAAAAAGGAAAACAGCCTACTGCACAGCCAAGATCATTGTCACTGTGTGGACTCTCTGAAGGAACAGCAGCAGGATTTTTGCTGGGCATATGGTGTTGTTTAATGAGATGCTGCGAATTGGATGAGGTATTCCATGGCATTTTTCTGTTCCCCTCAGACAGCTATACATGGCCAGATGTAGTGTAAGAAAGCTGGCTGAGAGTGTTAATAAGACTCCACACACTTCCTTCTAGCCAACCATTATTTTAACCCCTTAACGCCCTCTTCTTATGATCATTCGGATTGCAGAAGAAAAGCAGCTTCCCACAAGGCCAGTGTTGCAATAGAAATTGATATGCAAGAACGTTTGGTTCACATGCCTTATTACCCTGAAGGTCCAGGCATACTGTGTGCTGAAATTGAGCTCCAATGTGCTAAGCAACAAGAAACCCAAAGTACCACCACTTCACCCTGCTAGAACATCACGCTGACAGGCACACAAAATGGAATTTGTTCTTTTTTGAGTTGTCTCACTCAACAGGATGAAAAATTGTTTAACAAAAAAACCAAAAACATTCTCTACAATGTTTAACTGCCAGTGCACAGTTCAATTTACTCTGCTTGAGAATCAAGACTAGGGAGGGAAATGCTACAAACCTCAATCACGCACACTTGGGGTTCAATGCCATCTTCATCCACAGGAATTCGTGCCTGCCTCATTACCCACTCCTGGATAGCATCTGTGATGTGGGGGACAACTAGAAGAGAAATAGGGATAAAGATTAAATCCACAAACTGAAATAATTGCAGCCTAAAACTCAGTGTAGCAAATTGAGATGAACTGGCTATTGCTTCTCATTCACATCTAATGCTGTTGATATGTCTTTTTAATCAAAGCATTCCTTTTAATAAGTGGTAATTCCTAGCCATGACCTTTCAGATGAGGAGATGTAGTTTCACTCCGCATCTCAGACAACTGTAAGCAATACTTTTCAGTTGGAAACCTCCAAATCAAACTGTATTATATGCAGAGCCTGGAGAGTTCTGTTATTTTAAAATTGTCTGTGAAAGGAATTTTATGCCAACAGACAAAGATGATGCGTTAAAAAAAAAAAAAAGGCAAAAAGACAATCTCCAGAGAATGTAACTTCCATACTGAAATCACAAGAGCAGAAAGGCAGCTTTAAATGTTACTAGACTATGTTCTATAGCAATGATCTTCAAAGTGGGGTGTGCAAGACCCCTCACTGGGGGCCGCAAGACCCCTCACTGGGGGCCGCAGTGTCCCGGCACCACTGCAGGATCAGCTCTGGGAGATTGCTGAAATGGGAAGCTTTATTTTTGTCCCGCCCAAATGCTGCTGAAAGTGGAAGCTTTCTATTCGGCGGCATTTCGGCGGACGTACCTCCGGGCCACAAGTGGATGCAGGCCAGCGGAAAGGGGCCACCGAGGAAAAACTTTGAGAAACACTGTTCTATTGTATTACTTAAGGAGTCATAAAAAAAGCAGTGGCCTATCTTAAACCAGCCACAAGATGTACATGATCCACAAGATTCTGGTCTGAAAATGAGATTATTTGTATGAAGTGTAGTTGTAGCAATGATCCTGTGATATTAGATTACTGACACTTTGGGTTTATTTACACTAGAAAGTTGTCCCACTTTAACTACAGTGATTCAGTTAAAGCACCACCACTAGACAGTTATAGCAGCACAAAGGCATTTCACTTTGGTGTAACTATTTCAATACTGTGGCTATTTCCAATACTATGTTGGCATAAGGCACCTCTATACCAGGGTTATTGCACCCACACTAAGATTTATACCTGTATAACTATACTGGTTAAAATGTCACACTACTGACTAATATAGGTATTGCAGTACAACTGTCAAGCGTAGACCAGTCCAAAGAATTATTCAATGTCCTCTTTGTAACTCAAATGAGACGGGAGAGACATAGAAATACCTAAGATAGGGACAGATTTAGGTTTATATGTACGAAAAGTAAAGTGAAGCATTGCATCACCTTGGACAGTTTTGCCCAGGTAATCTCCCTTCCTCTCCTTGTTGATGACATATTGATAGATTTTCCCAGTGGTCAGATTATTGTCCTTGGTGAGACGGATATCAAGGAAGCGTTCATAATTACCCAAATCCAGATCTACTTCCCCTCCATCATCCAGCACAAACACCTCTCCTGCAGCAAATGGTAAGATGTAAAAACATCAGTGTCAGCTAGACAAACAACATACAAGCAAGTGGTTTTTCTGAGATAACTGAAACAGTTCAGTGTAACAAGACCGTTTCTTGATAAAAGTTTAATTTTATACAATAAATTTTTTTTAAAAAAAAATAGCTAATAAAAATCAAAATCTCAGATCAGAAAGCGAAATGGGATTAACATGTTAAAGAACAAATCACTGCGCAGCCAGTGTATAACAGACAAGATTCTGAGCTTATTTATGATGACATAAAACTGAAGTAAAGCCCTTGAGATCAGACTTTCATCAAAATGTATTCTAACCCCTAACACCAGTCAATGAATCTGTAAGGAAATATTTACAAGTCCAGCATAGTCACTTATTGTGAAAACTACTAGTATCAATATTTGTTCTACATACTCTCAAGGTGAATCTATACATTACAAAGGCTTAAAGAAAATATAGCAAACGATTCCCTTTATCGGCAAACAGTCCTCAGTATACCTTTCCAAGAGATTTTTGTTTAAAGATCACAATCCTCACCAGCACTGTCTTATCCACTTTCTCCAGCTATTAATTTTTCTCTTCTCACTCAAAAACAGTTCATTTCCTTCTTGTGCATATAAAAAGGTTTGGGCCCCCACTGCAAGAAGTCAGCTCCTTTTTGTTGCGGTTGTAGGAGCTAACTGACAATACACAACTTTCACCTGAAATCATTGATGGGCTTGTCACTGATGCATGGTAATTTGCCTTTGCCAGTTTCAAACCTTCATCCTGGAGAAAGTGTAAGAGTGTACAGAATAATTTGTGTACATCAAAATATTTCCTCACTCCCTACAAAAGCCTTAGGACCATAAAAAATAAATTAGGGGAATTTTATAATGCAGAGTTCAGCTTACCATGCTCATAAGGAGAGAAGGTCCCCGCATCAATGTTAATATATGGGTCAATTTTAATGGAAGTGACATGTAACCCACATGATTTCAGGATTGTCCCAATGCTGCTTGCAATGATCCCTTTTCCAATCCCTGAGATGACACCACCTGTAACTAGAATGTACTTCATTTGTCTGAGGACCTAGAAAAGAAAATATTCTTTGTCAGACAGCAATATTTGTCAATTTAAGTGGACAAACACATATGGCCAAACCAAACTGAGAATGATCTCTGAAAATATTTGAGGAACAATAAGAAGAGTATAAGAAGACTGAAGATATTCACAGAGCAGAGATTTCAAAGCAAGTATTCACAAACAGAAGAGATGCACTGATGTCTATTGGACTATCAATAAACTATGTATAGTCCTTTTCCAACTGTATGCCTCACTACCAGTGCTGTGTGTCGGGGCAGTCTTGCTGCCCAAGTTAAGGGAAGTCCCCCCTCCCCACGCCATAGGACAGGAGCAGAGTAAAAGAGCAACAGAGTCCATATTTAAATGGCTGAGGAAGCTGGGAACGAGTGGACACTGCAGCCGGGGCTGGAACACAGTCTCTTACGCCTGGGAGAAGTAAGGGGGCGAGGGGACTACAGAGGCTGGGGAGCTGCCATGTCAAAGCGCCGGCCCCACAGCTCTGCCTAGCCCGCTGGCACAAGCGCTGCTGTATCACCAGGGGCTGAACGCACTGTGTTAGGCGCTGTACAGTGACTCCAGAGACTGAGGGGGGCAGAGCTAGTACCCAGCGGGCAGGGGCGGGGGCACGGGGCCCTGGGGCAATGAGACACCCTCCCCTCCCCCCAGCGACCCTAGCCCGCGCTACTCCGCTAACACACCTCAGGACGGGTCCTGTCTTCGCGCCGCGCTGGGCCGCAGCCCGCCCTTCCTCGGCCCGGCGCTGTCAGTGCCGCAGGAGTCCCCCTGCCGCGGGCGAGCCAACCCAGAGACACCCCAGCGCGTGGGGTCGCACCCCCCCGGGCCCCACATCAACCCCCCGGCTGCCCGCTCCCTTCCGCACCCCGCCCCCCCGCCGCCTAGCCGCGTGGTCCCTCCCGCCAGCTGCCGCCATGGTCCCGTCCGCTTCCCCCTCGCCCCATGGTCCGGTCCCGTCCTGCCCCGCCCCTCTCTCTCTCTCTCTCTCACCGGGTTCGGTAGCGGCGGCACGAGGCAGACAGGCGCACGGGCTCGAGCCGGCTTGGCAGTGAAGTAAGCGCATGAGGCCGGCGGGCTGGCAGCGCATGCGCGGCGCTGAGAAGCCGCGCCTGCGCACGAAGCTCCCCGGGTTCACAATCAGGCGCGCTCCTCACGGTTGGGGGCCTGGTGTGGGCGGGGCCAGTGACGATCAGGGAGCCCGGACGGTGGCCCGGGTGGGCCCTGAGAGCTGGGTCTGGGTCTGCCCTGCTGCAGAGCCTGTGCCCGCACCCTGGTACCAGGGCCACCTGCGTCACCATGTTTCAACATTAAAAAAAGAGGACACTCCACAGGGGTGGGGGCTTGCTTCCCCAAACACCCTGGCCCCGCCCCCATCTGCTCCCTCCCACTTCCTCCCCCACTGCCCCCCTCAGAACCCCCAACCCATCCAACTTCCTTGTCCCCTGAGTGCCCCCTCCTGGGACCCCCCAACCACCACCCCAGGACTCCACCTTCTAAGTCCCCTGACTGCCCCCTCATGAGGCCCCCCCAGCTGCCTCCCTAGGAGTCAGGACCCCCCCCAACCCAAACCCCCTCCCTGAAACAAAGACATTTTAAATTAGTCACAGAGGGTTAGTGTGTTCAGAACAATGTTCAGTGCTTTTAGAAAAAGGGAACACTCATTTATTTTTTATGATCTCCATGACAACAGACACGTTTATGAAATGTCACCAACTTAAAAAAAATGTTTCCAAAGATTTTAGACATTACAAAGGATTTTATATCTTACTAAGGTACTGATTTTGCTGGAGGTTCTCTTAAAATTTGTTCATCAGATAGAAATAAAGAAAGCTGGACAAAGAGAGTTTCCCTATCTGGAAGAAGAAAGGAATGGACAGAAAGGACAGGAAGACTTTGGAAGCAAGCGTTTTTTTTAGCTATAGTAATTAAAATGTGCATTTTAGATAAGGGTGGTCTTTTGAACGATTTATTTAAAAAACTCTGTGTTTGGAGATTCAAGCATTTAAGGGTAAAGCTTGTGCATCTAAAAATCTATGCAAGGATTTTTTAGAGATGTGATTGTATAATCTTCACCAACCCACTATTTAAATATTTTTAAAGCAAATTTTAAACTAAGGTCCTGTAGACTGACATGTTCTGAGTAAATATTACAGTAATGCCCAACTGTTTTTGTAAGTAAATTCAGAAAATGACAGTATATACCTTGGGGTTGGCAAATGGCTTCATTCCACTTGAATGGCTCTTTAACACTTTCGGTGCTGTGTTAATAGGCCTGGCAAGCTGGAGGCTTTTTAACTTTTAACTACTTGATCCCCAGATTCACAGTGCCGCAGCAGCTGGCTGTGAGAGCCTGCAGGAAGGGATAGGAAAGTCAGAAGGGTGGACAGTAAGATCCAGTGGTGCCCTGGGTCTGGCTGCTGAAGGCTCGGGTGATGAGATTGGCTCTACAGCTCTGCCAGCTGTGCTGCCTTGGTTGTGGGTGGGAGGGAGAAAAACTCCTGGAAATCTGCAGCTTTTAAAAAAAGTCCTCCCGGACAGCGATTTAAACCCCAAAATGTTGGACATGTTCAGGAAAAAACGGACACATGGTGACCCTCACAGCCACCAATGGGGGGACATGGCCCCACCGCTTGGTGCACCCCTCAGTGACACCGACACATCCGCACTGCCCTGCGGTGTACAATGTGCAGGGACCAAGCTACACTTTTCTCCAGGGATCCTGCCCCCTCTTGAGTCCCGTGCCTCTAACAGGCAAGCTTCATGCAGGATTCTCGTCTAGCTCAGCGGTTCTCAAACTGTGGGTCAGGACACTAAAGTGGGTCACAACCTCACTTTTAATGGGGTTGCCAGGTCCAGCATTGGACTTGCTGGGACCTGGGGCAGAAGCTGAAGCCCTAGCTTCACCCCTGCCCGGAGTGGAGGGGTTTAGGCTGTGGCCCTCTCTCCCCCAACCCACAGAGGTGAGTCTAGGGCTCTGACCCCCTTCCCCAGGGTCATGTAGTAACTTTATTGTCTGTAGGAGGTCGTGGTGCAATGACGTCTGAAAGGGTTACCATATGTCCCTATATTCACAGACATGTCCGGACTTTTGGGCTTAAAATAGCTTCGGGGGGACTGTAGCAATTGCAAAAAGATCGGGGATTTCAAGCAGCAGGCAGAGCCCCTCCTCCTCCCCTGCCGGGCTGCCTCCACTGTTGGGCAGGGAAGCAGCGGGAGTGAGAAGGGCTGCAGCCAGGGCTGCTAACTCAAGGCAGCCAGAGCCGGAGCAGTGTTGGGGACTATGCAGTTTTTATCCCCCCCTCCTTCCCCAGCCGGGAGGGGATGCGTTGTTTTTAACCCCTTCTCCCCTCCTTTCTGGCCTGGAGGAGACGTGTTGTTTTCACTGGCATACCCTGCTGGGAGGGGAACAAGCTTGCAAACTCAAGTCTCAGTCAAACTCAGTCTGACCCAGGGAAAGAAGTTGCCTGCAAGGAAGCTGTCTGTGCTGGAGCCGAGTCTGGCCTGGAATGTCAGCTATTGGGGCTGGAGCCAAAACTGCATTTTGTTCTGTCTTACGAACAATTTCAGAGTTATGTACAACCTAAATTCCTGAGGTAACTGTAACCATAAAAGTGTATTTTTAAAGCATAAATCATAAGCTCTCCATTGTAAGGCTATCAACACTTTTTTTATACCAAGTACAGTTGTCTACTTTATTTAATACAGGCAAATCAGTTATTGTGGCCTCTTCCTGCAAATCTGAGGACCCTGGACTTTTTTTGATTTAATCTTATTGCCCAATATTTGCTGCTGGAATTTTAGAAATTTTACCCCCACCCCTTTGTTCTGTATATATTCTAATTAGGGGACAAGGAATGTGGAGGTGGGCTTTGCAAAAAATTTTCCTTTTCATTTAAGGCATTGTTTTTCAAGGGAAATTTTATTAAAGAAATCATATTTATACGTGGGTGGAAGCCTGTGCTATGCAAACAACAAGGATTGTTTGAAAGTAATTCATGCTCTGCTTCCAGGCTTGGAATACAATTAATTCTTGCAGCTGTTCAAAACTTGCATTTTTGCCTAAACTCAGTAGAAGTTTTGAGTTCTAAATCTAAAGCAAGTTCCTCTGTTCCTTTTCCTACTAAAAAAACCAAATAGATCATGATCCACAGAGAACGTTGAGATCTTCACCTCCAGTTCCTAGTAGAGAGATGGTGAAACAGCCAACATGACTGTCACAATTGGCACTTTCTGTGCCTCAGTCTTTGTGACCACCAACCAGTTTCTCAGCCCTTCTCTGCTCTCAGTGCACAGCTCAAGGGGCAGGAAGGGAGTGGGGACTAGGTGCAATCTTGGCACTTGCATTTCCCTCACGAATAGTGAGGTTCTGCAGGGGGTCAGAATCAGCATTGCCCTGGTGAAATGAATATGGTGGGAGGGAGGAGACACAGGGAGCAGGAGTGGCCAAAGCATGAGCCAGCAGACAGGTGGATCTTATGCTGTTCATGGCTGCAGCAGAGCTGGGGGCTGTGCAGAGAAATGGGGAGTTGTAACCAGCTGCCTGATAGAACCTCTGGCTCTGCTTCATCATAAACTTTGCAAAACAGAGACTCTAGATGAGAGCTTAGTAAGGGCCATATGGAGTTGTACAGATGTTTAGTCTCTATTCTGCATCTCCTCAGGGGCTGCATCTTACTGTCCCCTATGTGAATGGCCAGTTTTGCCTTTTCTCTACCATTCTTTCCAGAGGATGGAGCGTCCTGTGATTACAGGTGATGGATTTTTCCCTAGTCCCTAGCCTGTATCAGAGGGCATTGTGTGCATCAACATCACAGCCAGAAAGAACCTCTGCCTAAATGAGCATGGAGACTAAATATGGAGGAGAGATCCTCTGTCTGAACATATCCCTCTGGGTGGGGGGCAATTAGGGGCAGGGGTCCCAGGAGGGGGGATCAGGAGACAAGGAGCAGGCGGGGGTTGGATGTTTTGACGGGGACAGTTAGGGGGCGGGAAGTGGGAGGGAGTGGATGGGGCGGGGCTAGGGCAGGGCACCTCCCCCCGGCCCGTCCTCTTTTTTGATTGTTGAAATATGGTAACCCTACTGAAAACCACTGCTCTAGCCCTTTGGATTTTGGGCCTTGTGAAGCACAGATTAGTCTAGATCAGGGGTCTCAAACTCAAATGACCAAGAGGGCCGCATGAGGACTAGTTCATTGGCCCGAGGGCCGCATCACTGACACTCGCCTCCCTGCCCCCGCCCCACCCCTTCCATGAGGTCCCACCCCTGCCCCGCCTCCTCCCCTGAGCGTGCAGCTCCCCACTCCTCCCCCCTCCCTCCTGGAAAGTGCTAAGCGCCTGGAGCTAGGCAGGGAGGAGGCAGGGGGCGCGGGGAGCTTGGCACCTGCAGGAAATTAAGTGGGGGCAGAGAAGGGGCATGGGGAGCTCGGCTGGCCACAGAAAATAACCCTGCGGGTCACGTGTTTGAGACCCCTGCCTTAGGTGAACGACTCCATCACCTAACAAATCTGAGCCTCATACTCAATCTCAGTGCTACACATACAGCAATACATAAGTATAGTAAAAAATATTTTTCATGGTGCATCGAGTCATAGTGCTGACGCATGTTATACTCCTGGGGAACAGCAATCGTTTGCTGATAAATGAGGCATTGAATGTTATCTTTTACCTCTATGAAAAAATATAAATTCTCCCATTTGTCTTGGAAAACTCTCTTTTCTTCCATGAATGTTCTTTTCTTTGATGAAGTCACTTCCAAGCAGTTTTAATAAAATATATTCACTTAATAATGCACCTCACTCAAAGGATCAAACAGGAACTTAGATTTACTTCTATTACAGCACCCTCCTGGACTGGGCTGCACTCACACTCCACTCTTGCTCCACCTCTTCCACCCCTTCCCTGTCCCCTTCAAACCCCTTCCACAAAGTTCCCACCCCAGCTCTGCCCCCTTTCCTCTCCTAGTTCAATCTCTTCATCAAAGTTCTTACCCCAACTCTGTCCCCTCCCCGCCCCTAGTCCAACCCCTTCCCCAAATCCCCACCCCTTTCTCACCCTCATCCCCTGTGCACAAGGCTTCCTGCTTCTGGCCTCTCCCTCCCAGAGACAGCTAAGCCACCAGAGAACTGCCTGGCGGTAAGTGGAGCAGCAGGAAGCAGCATGTGGGTGAGAAGCATGTGGGGGAGCAGGGGAGGCGGGGGGACCGCAGGGAGCTTGGCGGGGGGGCCTCAGGGAGCTTGGCCGGGGGCCGCGGCGGAGCTTGGCGGGGGGGCAGGGGGAGCATCGCAGGCCTCAGGGAAGGGCTTGGCGGGCCGCATGCGGCCCATGGGCCGCATGTTTGAGACCCCTGGTCTAGTTCAAGGTCTTTGACCTCATTATGGAATAAACGCAAAAACTCAGATGCTCCAACCCATTCCAGCCAGCTCCTTTGAAGAGTGGGAGGTTCATCTAAACTCCAGTTACGTACAAACCAATGTTTAGAACATGCTTAGCATGCTAGGGTGTTACCAGAAAAATATTATTAATAATAACAAAAAGAGAGTCATTTACAGTATTGTTGTAGCCATGTTGGTCCCAGGATATTAGAGAAACAAGGTGGGTAAAGTAATACAATTTTTATTGGACCAACTCCTGTTGGTGAGAGAAACAAGCTTTTGAGCTGCACAGAGTTCTTCAGGTCAGGGAAAGATACTTAGAATTTCACAGCTAAATACTGAATCGAATAGATAGTTTAACATAGTGGCCTGTTAACACCTCTGTAGTCATAGGAGAAAAAGGTGAGGTTGGTGGGTTACAGATTGTTGTAGTAAGGCATAAATCTAGTGTCTTTATTATGACTGATTTTTAGTGTTTAGCAAAGTTATGAATTGAAGCTCCCAGGCTCATCTTTTGAAAGTGTTGTGCAGGTTTCCTTTGAGGATGAGGACTGACAGGTGCTCTAGGTAGGTGAAACCAAACAATCACTATGCTCTTGCGTGAACTCACACAGGAAAATGATATAAGACAAAATCACCACATTGCCTCTGGGTGGGCACCTTTCACAAATCAGTCACTCTATGGCCATGGTTACACTTACAGGTTTATAGCGGTATTGGTTATAGCTGTCCTCATATACAGCTATAGGGATAGCGCTATAGTGTGGCCACTCTGACATCCACCAGCGGTATTGCATGGCCACATTTGCGGCACTTCAGGCGGCATTGGGAGCAGCGCATTTGGGCAGGTATCCCAGCATTCAGCTGGGTGCAATGTGCTTTTCAAACGAGGAGGATGAGGGGGGACGTGTTGTGTGTATGGGGAGGGAGACAGTGAGTGGTTTTTCCATCCTTCTGAGAGCCCGTCAGCGCGTGTCCGTTCACAGAGAAGATTAGCAAGCTTTGTTTTCACACAGGCTCCCTCCTTAAACATTTGCATTGCTTATCTGCCGAGTTAAGAGAGAAACGCTGAAAAGGTACCTCCGCATTCCTTCAGCCGAGTTCAAAAGAAAGGGAAGAGACGTCAATTGCCTTAAATGGCTCCAGGCATCTGAAGAGATCACTTGTAGCATAGTGGGTGTCCACATTCTCGCCGTAGCGCTACAGCGGGAGCGCTACAGCCCTTATTCCCCGTGCGGAGGTGGATTACCAGGAGGGCTATAACTCCAAGGTTATAGTGCTCTACGTGCCTCGCCAGTGTGGACGGGTAGTGAGTTATAGCGCTCCTGACGGCTTTATAGTGCTATAAAGTGCCAGTGTAACCAGGGCCTATATCTGACCTATCAGTCCTCATCCACAAAGGAATCACTCCCTCCAACACTTTCAAAAGACTTATAGTGTAAGTAACGTTTCCCTTCTCAAAAGATATCAGCAGGGCAGGGACATATTTCATTTTCAACACATGCAATCTTCAATACTACTAAAATGTCAGATGCCTATAGGAAATGAGTGAAAGCAGCTCAAGCTGAATCCAGGCAAGTCCAAAATAATGCTGGCTGGAAAGGGGAAACGCTTTGTGAGCAGGCTAAGATGTTGTCTCCATCTTCCACTGAAGCTGCACACCCTCCATTCACCAAAGTTATGTGAAGCCTTGGGGTCCTATCTGAATCCTCATTAAGCTGGGTGATGACCAGCAACCATCCGTTTCCAAAAGTGCCCTCTTTCACCTCCAACTTGCTAGGAAATTTCATCCCTTCCTTCTGGACAAGGACCTGGCACAGTGATCCATGCAGGCTGAATGTGAAGATGATGCAGAGGCTTTAACTGGCACAGAATATGGCTCGGGCTGCCACGGGCACAGCAGGCCTGTACTCAAATCCTTCCACTGGCTCCCAGTCAGCCTCTGAAGCCAGTTCAAGGGCTTGGTCCTAATTTTCAAAGCCATTTACGGATCAAGCCCTATCTATGTCAAAAACCAATTTTGATCTATGAGCCACTGCAAGAGCTGCACTCCTCTGCGACAATTCAGTTCAAACAGCTCAGAACAAAGCATGTGAAAACAGGGGACAAGGTATTCTTTGCTGAGGTGATCCAGCTGTGGAACAATCTTCTAGAGAAGGTCAAGGCAAATCCAGAGTCTGGCCATCTTTAGGAAATGTCATAAAGACTTCCCCTGAGAAAGCCTTTCCACCAGTGAGAGGCACAATTCAAGTATTTCTTCTATTCCCAAATTCTTCACAGTTCCACCCAAAAATACAAAACCAAAAAAGCCTACCCCAAGCAGAGCTTTGTTCCTGTAAAGGAAGGTGTCAGAAACTCCTTGAAGTCCATTGTGGACTTGGCTATTATTATTGATTGTACATGGAAAACACTTAGATAAACTCTTGCTTTTGGATGGTAAAGTAGTGTGACAAAGCTCTGTCCTTATTTTCGTGGATTCTGCATTTCCTGGTGGATTTCACTAGCTTCAGAGGCTCACTGTGACCCTCCACGTCGCCCTTCTCTCTCTAGAGACAAGGTCACAGCCTATTGAGCCATTTTCATCATAAGCCAGTGAGGAGAAGCTATCCTTCCTGGCACAGTCTCTGTTGTCTCCCAATCTCAGTGATTAATTAGGGGAGGCAGAAAGGGGGGAACCCGGGCCGCCCTCTACTCTGGGCTTCAACCCAGGGACCCTAATAGTATTAGCTAAGATGGCTGACCTTTTAGCCACAAAACATAATACAATTCCCTCGGCTACTTCCCCACAGCAGTCCCCGCTTCTTCAAACTCCACTTCACCCTTACCTCAGGGCCTCCTTCCTTCTGTATGATATGTTGTCCACCACTCAGTCTCACCAACAGCACAACTTCTTCCCACAGCTCCTGACATCCACCCCTACCTAACTAATTGGGAGGTTTTTAACTGGTTTCAGCCAGTCCCTGATTGGCTTCAGGTGTCCCAATCAGGCTAGCTGTTTCTACTGATTTCTAGAAGGTTCCAGTGGTACCAGGGATTTGTTTAGCCTGAGACTAACATATCTGTTCTTCAGCACTTTCCTATAGCCATCTGGCCTTGCCCCATCACAGTAGCTTGAGAGATATCCCAACAGGATGAAATAAAAAAAACACTGTAATAGACAGTGAATTGGACCAAATCCAGTAAGCAATGAGTTTGCGACTAGGAAAACAAGCTCATCAATCTAGCCCATAGTTAATAATGAATATCCCAAAATGGAGTTTGGGACCCGATCCTCTAAGAAGAGAGTCTGAAACTGCTCAGTTGAGGTCATATCTGAACAACAGTGCTTGAAAACATATCAAGTAAGTATTACATGGCTGCATTACATGTATCCATGAATGAAATATCCCTAAGGGATTGATGGGTGTGCTCCTATTTTGGGGAAGATCTACGGCCTGTGTTGTACAGGAGGTCAGACTAGATGGTCACAGTGGTCCCTTCTGGCCTTCGGATCTAAGAATCCTGCTTAGGAAAGGTTAAACCTTGATATTATCCTTACCCCAGATCAGCTAGATCATGGGTTTAAGAAGTGACCACAGTTAATAATTTAGAAATAGTCCTAATGACAATGTAGTTACCTAGTGCCTCATCCACAGGATGGGTGGATAGTACTGTTCAGACCAATGTAGGAAAGGTGAGTAAACTGAGAGGCCAGTATGGAAGCAGTACAGACTTCCTCATCTTCCTATTCTGCTCCCATTAATAGATAATTGTTGAAAGCTGAATATGCTATTTATAATCTTCTGCTAAATACGCAGGCTGAGGAGCATCATGATAATCAGGCTTGCTGTGTTCCATGACACCCACTGAAAATAACACAGAAGGAGTGCAGACAACTGGGGTATTCTACTTCTTTCAGAGAGAGAGGGGAATCTTCTCTTGGAGGTTAACTCCTGGTCCTGGTTTGCAGAATACGCAGAACAGAAGAAAAAACTAGGTAGCAATAACTGTACAGAAAAGAAAAGTAGCAAACACAGAAAGGGCTGTTAGTTGGCCATACTATAGCTGAAGTTCACAGTACGGCCAGCTCCTATGGAAATCATAGAATCATAGAATATCAGGGTTGGAAGGGACCTCAGGAGGTCATCTAGTCCAACCCTTGCTCAAAGCAGGACCAACACCAACTAAATCATCCCAGCCAGGGCTTTGTCAAGCCTGACCTTAAAAACCTCTAAGGAAGGAGATTCTACCACCTCCCTAGGGAACCCATTCCAGTGAATAAGTTTTTCCTAATATCCAACCTAAACCTTCCCCACTGCAACTTGAGACCATTATTACTTGTTCTGTCATCTGCTACCACTGAGAACAGTCTAGATCCATCCTCTTTGGAACCCCCTTTCAGATAGTTGAAAGCAGCTATCAAATCTCCCCTCAGTCTTCTCTTCTGTAGACTAAACAATCCCAGTTCTCTCAGCCTCTCCTCGTAAGTCATTTTTCCACATCCTTTTTGTAGTGTGGGCCCCAAAACTGGACACAGTACTCCAGGTGAGGCCTCACCAATGTCGAATAGAGGGGAACGATCATGTCCCTCGATCTGCGGGCAGTGCCCCTACTTATACAGCCCAAAATGCCATTAGCCTTCTTAGCAACAAGGGCACACTGTTGACTCATATCCAGCTTCTCATCCACTGTAACCCCTAGCTCCTTTTCTGCAGAACTGCTGCTTAGCCATTCGGTCCCTAGTCTGTAGCAGTGAATGGGATTCTTCCATCCTAAGTGCAGGACTCTGCACTTGTCCTGGTTGAACCGCATCAAATTTCTTTTGGCCCAATTCTCTAATTTGTCTAGGTCCCTCTGGATCCTATCCCTACCCTCCAGCATATCTACCGCTCCTCCCAGTTTAGTGTCATCTGCAAACTTGCTGAGAGTACAGTCCACACTATCCTATGGATCATTGATAAAGATATTGAATAAAACCAGCCCGAGGACTGACCCTTGGGGCACTCCGCTTGATACCAGCTGCCAACTAGACATGGAGCCATTGATCAGGACCTGTTGAGCCCGATGATCTAGCCAGCTTTCTATCCACCTTATGGTCCATTCATCCAGCCCATACTTCTTTAACTTGCTGGCAAGAATACTGTGGGAGACCCTATCAAAGGCTTTGTTAAAGTCAAGGAATAGCACATCCACTGCTTTCCTCTCATCCACAGAGCCAGTTATCTCATCGTAGAAGACAATTAGGTTAGTCAGGATGACTTGCCCTTGGTGAATCCATGCTGAATGTTCCTGATCACTTTCTTCTTCTCTAAGTGCTTCAGAATTGATTCCTTGAGGACCTGCTCCATGATTTTTCCAGGGACTGAGGTGAGGCTGACTGGCCTGTAGTTCCCTGGATCCTCCTTCTTCCCTTTTTTAAAGATGAGCACTACATTAGCCTTTTTCCAGTCATCCAGGACCTCCCCCAATCGCCAGGAGTTTTCAAAGATAATGGCCAATGGCTCTGCAATGACATTCACCGACTCCTTTAGCACCCTCGGATGCAGCACATCCCGCCCCATGGACTTGTGCTCGTCCAGCTTTTCTAAATAGTCCTGAATCACTTCTTTCTCCACAGAGGGCTGGTCACCTCCTCCCCATGCTGTGCTGCCTAGTGCAGTAGTCTGGGAGCTGACCTTGTTCGTGAAGACAGAGGCAAAAAAAGCATTGAGTACATTTGCTTTTCCCACATCCTCTGTTGCTAGATTGCCTCCCTCGTTCAGTAAGGGGCCCACACTTTCCCTGACTTTCTTCTTGTTGCTAACATACCTGAAGAAACCCTTCTTGTTACACTTAAAATCCCTTACTAGCTGCAACTCCAAGTGTGATTTGGCCCTCCTGATTTCTCTCCTGCATGCCTGAGCAATATTTTTATATTCCTCCCTAGTCATTTGTCCAAGCTTCCACTTCTTGTAAGCTTATTTTTTTCATTTAAGATCAGTAAGGATTTCACTGTTAACTCAAGCTGGTCGCCTGCCATATTTACTATTCTTTCTACACATCGGGATGGTTTGTTCCTGCAACCTCAATAAGGATTCTTTAAAATACAGCCAGCTCTCCTGGACTCCTTTCCCCTTCATGTTATTCTCCCAGGGGATCCTGCCCATCAGTTCCCTGAGGGAGTCAAAGTCTGCTTTTCTGAAGTCCAGGGTCTGTATTCTGCTGCTTTCCTTTCTTCCCTGTGTCAGGATCCTGAACTCAACCATCTCATGGTCACTGCCTCCCAGGTTCCCATCCACTTTTGCTTCCCCTACTAATTCTTCCTGGTTTGTGAGCAGCAGGTCACAAATCAGTGAGTGTTTTGCCATTGAATTCTATAGAAGCAGGACTGGGCCCTTGTAAATGTACAGAAATGATCTAGTGCAGGGGTTTTCAAACTTCATTGTGCTACAACCCATAGGCCCCAACTTTTCCCAGCGCCAGTGGGTGCTCAACTTCCCCTCTCACTTCCAACCCCACCCCAACTCCACTCCTGCCCTGTCTCCTTCTGCCCATGCCCTTCCCCTATTCCAGCCCCCTCCCCAAAGTCCCTGCCTCAAATCCACCCCCTCCCTGCTCCTGTTGGACTCCTTCTCCAAATCCCCAACTCAGCCCCACCTCTTCCCTGAGCACGCTGCATTCTCTCTCCTCCCCACTCCCTCCCAGCACTTGCTGCCGTGAAACAGCTGTTTTATGGCGGCAAGTGTTGGGAGCTAGGGGGAGAAGCGGGGAGAGCACACTCAGGGGAGGAAGCGGAGCGGAGGTGAGCTGGAGAAGGGGGCAGGGTGGGGAGCTACCGGTTGGTGCAGAGCACCTACCAATTTTTCCCCATGAGTGTTCCAGCCCCACAGCACTCACAGACTCAGCGCCTAGGTGCACAACCCCCTTCTGACAAAGATGACTACATGACCCTAGGAACGGTGGCTGAAGCTTGAGCCCAGCTGAGCCCCACTGCCCTGCACTGAGGGACCAAAGCCCAAGCCCGAACCTCACCAACCCGTGGTTGGGGGAGAAAGCACCTCGCCCCCCAGGCATTGTGACTTGGGCTTTGGCTTCAGCCTCAGGCCTCAAAAAGTCTAAGCCAGCCCTGGTGACCCCATTAAAATGGGATCATGACCCACTTTAGAGTCCCGACCCAGTGTGAAAACCACTGATCTAGTGTGAAATCCTGGCTCAGCTGAAGTCAACTTCGCCATTGACTTCAGTGTGGCCAGGATTTCAGACCCAGTATTTTGTCTAGTTTTGCTGTAATATGTGCCAAGTCGATGGGATTTCCTTTGCTGATAATCCCTCAGTCTGATCCATTTTGTTATCCAGAAGTTTTTTCTTGATAGTCATCAAGAATTTTCCCTTTTTAAATTTCACCCCATTATTTCCTGTTCTTGAACAATCCTAAATCAGGAGTTCTCAGACATTTTCATAGAGGTGTGGACTACATCTTAATTAGAGAGATGTTTTATGTACACTTCAGTCACAGAACTTCCCTGTAGCAACTACTGTTGTTGACATGAAACAGTAATATTGGGAAATAAATAATTTGATCCTTCGATTTCATATTTCTACACATTATTATCCCAGGCTGCTTTTTCATATTACTTGTTTTTTTTCTTTTCTCTTGTTTCAGGCATGCTTCTCCTTCTCCTAATTGGATTTCTGCAAGTGAAGAACATAACTTTATTTTTGAATGCTAAACTCCACCTGCCACTGTCTGTCCCATCTCTTCTGTGCTACGCAGTCCTCAGATGTGTCCCCTGTTTCTCCAGGTTTTGTTTTTCTATCATAGCTTCACATCCTTTACATTTTTGTTTTGTTTTAGGGATTGTCACTTGAATTATGTATCAAACTTGAGTGTCCTCAACAGGAGTTTTCTAATTGTACTGAGGAAATGTTATGATGATTTCAGAAGTTAAATTTTTTAGTCACTGATAACTGAGTGTAGTTTTTTCTAGAGGCAGTTTCCTGACTTTGTGCTGTGTTATGCACTCCAAAGTTGAAGCACTTATATATTCTCAAATAAAAGGGCTAAGACTGAAGTGCATTACAGCTGAGTCCAGTAGCATCCAAAACTTGTATACTTTCCCTACAAAACTTCTACACTTAAATGAACAAAAAAAGGAATCCAGACAGTTCCTCAGTTCTTTACAATACTGGAGTGCTCATTGTCACATACTACTTTTTCCACAGGATAGCTGCCTCATTCAATGCACCTGATTGGCAGTGCTCGGGAGATGAATCAAACAGATTATGTAGTGAAGGAGGCTTTCGTCTGTAGGGCCCCTGCCTCATTTGTTGCAGAATTTGGAAGGTGTTCAGTTAAGGAGGCAAGGCAGGAAGAGAAAGGATGGCCTTGTGATCATGGCAGTTGCATGACATCCTGGAGAATTGGATTCTGTCACTGCCTCTGCCATGGAGTTGCTGTGTAATGCTGGAGAGATCACTTAAATTAAAATGTTCACAGCTGGCCATGAACAGAGCACTCCTCATTCTCTGGATACCTGACTTGAGGCACCAGGAGCCAGATTTGTGAAGGGGCTGAGCATTTACAGCTGCAGCGGAAGTTAATGGGAACTGGGTTTGGAACACATTGTTGCTCCTTTTTAACCCAAGAGAACAGAATTGATGCAGAATAGTGATTATTAGACCTATAAATTTACCCTAATTGTAGTCTTAATTTTAAAAGTATCTAAACATTCATAAGATGTAACAATAACCTATAAGTTTTTACCTGCTTGGGAATTAACCAAGGAAAATAGGTCAATTTGTTTTCAATAAAGAATATTATGAAAAAGTACAAGAAAACAAGACAGAGAGACCGAATTCAAACAAAAAAGGGCCTACTGATATGATTCAAGTACTGTGCTGAGGTTGGACTTACTAAACAAGATATGGCTCTGGAAATTAATGGACCAGAATCAGTGTTGTGGATATTAGGCCTAATTGGTGGACAAAATAATAAGGGGTGAAGTATGCTTCCCACTTTCCCCCTTTTCAGGAGTTCTTAAAGAGACAAAAAAATCTCATCCCAATGAATCCCAGCTCATGTCAACTCATCTCATCTTCCCTGTCCCCAAGACAGAAGGAGAAGATCAGATTAAAGGATTTCCTTCCTGAGATGAAGGGCATCAGCCCTGGCTCTTGTTTAAAGACCTGAGACCACATACTGAATGAAGATTAAGAGAAATATTTAATAACAACCTATTAAGTGAGCACTTTCCACTCTGTGTATTGAATGAGGTGGGGATCCTGTGGAAAAAATAGTATGTGGTCACAAAATTAAAAACTGTTTCATAATACATGCCATATGTTCTGCACATTTTGTGACAGCAACTGGATTGGTCATTCCCATTTTATTCATAAAAATATTCTTCCACTCTCTCATGCCATTCCACTCTGAGAAAACTTCTCCTGCTGCTGCTATAACATAACTTAGTGCACCCTGGGAACACAATTCTTTCAAAAGCTTTACTACACATTGTAGTCAGATGTTTGGCTGCGTGCGTGTTCTTTCAGCGTGCTCATCTGAGCTCTACGCAGAGAGCAGAGATAGCAGACTTTGACTGAACTGCCCAATAATCACAGACTCAGTTCGTAGCGAAGGAACTTGGTCAAGTTTATTGTCGACCAAGCATGGGTGTTGGTGCACAAGGTATGGAAAAAATCCTATCCCAAAAGATGATGCATGTCCAGCCAGAGTCACACAATGTGATAAATGCACAACTGTACTGGGGCAGTTGCCCCACTTTGGCAGACAAATGGTTAATAGCAGCCCTTGGAGAGGCTGCGCAGAACCCAGCCAATCAAAGAAGGGCAGAAAGGCAGCCAATCAGGGTCCAGCTATATAAAGGCTGCAAAGCAGAAGAGATAGGAGTCCCTCCCTGACAAGCAAAGGAAGAGGACTGGCTTCTACAGATAGCACCTTAGATAGGGCAATGCTGGGCAGACTCAGGGAAGCAGAGGGAAAGCTCCTGCCCAATACCTGCCAGCCTGAAGCCCCTGACAGAAAGGACTGAGAAAGTGCAGGGGTCAAAGGGATGTGGCCAAGGGAGCATGAGCAGTAGAGGGGAGAAAAGTAGAGCAGGACATGGCTGCTGCCAGAGGATCCCTGGGCGAGGACCCAGAGTACACTGCACTTGGCCATGGAGGAGCGTGGCCCGATACAGACTGTGGCTTGCCCCTGAGGCAAGGGGCTAGACTTTGGGGCTGCAGTTGGCCATGAAGGCAGGTTCAGACTGAGGACTGCTGATACCCCCAAAAGGGGAGAGAACTGAGTAGGGCATAGCCGGAGGGCTGTGTCGAGAAGAGGATGCCACTGAGTAGGGTGCAACGCGGGTCCCAAACAGCAGAGCAGACAACAGGCTAGACATTACCTGCGGAGGGTGCTCCATAGCTGAACAGAGCTAATTCCCAGAGCGACCAGCAGGAGGCACCAGCTGTGGTGGGTCTGCGCCCGTTACAATAACATGGACATTTTGAAACTGTTTGCCATATCAAAGCAGTCAGATAATTGACTCATAAATTGCAGACAATCAAAAGCCATTTTTTCTGGGATCTACCACCACATGTGATGACAGAGCCTGCCTGGAGAGAGAAGCTTAACATTTATGGAAAGACTATTGACTTAAAAATTGACTCAGGAGCAGATGTCACACTCACCTTTGAAGGGACTTCCAATCACCTCTAACCCCTCCCAGATCTGAAGTCACTCGACAGAATTCTGACTAGCCCTGGAGGTATTCTGAACTGCAGGGGCCACCAGTTCAGCACAGAAACAACTTACAAAGACAAAAACTTACAAAGACAAAATTCAGAGTGCATGTGATCAAAGACCAACAGCTTTCACAGCTGCAGCATGGCAGCCAGGATGGGTCTAGTGAGAAAGGTGGAAGAACTCGACGGAGGATTTGATGATACTGGAGTTTTGAAAGGAGATCCAGTACAAATCAATTTAAGAGACAATGCTGACTGTACACACACCTCTCCCAGAGAGACCTTGGAAGAGATTAGGTGCAGATTTAGGTGAATTCAGACGACCTCATTACCTGGCTGTGGGCTATTTTTCCAGGTATATAGAAATCGTAAACGACATAACACGTTGCAGTGTTATTGTGGAGCGGGGACATGGCCTCCCTCCAAGACTGATAGGCAGAGACGACTGCCCACACCCTGTTGGGTCGAGACAGGAAAGCCATGCCTGCCCTGTTAGAAGCAGAGGGGTGGGTTCGGGGCTGGATCAACCTTTTGTGGGCCTCCATGGGGGCAATGGAGCATGGGGCAGGGAGGTCACTCCCCAGAGCAAGGGGCCACCCAGGGGCAATGGGGCATGGCAGGGGAAGCCCTGCTCCGCCCAGTGTGAGGGCACTAGTTAGAAACTTGCAGTTGCCAGATGAATAGTGGCCTGCCCGGCCCTGTTCTGCCAACGTGCCTCTTCCCCTCAGGGGCTGGGCCCATGCCACACCACACAGCACCCCTCCGCCCAACACCCCCTGACCCCCTATGTCCCAGCTCCCCCCAGGCCCCCTCACAAATGCACAGCACCCTATACAACACCACCCCTACCCATGGCCCCACCACAACGGCCCAGCACCTCCCCACCAAACCTCCACTCCCTAGTGCCCCAACACACACGCATCCTCCCCACTCCTTCACTGCCCAGCACCACCACCCCCATACTCCCCACAGACCTGGCCCCCTGCCTCCCGGCCACACTCACTGGCCCTGTGGAAGGTGACTATATCTGCGGAGCTGAGCTGGCAGCACAGCCAGGGCCAGTCCCGGGGCCAGGAATTGCTCCGGCCCCCGGGGAGTGGCGTGATAAGCCAGGCCAGGACCTGCCCAGCCGGGATCCCTCAAAACGCACTTGCCTGAAGGGGCTCCAGCCTGCTCCCCTTGCACTGTCTCCCCCCACACCTGGCTGAGACAGGCCAGGCTTCTGCACCAGTCCCAGGCAGCTCAGCTCCGGGGAGACAGGCGGGGCTCCACAGGTGGTGGTAAGCAGGGCTTGTCCGGAGCCAGAGGGGTTGGGGTCCAGCGAAGGGGCTGAGAGGAATCGGGTGGGGGCTGGGGTAGAGAGGAGCCCTCGGCCAGTTGGCGGGCAGGCCAGGAGAAGCAAGTGGAGGGTTGGGGGAGTCAGCAGGGTCTCGGGGTGCAGTGCAAGGGGAGCAGGCCAGGGCCCCTTCTCAGTGGAAGGGAACTGTTATTCCCTTACTAAGATTTAGTGGGGGTGTTTTAGTTGCTAGCTTCCAGTACCAAAAGGGGAGGGGTCGATGGAAAATCAGGGCCCTAAAACTGACAGTCCCCAAAAACAATGGTAAAAGGCCAATGCTTCAGGTCAGCCTAATTGACAGGGTGGGCAGGCTAATCAAGGAGTGAGGGGAGCAGGGTGTGAGCTGAAATTGCCTGGGTCAGACAGAGTGGAGCTGAGCTAAGGAGACAGTCAGGGCCAGAGCTAAGCTGAAAAACAGAGCTGGGCCAGATCCAGAGGGGCCAGAAAAGCAGCCCAGAGAGACAGACCCTGTGCTGGGAGCAGAGCTGCAGCCCCAAACCAAAGCATAGCCCAGAGAGAGCAGACCTGCCCTGGGAGCTGCTGCAGGTACCAGAACCAGAAAGGCCAGAAAAGCAGCCCACAAAGCAGGTCAGTGCTGGGGGCAGAGACACAGGAGCTGTCTGCAGAGCAGCCCTGTCCTGGGAGCAGAGCTGTAACAGCCAGAGCCAGAGAGGCCAGGGCAGCAGCCCAGTGGGCCGGAGGCAGAGCAGCAGCAGTAGTGCTAAGGCAGCTTGAAGCTAAAACAAAGTGGTGGAAGTGAGGCTGAAGCAGCCCAGAGCCTGAGAGCGTGTGGCCATCACCAAAGGAAGTGTCCAAGTCACAGCATCTCTGCAGCGCAGCTAAGAAAAAGGCCTAAAACCTACAAGAAACAAACTGCAAATTGTCCTGACATTTTCAGAAACACTGGTTTTGATGTTCCCTGCTACCACAAAGCAGGGTGATGTGGTTTCTCTAATCTTTCTAATTTTTCCTTATTCATTTTAAAAAAAATTGTTAATTAAATAATTTGCATTTGCTTAAGTTGTATGTAATAATTATATAATCAGTGGGCCAAGGAAGTGCCCAGTGCAGAGAGAGCACCCTGGAATGGGGACACCCTAGCCCTTGACCTAGGTAACCACAGCAGAGTTTTGGGTCGAGTCCCACAGGAATCCTGGGCCCAGCCTTGTTGGGGTTACGAAAACTCTGCCAGACAGAAAAGTAAAAGGAAAGTCCTCAAGGGCAGGAAGGCCTTTGGGTAAAGGAAGTGGGAGCGAGGACCCAAATCCTTTCGCTAGCCCATTTTACCGGATTAGCGCAAAAGCCAGGAGAGTTCCCCACAATAGCGGGACTATTTTCCTGCTTACATCAGC
The DNA here is from genome assembly GCA_007922305.1 of Dermatemys mawii. NCBI lineage: Eukaryota > Metazoa > Chordata > Testudines > Dermatemydidae > Dermatemys > Dermatemys mawii. The sequence goes on from ML677388.1 coordinate 13,959,390, forward strand.
ATGGACCCAGCTCCATGGAGCCACTGGAGCCATTGTAAATCCGGCACTGGGTGGGTTAGGAAATACAAAAGGCAGGCCCTGCAGCTCAATTGGGCTGGAGTTGCCGAGGGAGGCAGACACTTCCAACCCGCTGCTGTCCCAAGGACTCACCAGAGCTGCTGGACATGCCAGACTCTGAGGAGCTGCTGGGATTGTTGCTGGTGGTATACCATGAGAAGATGGAGGACAATCCCGGGATTCAGGTACAGCCCAAAGAGAGGGATTCCGGTACAGCCCAGACAGTCGGCTCTAGGTCAGTGTACTATGGATTCCCCACTGACTAAGGCTGCCAGTCCTCTTGGTTTCGCCGGGAGTCTCCCTGAATCAGGCTCTATCTCCCGGAGGCTACTGAAGCCAAACCAGATTTTTGGCTCCTAAGTGTCCGATGGTACAGTGGGGCTAAGGCAGGCTCCATACTGGCTCTGACCCCGCACCATTCTCGGAAGCAGCTGGCACATGCCTGTGGCCCCTGGGCAGGAGGGAGCAGGGGTCTCTGTGCACTGCCTGTGCCCCGAGGGCTGACTCCACAGCTCCCATTGTATAAGTATAAGTAGGAGCATTGCCAGCAGATTGAGGGATGTGATCATTCCCCTCTGTTTGGCATTGGTGTCCAGTTTTGGGCCCCACACTACAAGAAGGATGTGGAAAAAAAGGAAAAAGTCCAGCGGAGGGCAATAAAAATGATTAGAGGACTGGAGCACATGACTTATGAGAAGAGGCTGAGGGAACTGGGATTGTTTAGTCTGCAGAAGAGAAGACTGAGGGGGCTGTAGCAGGGTGGCTGCCCACTCCCAGCCAGAACAGAAAAGCCCAGGTTGAGCAGAAAGGAGGCTCAGCTGGGTGGCCACACCCCAAACAGACCAGCAGGCCTTTATAAAAGGGCTGAGAAGCAGGGGCCTGAAAGAGAATCTCCTCTGGCTATAGAGGCAGACAGGCCTGGCTGCTGGGGAGACTAAGCAGGGTACCTGGAGAGGAGCAGGGCTGGGGGAAGGCTAAAGGAGCTGGGGAGCTCCAGCCTGAACCCCCGCCCCACAGGCTGCAGGACCTAGGAGATGGCTAAAGAGGAGTACTGGGGTTGCAGGGGGCAGCCCACGGGTGGGCAGAGGCAGCAGGCCAAACCCTTCTTGCCTATGATGACTGACATACAGACTGCAGTCAGTCCCAGTGAAAGGGGGCTAGATGGTGACTGGCAGTAGCCTAGACTGAGGCAAGGTGGGGCTCAGAGGGTTGGGGGTTCCCCAAAGAGGGGAGACTCAGCGCTAGACTGTGTGGGTACTGCCAGGGGGCAGCACCCCAGGCAAAGGGCACCAGGGTCCGGGAGGGACATGGGGCCAGCAGCAAGCAAGACACTGGCCTGCAGAGGGCGCTCCAGACACTGGAAGAGCTGATTCCCTGGAAGAGCAGCAGGAGGCGCTGCAGGGGTGAGTCATCGCTCTGCTACAGGGGGATTTGACGGCAGCCTTCAACTGCCTGAAAAGGGGGTTCCAAAGAGGATGGATCCAGACTGTTCTCAGTGGTAGCAGATGACAGAACAAGGAGTAACGGTCTCAAGTTGCAGTGGGGGCGGTTTAGGTTGGATATTAGGAAAATCGTTTTCACTAGGAGGGTGGTGAAGCACTGGAATGGGTTCCCTAGGGAGATGCTGGAATCTCCTTCCTTAGAGGTTTTTAAAATCAAGCTTGACAAAGTCCTGCCTGGGATGATTTAGTTGGGGATTGATGCTGCTTTGAGCAGGGGGTTGGACTAGATACCTCCTGAGGTTCCTTCCAACCCTGATATTCTATGATTCTATGATACTAGAGCCCATTAGGACGACTTGATGCATTCTGCCAGGACTTCTAACCTCCTTCCAGCTCCTGTCTTTGACCAGCCGTGTGCGTTTGCTTTTCAAACAGAACTATCTCTGACTCTCAGGAGAGAGCACTACACAGCAAATGTGGCACAACCACAATGGTGCCAGTTCAGTGCTTTCCACTCACCAGATCTTCTACATGTACACAGCGTAAAATCTGCTGACTTTTGTGACAACATGAATGTGTACTGCTCTTAGCCCTGCAGAGCCACCTCAGCTAAGAAGGAAGGATCTGGTGTCTATTGCTTCTTGTGCATCATCAATACAAGCTTTCCTAAATTCTAGTCCATTAAACAGTGGGGTTACACAGGTGTCACTAAGAGCCTCTTTGACCAGCTAAGCCCTTATTCTTGGCCATGATGCACAGAGAGAAAGGGACCAAACTCGACTCTCAGATCTGAAGGGCAGTTGGAAGGCTGGGCAGTTGGAGGAAATTCGTGATATCCTCACCCCATTCCCACCACATAATAGGCCAGAGATGCATAAAGGATCCTTAAAAGCCCTGTTTCCAGTTGAGGGAGAATTCCCTTGAAGCCAGAACTGCAGAGATAGACAAAGGCAGCCCCCACTGCAAGTCTTGGTCTAGGGGTTGTGTCAGGGACAGTTGGTATGGGGCTGCAGCATGTAGTAGCTCTGAGATTTTGAATAGCGCTGGAGCACATAGGACAATCTGGGTGAGCTACCATAACTTAGGATGCAGAAGTGGTTTAAAGTCTCCGCAGCCCCCTGCCTCACCATTGTTATAAGTTCTGCATTGGCCTCCACACTGAATCTCACCCAACATCTTTTTAGCTCTGAACTCAACACACTTATCTGAAGTCATTTCCAAATGATAGCCATGGGACTTCACAATGCCATGTGTGCAAAGCCACCTTTAAACAACTATCAGTTACTTTGGCTTTGTGGTGTTGCCTTTAATTTTGTTGCAGGATACCCCTTGGAGCCTTCTCCACGACTTCTTTAAACTGGAGCCAGTTTTTAATCTATGGGCCTGGCATAAGCTGGTGTAACGCTGTTCATGTCAGTGGCTTTGTACATTCTCCCACAGTTCTGAATCTGGACTTCTGTTTGCTGTCACATGCTAGTTACGCATATCTGTTTTCCACCAGTGAGACAGAGGTTTGGCAAGCCTCTGGAGAAGGGCTTTGAAGCTGAAATACAGCTCAAGAGAAATTTGATGCTGTCAACCCAGTTCAGTAATAACTCGTGCCCTAATCAAGCAATACGTGGCTCATGCAACGCTGAAACAAACTGAAATGTTGACTACACTAAGGTGCCACAAGTATCCTCATTTTCCATATGTGAGAAATTTTCCAGACCACTAATAGCCCACAATGATCTCGTGGAATACTCCTGCAAATGACACTCACCTGTGCTGCTGGTCTTTTCGTAGAGATTCATTCGTGAAAATTACTATACATGAGAAATTCATTAGACGTCACATCTAGGAACGAAAATCTTGTGAAATCCTCCTGCAAATGCCACTTGGATGCACTGCTGGTCTTTTGGTAGAGATCCGATAGTTAAAATGTCGATAAATGAGAAACTCCTACCAGATCACTCGTAGACACAAACTTCTCCTTGAAACCACCTGAAAACACGATTTGGATGCACTGCTGGTCTGTCTGTAGAGATATGTCCGTGAAAATGTCGATTAATGAGACTGTCATTCCAGACCACTGGTAGGCACTAAGTTCTCATGGAATCCTCGTACAAGTGCAATTCAGATGCTTTGCTGTTCTTTTGGTAGAGATCCGTTCGTGAAAATTACTAAACATGAGAAACTCCTCCCAGATCACTCATAGACACAAAGTTCTCATAGAATCTTCCTCCAAAGGCCACCCGGCTGCACTGCTGGTCCTTCTGTAGAGATCTGTTGGTGAAATATCGATAAATGAACATGTCATTCCAGACCACCTAGAGGAAAAAAGATCTCATAAATGAGAACGTCATTCCAGACCACTATAGGCACAAAGTTCTCTTTAAAGCCTCCTGCAAATGACATTCAGCTGCACTGCTGGTATTTTGGAAGAGATATGTTCATGAAAATTAGGAAATAGAAGAAATTCATTACAAATCAGAGCTAGACACAAAGTTCTCCTTGAATCCTCCTGCAAATGCCACTTGGATGCACTACTGGGCTTTTGGTAGAGATCTGTTCATGAAAAATTACTATATATGAGAAATTGATTTCAGACCACTGATAGGCACAAAGTCCTCCTTTAAGCCTCCTGCAAATGCCACTCGGAGGCACTGCTGCTCTTTTGCTAGCGATCCCTTCTCGACAATTACTAAATGTGAGACACTCCTCCAGATCACTCATAGACACAAAGTTCTCCTTGAAATCTTCTGAAAACACGATTCGGATGCGGTGCTGGTCTTTGGAAGAGATCTGTTTGTGAAGATATCTATATGTAAGAATGTCATTCCGGACCACTGATAAGAAGAAAGTCCTCATCGAATCCGCCTGTAATTGCCATTGCACTGCACTGCTGATCTTTAGGCAGAGATCCGATCATGGAAAATTACTGTATGTGATATAAATTGATTACAGACCACCGACAGGCACCGATAGTAATTTTCACGAAGGGATCTCTACCAAAAGAGCAGCAGTTCCTACGAGTTGCAGTTGCTGGAAGGGTCCATGAGCACTTTCTGCCTATCAGTGGTCTGGACTCAATTTACATATATAGTTATTTTTCACAAACGGATCTCTTCCAAATAAAATTGGAAATAAAATAAATAAAATAAATAAAATTATACCATGCCTTAAATTGTCTAACTAAAAGGCATGGTATAAAAGGCATGGTATAATAAAACACTTTTAAGAAATATAATGTTAAGAAATACCTCTGTAACAATGTATAATGTGTATAATTTTTTTAAAAATCCTTTAAGATAATATGGTAACAATGCTTTTCAGCTATTACCTGTAAATAATCTTAAAGCTTAATACAGCAAAAACAAAAATTATAAATTTAATTTGCTGTATAAAAAAATTAAAGGTACACCACCTCCTAATTGTCATAATTAAACAGTAAAATAATTTCACCTAAGCCCTTAAAAGGTACAAGCCATTAAAACATGGCAGGCCTATAAAATAAACATGGGAAAATATTGGGGTAATTCCTCTGTTTTGTCTGCACTCAGCAAGGGTGCTTCTTGATATATAAAAAAGTATTTTAAGCAATAATTTGCTGCCCCCCCCCAAAAAAGGGGTAAAAATATGTTTCTTTTGTCTTTCAGAATATCAAAACAAGCAGATGCCAGCTAAAGAGCAAGTCAAAATATCCTAAATACTGGCACAATAAAAATGGTGTTTCTGTTATATGTTCCGTTTTGTGGTGTTTGTCTTGTGGCTAAAATGGTTGTGTATTAAAAAAAAAGGGTACTACAGGAAAATCTCCCAGATAGCAAACACCATATTTAAAAAAATTGGTTTTAAAGTAAAAATTATAAATACTGTAAACCTGAAAGTAATCAAAAATTAAATTAAGCTCTCTGTCTAATACAAAAATAGAAGAAAGTAAAAAATCGCACTGCTATAGACATGGAATGCACTGAAATAAAAATACTCACACTGCCCATGTTAAAACATAACAAAGCAGTTTCTAAATCCAACTCAGACAAGTAAAAAACTGAGTCTGGTTCTGCTACCATCCATTCTCCAGGGGCACCCATCTGCGCAATGGATGAGGCTCACCCTCCCCTCCCCTCATCCTTGTGAACAAGCTACCTGGACAGTAGCTTGCCACAAGCAACGATTAGGCTGGTAACTATAATAACTTTGCAAAACGTCATAAAAATAAATAAATAAGTGCACATACATGTGTATGGGTAGAGTAGAAAAGAATAGTAAATAATCGTCTTGTCTTTTCTGTCTGTACTTACAATAAATGTGGCATATTTGCCTTCTCCTCTTTATAAAATCTGACTGGTCTTTATTTGGTCTAACACCCAGACCAGAAAATTACTGTTAGGGGTGGGGGTGGTTTGAAATGCCTATAGTTATCCTCAGGGACCCAGCCTACACTTTAATGCCATGGCTCATGAAGCCGTACACAGGCGCCCTGGACACTAGTAAGGAGCGGGTCAACTATAGGCTGAGCATGTGCAGAATGGTGGTAGAATGTGCCTTTGAACGTTTGAAAGCTAGCTGGCGCTGTTTGCTGACTAAGTTAGATCTCAGAAAAAACAATATTCAATTGTAATTGCTCCATAATATCTGAGAGAGAAAGGGGGAGATGTTAATGGCAGAGTGGGAGGTTGAGGCAACTTGCCTGGTGGCCAATGTCACACAGCCAGACAACAGGGCAATTAGAAGAGCGCAGCAGTGTGTGCTGCGCATCAGAGAAGCTTTGAAAAGCCAGTTTCATGACTGGCCAGGGTACAATGTGACAGTTATGTTTGTTTCTCGTTGAAGTTACCTGCCCCTTATATATATTAAAGGAAATAAAGTCACAATTGTTTAAAAAGTGTTCTTTATTATTTGTTGACCAACACATGGAGAGAAATCAGAAGGTAGCCTGGGGGAGAAAGAGGGTAGTAGTTTAGGAAGGGTTGGGGTGTGGAGGAGGTGGGAAGGCCACGTCCAGAAACCAAATTAAAATTTCAGATATGCCAGCCTTCGGCTTCTTGGGCAATCCTCTAGGATTGAGTGTGTGGGTCCCCAGAGTGCCCCTCTCCCCCCGTGTTCTTTGGTGTCTGGGTGAGGAGGTTATGGAACTTGGGGAGGAGGGAGGGCAGTTATACAGGGGCTGCAGTGGTGGTCTGTGATCTTGCTGCCTTTCCCGCATAAGATACACAAAACGGTGCACCATGTTAGTTTGCTCCCCCCATCAGCTTGAGCATGGCATCCTGCCTGCTCTCATTATGCTCCTGCCTCCTTTCATCGCACGCATCCCTCCTCTCATCGTGTGCATCCCTTCTCTCTTCACATTCATTGCACACTTTATGGGACTCTGCAATTGTTTGCTTCCACACATTCAGCTGGGCCCTATCCGTGCGGGAAGCCTGCATAAGCTCGGTGAACATGTCATCCTGAGTGTGTTTTTTTCCGTCTTTTAATCTGGGCCAGCCCCTGAGACGGAGTTGATGAGGGTGCGTTGAAACATTTGCACCTGCGGAAGGGGGAAAAGGGAGAGTAGAATTTTAAAAGATACATTTTAGAGAACAAAGGGGAGACTCTCTCTCAGTGAAACAGGCAATTCATAGTACACCGCCCATGTTCTTTCTGTACAAGGTCGCATTTTGCCTTTTATACTGAAGTGCCTGCCAGTTGGGTGTAACCAAGACAGCACATGCGACTGGGCAACAGAATGCAGCTTGCAGACAGACATGGTGAGGCCTAGGGGCATGTGGGGTTCTGCTTCTTCCGCATTCATTTTAATGCTTTTGGACTGCGGCGCCCCCTTTCCCATACCAAGCGATGCCGGGGGCGGGGGGGTTCCATTTAAATGGAGGGCCTGGCCTGCAGTCTCGCTGGGATGATCACGTCACACAGTCCCCTCCCCTCCCCCTCCATCCAACGCCGACAAGCCACATGAAAAGATGACCCCACCCCACCACATGGCTCCCATCAGGCTCTGAGCAGGAATGAGCCCTTTAAACTAAATGTAAAGAGCTCAGCGTGGATGGGTTTCCCACCACTCCCACCGCGTGGCTCTGATCAGGCCTCAGATAAACGCGGACATCCCAGCATGAATGGACATCTCTGATCATTCCCTTAAACAAATTCCCTTAGTTCAACCTGGGGCCCATGAATGAGATCACTCTCCTGAGGCTAACACAGACAGATAAAGAAAGAATGTTGCTTACGTGCACCTGTAAGCAGTGTCAGGAATGAGATATATTCTGACATCTGGTGGCGAACTATGGGAATTGCAGTGAGTCTTGGAAAATAATTCTGGGGCTGATCAATTTGCATAGACACACCCACTGCGCCTAGCCTGAGCCCACAGCAGCCCACATGGCCACTTCGGCTGACGAGGGAGCCCCAGTTTCTATGTTATTGGGGCAGGAATGATAAAGTGATGTTACTGTGATTATGTGAATGAAGGACTATGGACATGTACTTGGCCCTTGTTATGATGGAGGGACTCGCCATCATCTAGGTAGCACTCACTGGGCAAGGGCCATGCGTTTCAGAACACTGTGAGATTGAGAGAGGTGGTGGATAAGCACCTATAGTTTTTGGTGAGGGCTGTGTCTGAGGGCCTCCTAGGCCTATTGCACCCTGCCTCTCTCCACTGTGGAATGTCAGAATTGAATTTTAGGAGCCTGGTTCCAGGCTGCTGAGCTGAAAATTGCTTTGGGCTCACTGGTGCACCTGCACTAAGACTCCCCTACTGTGAGCTGAAATCACCTAAGAGCTAAAGAAATCACTGAGCACTGTCTTAAGTAGGGGGGCCTGAAAAAAGTGCAGAGTGGCTGGTGCAGCAGAGCAGTCTGCGTGTCGGCTAGCAGGACGGCTAGCGGAGTTGTTGGTGCTGCGGAGTGGCTGGTGCGGCAGAGCTGTCTGTATGAGCCACTGGGGCTACGGGCAGAGTGACCGGTGCAGCAGAGCTGTCTGTCGACTAGCGGAGGCGTTGGTGCTGCGGGCAGAATGACCGGCGCGGCACAGCTGTCGGTGTGTCAACTAGTGGAGGCGTTGGTGCTGCGGGCAGAGTGACCGGTGCGGCACAGCTGTCTGTGTGTCAACTACCGGAGGCGTTGGTGCTGCGGGCAGAGTGACCGGCACGGCATGGCTGTCTGTGTGTCGGCTAGCAGAGCAGCTAGCGGATCAATGAGCAGAGCGGTTCGTGGGACAGCCAGCAGAGCGGAGCAGAGCCGATTGCAGTGAGAGCTGCAGCGGAACCTCACGGAGAGGCAGGGCAGTCGGCCTTGGACCACGTAAGGTGCCCCGTGCCCTACCCTCCATTTCCACCCAGGCTGGGAGGTAAGACTCTGCCAATTGACTTTCGAGCTCTGCACTGACCCAGAACAGAGATTCTTGGGCTGTTGGACTTTTGGGACTATTGAGTGACTTTTTGGGGTTGCGGAACTCAAGAGCCAAAGGGAAGGCCACGGCCTATTTGCTGGGAAGGGGGCTTCTGGTTCATGGTTTGGTTTATTAACCTTGTTTGTGGTGTTTCCCCAATATAATGCCACATTGTTTCTCCCTGTTATTAAAAGGCTTTGGTACACTCAGACTCTGTGCTTGCGAGAGGGGAAGTATTGTCTCTTACAGACGCCCAGAGCAGTGGTATATGGTTGTCCCAGGTCACTGGGTGGGGGCTCGAGCCGGTTTTTGTATTGTGCTATTGGAGTGGAACCCCTGGATACTGAACCCGGCCCTTGTTGGTGCCAACTCTGATGGGCAGAAGGGTTACACACCCAAAACCCAGGAGCTTACACTGCCTGCTTTGTAAAGTTGTGATTCCTGACTACTTGCTACTGGCCTGCCAGGGTAAAGTGTTCTATCATGGAGGATGGAATAAGGCAGCCCATCCCAGAAACCTACTGCAAAGGCTTCCAGAGTACCTCCATGAGAGCTTCATGGACACGTCCTTGGAGGATTCACGCTCCATCCCCAGACATGTTAACAGACTTTTCCAGTACTGGAGGCGAATGCATCACAAGTCTTCAGGGCAAATGAATCATTAAATACACTTCCTTTTAAACCCTGTATCGAACTTAAAAGGTACACTCACCAGAAGTGCCTTCTCTGGAGTCAAGGTCTGGGAGCCCGCCTTGGGAGGGGGTGGAGGGTATTGGCTCCAGGGTGACGCACAATTCCTTGCTGCTGGGGAGAACAGATTCCCCACTTGCTGCCTGTGCACTGGTCTCCTTCTCCTCCTCCTCTTCATCCACCAAGAACTCATCCTCCTCACTCTGTGTGACTCCCCCCTTTGCAGGTGTCCACGAACAGTGGTGGGGTAGTGGTGGCGTCACCCCCCATAATTGTATGCAGCTCACGGTAGAAGCGGATGAGACCCAGAGCACCCGTTTGCCTCCTGGGATTTTTGGTAGGCTTGCCTGACCTCCTTGATTTTCACACAACACTGCTCTGTGTCCCTGGAGTAGCCTCTTTACATCATGCCCCTGGAGACTTTAGTGTACATATTTGTATTTCTTTTTTTTTTTAAAATGTAGTTCTGCCATAACAGTTTAGTCTCATCATACTACAATGAGATCCAGTACCTCCTGTTCATACCATGCTGACGCTTGTCTGTGAATCCGGGACTGCGTGGTGTCCTGTGATGGTGGACTCTGCATGGTTGCCTGTGATGGTGGACTCTGCACGGTCACCTGTGCTGATGAGCTCGCCATGCTGGTCAAACAGGAAATGAAATTAAAAAGTTCCTGGGGCTTTTACTGCCCGCCTGGCTAGTGCATCAGAGTTGAAAGTGTTGTCCAGAGCGGTCACAATGGAGCATTCTGGGATAGCTTCTGGAGGCCAATAATGTTGAATTGCATCCCTCTGACAGAGAAGACTGATAGGCCTAGACTTGACTAGATTTATCCAGACTTACCCAGGCTAACAGGGCTGGACTTGTCTAAAGGAAAACTTTTACTTGGCTTTTACTACTTGACCTTTGATGCTTCTGCTTTTCTTATCTGATGCAAGGTGGGTGGAGGGAGTAAAGGGGATTGTTAAATGCCAACCTTATGCCACTGCTAACCGCAAGGTCTTACATGTAATCATTGCTTGCAAAACTTCCTAATTAGTCACAGGCTTATTTATTCCATATGGAGCATCATAATGGAAGTTTGCTTGAGTCATTTAATGCAGTTTTTGATGAATAAAAGGTGTAAAAAATTTTCTGTGCAGTTTGCGACTCCTCAGCTTTCTTCAGATGGTCAAGGATTCGTCACCCTCTTGCATGCAGTTGTATTTGTGGTATACCAAATAAAGGCCTCAGATGTTTCTGATTAAACACAACACATGTGGTTAATTTCCACTACACCTCAAATCCAGAACTGTGATGTCGATTTTAGTGCTACTCCACTTGCCGAGGTGGAGTACGGAAACTAATTTTAAGAGCCCTTTAAATCAACAAAACAGGATTGGTCGTGTGGATGGGATTGGTTTTAATTAGAATTAACTCAGCTAATTCAGAAATAATCGTGTACTGTAGATCAGGCCTGAGAAGTGCTAGCTATGTTGAAAAGTGAAGTCTACACTGCGGTTAGGTCGGTTTCATTCTGGTGCTTAGAGGTGTGGAATTTTCACACTTCTGTGTCATATCGATTTAATTTCCTAGTGTAGACCAGGCCTGTGACTTTACACTGGAAGATCTTTGAGGCAGGGACTGTCTTCTTTTGGTTGAATGAGTGGCTCCGTCTGTGTTGCATTAGTTTCTTTATTGTGCTGATCTGAAAGACCTGAATGTCCAGTGAGAATGTTTTCTTCAGATTTCACTTGTTTACCAAGCGTGACCTGGCAGTGTTTGGGGAGTGCAGGACTGGGACAGCACGGGGCTGTGAGTGCACAATGAGGGGCATCAGCAGAGGTAAGAGTGTGGACATTCGGGGGGACTGTGTGTGAGGAATGGAGGCCATCAGCAGAGCTGTGGGTTTCAGAACTGGAAGAGCAGGAGGACGAGTAAGGCTGTGAGTCAGGCTTGAGGTGCTGTACCTGCCCTCATTAACCCTCTTTTCAGCTAATATCCTCAGTCCCGCTGATGCAAAATCTGCTCCCTGCCCCCCAGGGCTAGTCTTCCTCAGTGGAAGTAAAACCACTGGCTGGAGTTCTCCATCTTTCCAGTGCCTACTTCATGTCCCTCATTGGAACTGGGGAAGAGAGCTTTCAGGCCTATCAGCTGCCTGTCCAGGCTATGGACGAGATTGAGTGGAAGACCTTCCAGGAATGGATGGACACCCCCAAACAGACAGCCTGAAGCACCTGGACACCCCCTCCTCCAGCCCTCCCAATCCTCAGCATCGAGAAAAGAGTGGCATGTTGGACATTAATTTTGACAAGTAAGCAGAACCGGCCTGCCGCTCTGTTCTGTGCAGGGAAGCCCCCACGGCAGCAGTAGGCTGGTGGTAGGTGAGACAGGAATTTCACAACAGCTGCTTTCCTGTGCTTCCTTTTGCAGGGACTCAGTGAAATAATTAATGGAAATCCATTACTGGGAGAGGCTGCTCTTTGAAATCCCCCACTACCGTGTGGAAGTTTACGACAGGAAAGAGGATCTGCATAACCAGGAAAATCTGCTCCTGGTTTCCCAGGACTCTAACAGGTTTGTCATCCCTGCCCATCCACTACTGGCTCTCAGCAGTCTCCAGGTGGGATCCCTCTCAGCTTTCCTAGGCAGGGTCTAAGCTCTTAATGGCATTGGCCTTGCTGTTCAGCAGATGATTGGGAGTGGGACACAGACCCTGTCACCTACCTATTGTTCTAGGCATCAGTGAACAGTGCCCTACTGATCTTGGGGAAAATCAGATTTCACTCAAATCCCCATTTACTTTCTCAGGATACAAGGGTAAGGCAATGACCTCACAAAGGCCTGGGGACGAGAGAAAAGTCATTCTGTGCCGGCCAGCCCACCCTCTGCCAGGCCTCTCGTCCCCACAGCTCCAGCCAGCCCCCACTCTGTTCAGAATTTAGCTGTTTAGGTGAGAATTGGAAACCAGAGGAGCCTGATTTTCTCTAATATTTCTTCAAAGGGCCCAGCTAAGTGTACAGTTTGGCCTAATTAAGCAGGTGAGTGAATAAACCTCTAGTCACTACATTTCACCAGTGCCGAGAGGCCATGATCAGGGCCCAGTTGTGCCAGGTCCTGGAAAAACACACACAAAAACACAGCCTCTGCTCTGAACAGCTTATGGCCTGAGAAAACAATGCCATTCATAGTGAAGGAGAGGAACAGAGTCAGCAATGCCCAATTTTTTAATACAGTTGCAATTTTTTTATATACATCTGTCAGCTTCCCCGGCTCTCTCTAATCACCTGATTTCTGAGAGGCTTCGTGGCAGAGGGTGGAATCTGATTTCCAAATGAGTGGTGTCATTTTAAATTCAAAAGTGAGGTATTTACATTTGATTTAGATCAAAGCATCAGTTCAAATCGGCTCCCAGGTTGAGAGGCTGTCTGGCTCTGGGATTGAGGAGTGGGCTATGAAGCCGTTCACCTCTAGGATCTTGATTCTTGTCCAGCCACAGGTTGGTAGTGACTGAAAGTCATTTCCATGGAATGTCCATTTGGTGGACCCCTTGTGAAATAAATTATAGGACTATGTGAACTGAATCCAGTTCTTACCAGAACAGATATCCCCATCACAAAACCCATCAGAATAATTGATGATTGTTCCCTCCAAAGAATAAGGCTGGTGGTCACTTGTATCTGAAAACACACTTTATTCAGAGCATGCAATGCATGGGTAGTTCGCAAGGAGCTACAAAGTACAGGAACATCTTGGTGACCTTTTATCAGAAAACATAATACATAGAATTGCAATACAGCAAGGGATCTTAACCTATCAAGGGCTAGCAATCTTTATCTATAACCAATCATTTTACAATTCAAGCTGTTCACATGCCCACCAGGCATCGCTCATGCCTCTCTCACATGTCCAAGAAGCCGCCCATCTTATGACCTTGTTTGCATGTTTCATATGTATCTCTAATAAAAGGATGAGACTCAGAAAAAACAACATCTTATTTTGTGAGACAGAAGGGCTCCTCTAGCTTATTGTTTCTAGAGACTATTCCATTAATCAGGAGATATGTGTATCTGACCTTCAACTAAAGCATTGTACTATGCACATTCTCTTTTGGGAATGGGTAAAAAGTAAAGGTACAAACAAGGCAAAGAACTTTGGTTCAGATTTTTAGGCCTGTATTTAGCTAAACATAAAAACTAGCCTACAAGTATATATTTTACCCCCACATGTTGTCTGGCCCTTGTGTTGACAGCCAGAAGTTCTCTCTCCCTGCTTGAGCGGGTCCCTCCAGAGAAGAGCTGAGGCCCATCGTTTCAGGGAGTGTGTGTGTTTTTGGGGGAGGTTGTGTGGGGGACACACAGTGAGTCAGTCTTCACCACTACCATTCTGATACCACCATCAGTTGAAGAAATGCTAGGGACTGAGTGAGCTGTCTCATTACTGTCCTGTTGGGTGGGGGGAGAGTTTCTCTTTGCTTTGCTTCAGTATTTTTAAAAGAGTGATGTGTGTGTGTGTGTGTTTTTTGCAGATAAAGCACTGCTTGAAATCAGTTTGCTTTGGCAAGTGTATTTTTAGTATGACCAAAGAGCAAGTGTTTGTGTCATGCTGGCCGGTGACACTCAGGAATCAGCTGGGTTGGAACAGATGTAACTGGGTGATCCCCATCCTCCCAGGCTGGGTCCCTCTTCTCCTGGACTGGGACAGGGCTGGGGAATTCCACCCACCCAAACTGTCCTAGTGAGCTTGGCATCTGGTCTCAGCCTGGCCCAATCTGTCTTTCCAATCACATCCCAGATTGTGCCAGTGGCATCTTTGAGCTTGTTAACTTCTTGGCCTGTCCCTAGTGAGTGAGGGGAGTGATGGTCCCACTTGGAACATCCTTTCAGCTGATCTGTAATATTAAGAATCCCTAGTTCTTTTCAATCAACATCGCTCAAAGTGCTTTACAAAGGAGGTCAGTAACATTAGTCCCATTTTACAGCTAGGGAAACAGAGGCTTGGGAAGGGGAAGTGACTTCCCCAAGGTCACCCAGCAGGCCAGCAGTCAGAGTTAGAAATATAATCTGAGTCTCCTGAACCCAAGTTCAGTGTTTGGTCCCTGAGGACACACTGCTGCACATACCTATCAAGGGCCTAATCCATGCAGCCAGATTGATCACACCACCATTTGCCGTAGCCATCTCTTTTACAGACTGAGCATGGCATCTTACTTCTATGTACCTTGCTTTGTCGACCTGATTTTACCAGCCTCCTGTCTTTTGGGGGGATGCTCCATTGACCTGTGTGGAGACAGTCCCATTCAGTGGGTTGTGGGAGGAATGCACTACATAGGACAGGCTCTGCAAGATCTGAATTGCTGATTGGGCTGTAAGCCTTACTCGTCTCTCCCTCCGTGCCCTGCTTTGGATCATTGCTGTGATGTCCCCAGAGGAGAAGGCCTTGTTCAAGGAGCAGATCTGACACCGGGACAAGAAGATCTAGTCTGGGTAGAAGAAGCTCAATGGTTGCTGAAAGGGACAGCGCTGCCTTCATCAGCGAGTGCCGACTGCACGCCAGCGAGATGAACTTTCCTCTTATCTCCATTGTCTCCACGCCTGACTAGCCAGCCCAAAAACTCCATCCTTCTTCCACAGAGATCTCAATCAGCAGATGCTTAAAGGGTCTCCATCTGCTGGCATCCCATTGATCTGTACTCTGCTTAGTCTGCCTAGACTTGGGGCAGAAGTGGGAGAAACTCAAAACACAGGTACCCTCTGCTTACTACGCATCTATGGAGGTAGGGAGTAGAGAATCGAGCAGACGACACCCCCCGTCCCCAGTCAGAGAGTGAGGAAGAAGTAGAAAAATGGAACCCTCTCTGCTGCCAGGATCCAGGCAGGGAGCAAAAGGAGAACCTCCCACCCCTCAGCCTCATGCCTGCCTCGCCCAGGTGGAGCTACAGCTGGTCAGTTTTACCTCCGTCAAATCCTGGGGCCCTAAAGTGCCTGATCAGAGGGCTCCCTGCCCTGAGCTTGCCTTGCTGTCATTGGCGCTCAGTTGCAGACCATTGTGAATGGATACAAGGCAATCACTCTGACCGTCGCGCCTAGTGCCCAGCAGATCAGCAAGGCTTTGCCGGTGCGGATCACTGGCAAGCAGGTCTACAATGACTTGGACTTTTAGGCGGACCAGAAGGAGCAACTTCTCCGAGTGCAGCAGATGCTGATGGGAATCCATGAGGGGATCACCAACACCATGTGGCAAATCTATGAAGTCTTCAAACATGATAGCACCAAGGTAATGCCAGGCCCAGGCCCAGGCCAGGCAGCTCCCAGTAACCAGTGCTCTGTCTGTCTCTGGGTGCAGGTCCCAGCATGCACTACTTCATTTAGATTGTATCAGGAGAACTCTGTTTAAGGACCTGTGCTCTGTACATACTTTAGCTCTGCACTATGTGGCAGAGACCTTCTTCTGCCATCTGCAATTCTCCCTCTTCTCCAACAGCTGTCCCTGCCCACCTACCTACCTGACTCCATTCACTTGCCTCCCTCCAGCACCACCACTGCCCCAGCAGCACTGAATGGTCAGGGCCCAGGTTTAGCCGGTATTCTGGGGTTTTCTTCTGCCTTCCTCAGAAGCATCAGAGCTTGGCCACAGCCAGAGATGGGACAGAACAGAGGCCACAATGAACTCAAAAATTGCTCATGCTAGAAACACCATGTTTGGCTTGGTTTCAAGATCTCAGTGAGACCTAAAGAATAAGCCATGTTTGAAGAAACTGGTTCAGTTGATTGAAATATTTACAGTGAGTGAGTGAGACTCTACTGTTCCTTCCTACTAGTAAGTCCCTTATTTTTTCTAGTCCTCTTGTAAATCACTGTACTGTACCTCCTCACTGAACAACCCTTCAGGAAACTGAGCACTGAATCATAGAACAACAGGGTTGGAAGGAACCTCAGGAGACCATCTAGTCCAACTCCCTGCTCAAATCGTCAAACAGATTTTTTTCCCCCGTATATCTAAATGGCCCCCTCAAGGGCTGAACTCAGGACCCTGAGTTTACCAGACCAATGCTCAAACCACTCAGCTATCCCTCTCCCCCATACCCCCAAAAGAAAGCACAGGCTGTTAGTATTCAAGCTCAGGAAAGACTCTTCTCTTTGCTGTGGGCCACCCACTGATGGGCAAATCACTGCTCCTCTTTCACCATGCTCTGTAAGGTTGGGAATAAAACCCAGGAATTCTAATTCCCAGACCCATCTGTTCAAACCCTCTACACTCCCCTTTTGTTTGGGAGCAGGAAATAGAATTCAGGAGTCCTCCTCTCTAGCCCTACCTGTTCTAACCACCAGACTGCCCTCCCTACCCACAGATGGGGATAGAACCCAGGACTCTTACCTTTACCCCCTGCTCTAACCCACTAGATCCTACTACCATCTTAGAGCTGGGACTAGAACAAAGGCATCTTGCCTTACAGCTGCATCTACTCTAACCACTGGATCCTAGTCTTCTCCCAGACCCAGGATCAGAACCCAGCAGTCCTGACTCCCAGCCACCCATTCTAGAACCCACTGGCTCCCACTCCTCTCCCAGAGCAGGGCTAGAACCAGGGCTGGCTCCAGCCTTTTTGCTGCCCCAAGTGGCGTGAAATAAAAACACCAACCAACCAACCAACCAAAAAACCCTCAACTCATCGAGCTGCCGCTGAAACACCACCACCTGAAAGAAAAAGAAGCAGAGCGCTGCCCCAATTACAGATGGCATGCCACTCCCCAATGTTCGCCACCCCAAGCACGTGCTTGGGGCGCTGGTGCCTGGAGCTGGCCCTGTCTGGAATCCAGGTGTCCCAGCTCCCACTTCCATGCTGTAATCACTTCATCATTCAGCCTCTCTTGACCTCTCTAAGCACAGGAAATGGTTCCCTGTCCAAGCAGCATGGACAGAAGCCGCTGAGCTCTTTGTTGCATAGGTCCATTCACCAGTGCTGTGAGCTGGCCCTGGAGCAGGTCGCAGTGATGAAGCAGCTGATGGTCACCACGCAGGATGAGGAGAGCAACTTGTGCTCCAACCTGGGCATCTTCAAAAATCAATCCGCTTGCTTTCAAAGAAGGAACAATCAGCTGAACATATACAAAATGAGTAATGACAGCCTACAAAGGAATACTGTAGAAAGGGCTCTGGGGACGGGGGTGTCATACTGAACCACAGGCTCAATATGAGTCACCAGTGTAACACTGTTGCAAAAAAAAGCAAACATCATTGTAGGATGTAGTAGCAAGAGTGCTGTAAGCAAGACAAAATAAGTAACTTTTCCACTCTACTCCACACTGCTTAGGCCTCAACTGGAATATAGTGTCCAGTCCTGGGCATCACATTTCAGGAACGATGTAGATAAACTGGAGACAGTCCAGAGAAGAGCAACAAACATGATTAAAGATAAAACATGACCTATAAGGGACGATTGAAAAAATTGGGTTTGTTTAGTCTGGAGAAGAGAAGACTGAGAGGGGACATGATAACAGTTTTTGAGTACATAAAAGATTATTATAAGGAGGAGGAAGAAAAATTGTTCTTAACTCCTGAGGATAGGACAAGAATTATTGAGTTTAAATTGCATTAAGAAAAACTTCTTAACTGTCAGGGTGAACACAGTTTCCCAAACTGTGTTCCACAGAACACTGTGTGAATAGGTATTCTGTGAAAGAATCATAATTTTAAAAAAGGTCTTAATTTTTTTTTAATTTTAAAGTTGGCATATTTGAAACGTAGTTTACAACTCTTTTTGAATGACTAATTTAACATAAAATTCTTTTTCCAGTTATTGATAGACCTTGTATTGAATATCATGGTGTAAAGAGAATTTTGACTCTTGCACTTGATTTTTGTACTACTTTATAGGCGCTTTCCAGTTAGAAATTGTTACTTCAAGTTATTTTAAATTTGTATTTTTACTTTGTTTTATAAAATAAAATGTATTTGAGCATAAATAACACAATTTTTTATTTGAAAACCAAACTATAAAATATTATAAATGTTCCGTAAATATATACCAGGCTAAAATGTGTTTCGTAGCCAAAAAAGTTGGGGAAACGTTGGTCTAGATAATACTTTGTCCTGCCATAAGTGCAGGGGACTGGACTAGATGACCTCTCGAGGTCCCTTCCAGTCTTATGATTCTAAGAAACTGCAAGTTTCCCAAAAGTCTTTTCAGGGTACCAAGATTGTCTCTGGGGAATCTCCACTTTGCATCTGGTAGACTTTATCTCTACTATTTGGGGTATTACGGGAAAGGATTTTCCTTGAAGCCAGACTTATAACTTCTTATCACAGAAAACAAGCTAACAGGGTCCTTACCTACATGGGTTTTTCCTTTGATGGCAGGAAGTGAGGAATACACTTAGTGTTTGACCTCCATCACACATAATCACTTGTCTAATAAATTTCTTCATCTTCACTCCACAAGGCTTTTTTCTTGTTTGATGAGTTATTTGAGGGGTTATTTAGTTCCAAGGGCTATGCACAATGTCAGTGTTTGCTATTACATTACAACAGGCTACAGATAAGTGAAAATAATGCATGCGATATCCCATTGGTTTTCATTAAGTTTTAAAACCAAATCCATTCTTCTATATTTAACAGTATGATCTATACTGATACACAAGTGAATTGACCTGGACATCAGCATGAGCTGGCACCTGATCTGGCAGCACCACAGCATTGAGCAAAGGTCAAGGTTTGGAGGCTGAAGCAGCATAAGTGTTGACAGTGCCTTACCCGTGTTAACCCTAACAATCCTCCAGACTCACTCTTTCAAGTGTCCAAGCCCCCCATTCCCTTCAGTTCCCCTCTTCCTTCCAGTCAGCTCCCGCCCCGCTCGCTCCAGTCAGCCCACCCTCTGCTCTGCTGTCAGTCTTAACCCCACTCTCCCTTCACTCCTCTCCCCGCTCATCCGACTTTTTCCCAACCAGTTCTCCCTGCCCCGCTCTCCCATTTCTCTCTGCCCTGCTCTCCTTTCACTCCCTGTCCCGCTCTTCCATCTGTTTCCCACCTGTCCCTGCCCCACACTTTGATCTGTCCATGGTCTGCTCCCCATCAATCTCTTCTCGCTCACCTCTCCCTGCCCCACTCTCCTGTCTGTCCCCACTCAGCTCTCTCGTCAAGCCCCACCCCATCAGTCTACTCCCAGTTTTCGTGCCACTCTCTGCCTTGCTCTCCCATCTGTCCCCTCCCCAACCTCTCCTCTAACTCCTTGATGGTTACTCATCTCCTTTAGCATCACTGCCCGCCCTCCGCCATCAATCTCCTCCCTGCTTTCGCGTCAGTCCCTGCCCTGCTGTCCCATCTGTCCCCTTGAGGGTCTCTTGTCTGTCCCCACCCCGCTCTTTCAATGTCCCCACCCCGCTCTCCCCTCTATTCCGGTCCCACTCTCATGTCAGTCCTGACCCCACATTTCCACTGCTGTCCCACTCTCCTGTCTGTCCCTGCCATGGTCTCTCATTAGTCATTGATCTGCTCTTTCGTAAGTCCCCGGCTGTGCTCCCTGTGAGCTGCATGGCTGGGCTGCTGCCCAGGAGAGATTCAACTGCAGCTCACCTGATTAGCAGAGTGCACACATCCACAGGTGCTCCTCCTCCTGCTGATCTACCTTGCTCCTGCAGCTGCTCCCTGAACCTCCTGCTGGGTGTGTGTGGGAGGGAATTACTGAAGTCAGTAATTCACCCCTTCACCGAGTCCCAACCTCGTCTCCGCAGAGCAGGGAAAAGGGGACAGCCTGGTTTGGGACTGGGAGTTGCTGTGGTTTGAATGACTCCAGTCTTCAGGCAGTGAGAGAGTGCTGTTCTTAAAGAGACAGCACATGGACTCTCTTAAAACCTTCTGCCACATTAACCTCTCAACACTAACCTCCCGCTTCTTGGTGGGGTCAGATGTTCGGCTGCATGTATGTTGATTCTCTGCATTTGGTACTGACTCTGGCCAGATAGCCCATACAGCAGTTCTCATCAAACTGCCCAATAAATCCACAGACTCAGTTTTCAGGAAAGGAACTTGGTCAGGTTTATTGCTGACAAAGCACAGCACTGATGCCCCAACTCAATGGTTATAGGTACATTGGCACATGTATGATCGTGACATTGGACCGGCTCAGTGAATGGCGGGAGTTTCCATTTTCCCCTTAGCCAGTCAAAGACATTGCCTCTGAGCTACGGCTTTATACACAGATACAAACAAATTGCATATTATCTCTCTGACGTAGTTAGGTGCACCCTCTGATGTAGCTAACCACCACCTATTACCCTGTACCTGTTGGTTCGATCAAAACATTTCTATCCATCATGCTGTCATTCTGACCTTATCTTTAGGATTGGTCAGTGTGTTTCTGTTATCTTTGAGAAATGTGCTGTATCGAGGTGTTCTGGTACCACGTATCTGGAATGTGTTTGTGTTCATATTCTTATGCCCACCCCATTTAGGAAGGTGTGTTTCTCCAGTATTAGCCCTATCCTTGCCTCTAGCTCACTACCTGACTTTGTTTCATATTGTGAAACTTTTGACCACTACTTTAGTTCACACCTCAAGCCTCATACTAGGTCTCTGATTCAAGGGCTTCTGTGTCAGACTCTTCCTATTACAAGGAGAAGTGATGAGCTGTGGTCAGCACCAGCCTCTTCCCGGTCCGTGAGGGGTTGGGGCGACACGAGGTAGACCAAAGATTGTGGCAGCTCTGATCCCTCTCTTTAGAGCCACCATCCATGATTTCTCAATTAAGTGTTAGCTCCATCTCTTCCCCTCTGAAGCCCCACCCTCTGCCCAGTTCACAGGCCTGAAGCCAGAGCTGGACAAGGCAGGGCAATTGCTGCGCTAGTCGGTGCTATGAAACAGGCAGCCAGAGCACTCCCCATTCTTTCCCGTGTGATGCTCAGGGCCCCAGGACTGCAGCATCCCCTCTGGTCCCTGCGCCCTTTGACTGTTCGTAGCCCATAAGAGCTGCTTGGGTGGATGATGTGGGGGTGGTCAGCCCCAGGGCCTGCAGACCCATGGGAAAGGACCGACTGCAGGAGTGAGGACCCAAGAATCCGGGTCAGAGCAGATCCCCCATGAGTGTCCATTGAACACTGCATCATCTTCACTAACTTCCTAGCCTACTACTGTGATCTGCTGAATCCCACAGGCAGCTGTATTTCAATGATGGCAAAGTGCTTTGAGATCCTTTGTGGGACGATGTTACATGAATGCAGATCATTATTCAGCACAAAAAGATTCCTTTGTATATGAGGTCCCCATCATGACATCTGTACCCCCATTAAAACTATCAGCCCACAAGTTTCGGGGAGACTTCCCCCAGCAACAATTATCTTAGAAACTCCTGAGATGATTGCTATGCTGTGTTTTGTAGGGGTCTTGGTAGTTTTCACATCCGATCTCTTCCAAATTAGCAGGTCAGAAATCCTTCAGCTTTCACATGAAGATTCTAAGAGAAATTTCTCAGAAGCACTGATCACTAATGATTTTCTCTTTTTAATATTCACAAAACAATCTAGCCCAAATGATAAGGCCAGAATCCTAACCCCTTAGAATCTCAGAGAAATGTGTCTCCTGCGGTGATCACCAATAAGTTTTGCTATGTTTGTAATTATTACCAACTGATCTCTTCCAAATGATGAGGGCAGAATCCTAATAGCTTTAAAATCAACATTTCAAGAGAGATCTGTCAGAAGCCCTTATCAGTAACGAGCTTATTTTTGTCTGTAATTTTCATGAAAGGATCTATTGAAAATTATCATGACAGTATCCTAATAGTTTTGTGATGAATATTTCAAAAGAAATTTTTCACAAGAAGTGATAAGTAAAAAGTTTTGCTTTGTTTGTAATAATAAGAAACTGATCAATTCCAAATGATCGGGAGAAAGTCCGAATAGTTTCAGACAAGGTGCCATGAGAAATTTATCACAAAGCTTAATCAATAACAAATTTTATTATTTTTTGTAATTGCTGCAAATCAAGAGCTACACAGTGATCAGGATGTAATCCTAATGGCATTTTGTGGAAGATTCTATAAGAAATTTATAACCCTCCTTTTTTGGAATTCTCTTTATCCTCTCTCTTCTCAATAAGCGGGAAACAATCTAAGCTTTGGTGAAGACTGAGTGACATATTTGAACTCCTTACAAAAGATCACCTTTTTTGTAATTTTTCATGAATTGATCTCTACCAAGTGATCAGGAAACGATCATAATGGCTTTTTGATTAAGAAAGAATGAGGTATTTGTCACTAGCACTCATAAGCGATGTGTTACACCTTTTTTGTAATTATCACTGGCCGAGTTCTAACAAAAGATAAGGACTGAGTCCTAACTGCTGTAAGAACTAAGATTCGCCGATTAATTTATCACCCAGCAATGATTAGAAATATTTTTGGAATTAGTGAAATTTTCATGAACCAGTCTCTACCCAGTGAACAGGACAGAGTTTCAAAAATCATTTACAGGACCATTAATGAAAAATTCATCACAATGTTTGATTAGAAATTATTTTCTCTTTTTTGTAATTTTCATGAACCGGTCTTTTCTAAGTGTTCAGAACACAAGGGGCAGTGACTGTCTGAGTAATATACTCAAATGACTGGCATTTTTCAGAATTTTTTCAAACCGATGTCTTCCAAATGATCTATACATGATCTTAATAGTTTTATGATGAAGAGTCAATGAGTAATTCATCACTAATCCAGATCAGAAATGAAGTTCTCTTTTTTTGGACTTGTCTTGATCCACTCTCTACCAACTCATCAGGACAAAAACCTACTACCATTTAGAGGAAGATATAGTGAGAAATACACCATGAGGCCTGATAATGAATTTTTCTATTTCGGTAATTTTCACAAACCGGTCAATACCTAACGATACGGACACAATTATAATTTCTTTTAGAAGAAGAATTTATGTGAAATTTATCACAAGCAATGATTAGAAATTAATTTCTCTTTTTCTTGGAATTTTTCACAAACCGATCTCTACCAAATGATCAGGACACAATGTTAATAGATTTTGTATGAAGACTGAGTGAGCTATTTCTCTCTGGCATTTAGCAGTAATTAATTTTTTTTTGAATTATCAGGATCAATCTATACCAAAGGAGCAGGACAGAATACTAATATAGTTTAGGGAAAGATTTAATGAGAAAGTCACTGTGAGGACTGATCAGAAATTAATGTCTTTTTTTCTGGTAAATTTCACCAAATTATTAGCACATAATAGCTTTAGTTTTTTTTTAATGTTTTCACAAACCTATCTTTACCAAATAATCAGGACATATTCCTAACATAGTTTAGAGCAGGGATCTCAAACATGTGGCCCGTGGGCTGCATGCGGCCTGCCAAGCCCTTCCCTGCGGCCCGCCAAGCTCCCCGGGCCCCCCGCTCCGTCCCCTCCTGTTATTTCTTTCTCTGGCAGCATAGCAGTTTCCAGGAGGGAGGGGCCAGGAGTGGTAAGCCTCCTGCAGAGGGGAGGAGGCCTGCCAGACTCCCCGCAGCCCCCACACTCCCCTCTGCAGGAAGCTTACTGCTGCTGGCCCTTCCTTCCTGGGAAGTGCTGCGCTGCCAGAGAACTGCCTGGGGGTAGGAAGCAGCATGGGGTGAGGGGAGGAGGCGGAGAAAAGCAGCGGGAAGCAGGGAGCAGGGAAGGAGGTGGGAGAAGAGGCGAGGATTTGGAGCAGCGTGCCAGGAACGGGGAGGGGGATGGTGAGCGGGAATTTGGGAAAGGGATTTGGAGCAGCACGCCGGGAGCGGAGGGGATTTGGGAAAGGGATTTGGAGCAGCGTGCACGGGGCGGGAGGAGGATAAATTCTATAAGGGCAGATAATAAAAAGATAAAGCCATTCATATGGCTTAATAGGCTTGCATGGCAGCCCCAGAGTGTGCTTGCTATCCAGTTGGGCAATCAGCACAGCTGCCTACCCAGTGTGAGGATCACTTGGAGCTCCGTAGCAGCCCTGGTTTTGCATACTGTCTCAATACTGTCCCCAGTCCTTCTCCTATAAGGCTCTGTAGTGTCTCCATGTGGCAGCTGCATAGTGTTGGTTATACCCTAGAACCAGTTGAATGCTGAACTTTCTTGGAGAGAAGAGTCCTAGAGGGCCTGGAGTTACAGATGTTCCCTGCTCCCAGAACAAACATTTGTCATTTCTACTTTCATAATGCTTTAGCCAACAAGGAACTTTTACTGGTGGCTTCTTGATGATATCTGGCTGAGAAGAGCTGAAATATCAGAGGGTGACCTTAGCACACACTCTCCCTTTTAAATACAGGAATGGGGGCAAAGCATTGAGTTTTGTATTGCTAACTTTTCACACCTAATAAAAACTCCCTGCTGAGACTTGGTAAGGGTGCTTTGTCTTTTAAAGAGTGAAGGTAGTCAAGTAGGTAAGGCACAGACCAAGGTGTGGGCAGACATGCGTTCTATTCCTGACTTTGCCACTTCATTGTGTGACCTTTGGCAAGTCACTTGGCTGGTCTGGGCCTCATTTCACGCACCTGCATAATAGGGAGAATTTTAAAAAAGCAGATACGTGTCAAAGTGCTTTGAGCTGTACAGCCACACATCTCTAGGTGACAGGTTTCAGAGTAGTAGCTGTTGTGACAGAGCTCCAAGTCTGTACTTGTGGGTCCTGCGCTTCCTGGCAGATTTAGGGGCCTCAGAAACTCATCTAGGCCCCAGAGTGACCTCCCTTTCTCAGTATAATTGGCAAGAGTCACCACCTAGTGAGTTACCTTCATCACAGGCCAGTATGGAAGATGGAAAAGAGGGGAGCCCGGGCCCACCCTCTACTCCGGACTCCAGCCCAGAGACCCTAATAGTATCAGCTAAGACGGCTGACCTTTTATCCACAAAACACAATACAATTCCCTGGGCTACTTCCCCACAGCAGTCCCCGCTTCTTCAAACTCCACTTCACCCTTACCTCAGGGCCTCCTTCTTTCTGTATGATATGTTGTTCACCACTCAGTCTCACCAACAGCATAACTTCCTTCCACAGCTCCTGACACCCACAGCCCACCTGACTAACTGGGAGGTTTTTATCTGGTTTCAGCCAGTCCCTGATAGGCTTCAGGTGTCCCAATTAGGCTAGCTGTTTCTACTCCTTTCTAGAAGGTTCTTAATTGGCCCCAGGTGTCTTGATTGGTCTGGAGTAGCCTTTGTTTGGCTATCCAGGGAACAAGGACCTGTACATCCTGAGGCTGATATACCTGCCTTCCAGCACTCTCCTATATCCTTCTGGTCTGACTCCGTCACACCGTGTTAGTCTGTATCCACAAAAAGAATGAGTACTTGTGGCACCTTAGAGACTAACACATTTATTTGGGCATAAACCGTCATGGGCTAGAACAGGGGTCTCAAACATGGGGACCCCCTCCTCAGTTGTTTTCTGTGGTCGCTAAGTTCTCCGCCTCCTCCCCCATTCTGCTCCTGGCATGCTGCTCCCGGCACACAGTTCCCCACTGCCCTTCCTACTCCCAGGCAGTTCTCTGGTCCCTTAGCGGTTTCCAGGACAGAGGGACCAGGAGCCGTAAGCCTCATGCACAGGGGAGGCAGGGGAGAAGAGTTGGAGATTTGAACTAGGGGCGGGGACGAGGGGGAACTTTGGGGAAGGGGTTGGAAGAGCAGGAGTGGAGTAGGGGTGCAGCCCAGTGCAGAGTGAGTTTTAACAGAAGTAAAGACGTTAATAAAAATGTTAATAAATTTAATAGCGTATTATATTACCCTTCATTTTTGACTATACTTTTTTATCATTGTATGTGTAACGCTGAGACTCAGACTTGTAAGGTGGAATAGTTCACCTAAGGCAGGGGTCTCAAACAGTGACCCACAGAGTTATTTTCTGTGGCCTGCGAAGCTCCCCACGGCCCTTCTCTCCCCCCACTTTATTCCTGAAGCTGCCAAGCTCCCTGTGCCCCCCTGCTGCCTACCCCCAGGTGTTTCCCACTGCCAAACAGCTGCTGGTGGTGCTTAGAGCTTTCCAGGAGGGACAGGGAGAAGCTGTGCACTCAAAGGAGGCGGGGCAGGGACAGGGCCTCATGGAAGGAATGCAGTGGGGGCGGGGCCGGGAGCAGCAATGGGAGCGTGTCAGTGATGCGGCCCTTGGGCCAATGCACTAGTCCTCATGCGGCCCTCCTGGTCATTTGAGTTTGAGACCCGTGGTTTAGAGGAAGATATAACAAGAAATTCATCATGAGGATTAATCAGAAATTAATTTATCTTTTTCTGTAGTTTTCACGAACCGATCGCTACCAAGTGATCAGGGGAGAATCCTAATGGAAATGTGAGGATGAGTTCATGAATAATTTAGCACAGTGGTTAGCAAAAATTACCTTTTAAAAAAATTTTCATAATCCAATCTCTACAAAATGATCCAGAAAGATTCCTAATAGCATTTGGAGGATTAAATAAGAAATTTTCCATTGGAATTATCAAACATGAATTTCATATCTTATTTTCATATCTTATTCCAAAATAATTTATAGGACCATTAATGAAAAATTCATCACGATGTCTGATCAAAAATTAATTTTTCTTTTTTGTAATTTTCATGAACTGGTCTTTTCTAAGTGTTTCGAACATAGGGTTAGGGTCAGGGGTTAGGATCAGGGTTAGGGTAAGCAGACTTTGACTCCCTCAGATAACTGATGGGCAAGGTCCCCTAGGAGAATAATATGAGGGGGAAAGGAATCCAGAAATGCTGGCTGTATTTTAAAAAATCCTTACTGAGGTTGCAGGAACAAACTATCCTGATGTGTAGAAAGAATAGTAAATATTGCAAGCAACCAGCTTGGCTTAACAGTGAAATCCTTGCTGATCTTAAACACAGAAAAAATGCTTACAAGAAGAGGAAGATTGGACAAATGACAAGGGAGGAGTATAAAAAAGAAGTGTGAAATTAAGAAGGCCAAATCACACTTGGAAGTTGCAGCTAGCAGGAGATGTTAGGAGTAACAAGAAGGATTTCTTCAGGCATGTTAGCAAAAAGAAGAAAGTCAAGGAAAGTGTGGGCCCCTTGCTGAATGAGGGAGACAACCTAGTGACAGAGGATGTGGAAAAAGCTAATGTACTCAATGCTTTTTTTACCTCTGTCTTTACAGACAAGGTCAGCTCTCAAAATACTGCACTGGGCAGAACAGTATGGGGAGAAGGTGACCAGCCCTCTGTGGAGAAAGAAGTGGTTCAAGGCTATTTAGAAAAGCTGGATGAGGACAAGTCCATGAGGCCAGATGCACTACATCCAAGGGTCCTAAAGAAGTTGGCCAATGTGATTGCAGAGCCGCTGGCCATTATCTTTGAAAACTCATGGCGATCAGGGGAGGTCCCAGATGAATGGAAAAAGGCTAATGTAGTGCCCATCTTTAAAAAAGAGAAGGAGGATGATCTTGAAAACTACAGGCCAGTCAATCTCACCTCAGTCCCTGGGAAAATCATGGAGCAGGTCCTCAAATAATCAATTCTGAAGCACTTAAAGGAGAGAAAAGTGATCAGGAACAGTCAGCAGGGATTCACCAAGGGCAAGTCATGCCTGACTAACCTAATTGCCTTCTATGATGAGATAACCGGCTCTGTGGATGAGGAGAAAGCAGTGGATGTGCTATTCCTTGACTTTAGCAAAGCTTTTGATACGGTCTCCCACAGTATTCTTGCCAGCAAGTTAAAGAAGTAGGGGCTGGATGAATGGACCATAAGGTGGATAGAAAGCTGGCTGGATCATCGGGCTCAATGGGTAGTGATCAATGGCTCCATGTCTAGTTGGCAGCCGGTATCAAGCGGAGTGCCCCAAAGGTCAGTCAGGTTCAACAAGGACAAATGCAGAGTCCTGCACTTAGGACAGAAGAATCCCAAGCACTGCTACAGACTAGGGACCGAATGGCTAGGCAGCAGTTGTGCAGAAAAGGACCTAGGGGTTACAGTGGACCAGAAGCTGGATATGAGTCACCAGTGCGCCTTTTGCCAAGGCGACTTACGGCATTTTGGGCTGTATAAGTGGGGGCATTGCCAGCAGATCAAAGGACGTGCTCATTCCCCGCTATTCGGCATTGGTGAGGCCTCATCTGGAGTACTGTGTCCAGTTTTGGGCCCCACACTAGAAGAAGGATGTGGAAAAATTGGAAAGAGTCCAGCGGAGGACAACAAAAATGATTAGGGGGCTGGAGCACATGATTTATGAGGAGAGGCAGAGAGTACTGGGATTGTTTAGTCTGCAGAAGAGAAGAATGAGGGGGGATTTGAAACTGCTTTCAACTACCTGAAAGGGAGTTCCAAAGAGGATGGATCTAGACCATGGGTGGGCAAACTACATGTGGCCCACCGGCCATTTTTATGTGGCCTGCAAGCTCGGGCCGGGGGCGCGGTGCTAGCGGGTCAAGACGGGGGTCAGGGCTTGGCTGACCATGGCAAGCCGCAGGGCACCAAACACCCAGCCTGGGGTGCCGGGCCGAATGCGGCAAGCCGTGGGGTCCTGCGCTCCCGGCCTGGGGTGCTGGACCGAACACGGTAAGCCATGCAGCCCCACGCTCCCGGCCCAGGGTGCCGGGCTGAGCATGGCAAGCGGTGTGGCTCGTGCTCCTGAGCCGGGGGCTGGGCCAAGTGCAGTGAGCTGCATGACCCTGCACTCCCGAGCCGAGGGCCGGGCCGAGTGCTGTGAGCTGAGGGGCCCCATGCCCGGCTGAGCAAGTAAGCAAGTTGGGGGGGGGGCACAGGGTGTGGTTAGGGTGAGGGGAGGTTAGAATAGAGAGCAGGGGGGCTAGATAGAGGTGGAGTCCTGGGGAGGCAGAGTGCAGGGGTCTCTGGAGGGGGCAATCAGGGGACAAGGAAAGGGGGGTTGGATGCGGCAGGGGTTCTGAGGGGGGGCAGTCAGGGGGCGGGAAGAGGGTGGGGGTCAAATAGAGGGTGGGGCCTTCCCTACCCAGCCCTCCGCACAATTTTGCCCAGTATGGCCCTTGGGTCAAAAAGTTTTCTCACTTCGTTCTGGACTGTTCTCAGCAGTATCAGATAACAGAACAAGGATTAATGGTCCTGAGTTGCAGTAGGAGAGGTCTAGGTTGGATATTAGGAAAAACTTTTTCACTAGGAGTGTGGTGAAGCACTGGAATGGGTTCCCTAGGGAGGTGGTAGAATCTCCTTTCTTCGAGGTTTTTAAGATCAGGCTTGACAAAGCCCGGGCTGAGATGATTTAGTTGGGGGCTGGTCCTACTTTGAGCAGGGCGTTGGACTAGATCAGCGGTTCTCAAACCTCTTGAGACCACGACGCCTTTTTGTGTGCCCCTGTGCCGCCGCGGACCTTTGTATGTCCGCTGAAAAGCCGCCGAATGCATCACTTCCACATTCGGCGGCTTTTCGGCTGACATGCCAAGCGCTTCCGAGCGCTGTTTTCGGACGCGCTCGGTATGTCCACCGAAAAGCTGCTGAATGCGGGAGGAATGCATTCGGCGGCTTTTTCGAGGCGCGGGAAGCTTGCGACCCTGCTGGGAGCACTTGGCGACCCCCAGAGGGATCGCGACCCCCAGTTTGAGAACCCCTGGACTAGATGATCTCCTGAGGTCCCTTCCAACCCTGATATTCTATGAACACATAAGTGACAAAGACTCCTGTGGCACCTTAAAGACTAACTAAAGTATTAGAGCATAAGCTTTCATGGGCTAATACCCACTTCGTCGGATGCATGCAGTGGAAGTATCCAGGGGCAGGTATAAATAGGTAGGCAAGAACCAGGTGGGAGATAACAGGGTTAGTCCAATGAGGCTGAACCAGCTTGTTATCTCTAATCAGGGAGGGTGAGGTATTCCCCTAGCAGCTGAATTGGAGATGTGAACAACGAGAGAAGAGAAACTGCTTTTGTAGTTAGCTAGCCATTCAAAATCCCTATTCAGTACTGAGTTGATTGTGTCAAATTTGCAAATGAATTGCAGCTCTGCAGTTTCTCTTTGAAGTCTGGTCTTGAAGTTTTTTTGCTGCAGTATGGTGACTTTTAAATGTTATGGTGTGTCCAGGCAGGTTGAAGTGCTCTCCTACAGGTTTTTGTATATTGCCATTCCTGATATCTGATTTGTGTCCATTTATCCTTTTTTGTAGGGAATACGATACTTTAGTTAGTCTTTAAGGTGCCACAGGACTCTTTGTCACTTCTGCAATTCCAGACTAACATGGCTACCTCTCTTATTACGAGCACATAGAGTGTCTTTGTCCTTCATCAGAATCCCTTTGTTCACACATGTTAATAAGAATGTATATGTATTAAAAAATAAAGAGGCAGGGAAAACTCAAAATACCTTCCCAGGTGAAAATACAGGCACGAACCCTACCTTGGCACTAGCCCAGGGTTTCTCAAACTGGAGGTTGCCGAGCACTCCCAGGGGAGTCGCGAGCTGCTGGCGCCGCTTAAAAGCCGTCAAATGAATTACCCCCGCATTTGGCAGCTGTTTGGCGGCCGTGCCGCGCTCTTTCGGGAGCGCTCGGTATGTCTGCCGCATGCGGAAGTAATTCATTGGGCGGCGTTTCGGCGGACGTACAAGGCTCCGCCGCGGCAGCCGGGGAAGGAAACAGGGTCCCGGTTCTCAAGTTTAAGAACCGCTGCCCTAGGCCTCCTAACAACAGGGTATTTCCCTTGAAGCGCTTGGGAGACCCCAGCTCAGGCGACCCCTGGAGCGTCCACACTCCTGGCAGGGAGACCCGGCTCAGCGGGCCACAGACCCTGGACAGGCCTGGCTCAGCTACTGCCCCGCACGCGAACGCAGACACCGAAACCGAGCGACTCTGCGGCCAGCCGGGCCTATTGCGCTGGCGCAGCGAGGGCACGTCGTGACGTGGGGGCGGGGCTGTGGCGCTGGCGCAGCGAGGGCACGTCGTGACGTGGGGGCGGGGCTATTGCGCTGGCGCAGCGAGGGCACGTCGGGACGTGGGGGCGGGGCTGTGGCGCTGGCGCAGCGAGGGCACGTCGTGTCGTGGGGCGGGGCTATTGCGCTGGCGCAGCGAGGGCACGTCGTGACGTGGGGGCGGGGCTGTGGCGCTGGCGCAGCGAGGGCACGTCGTGACGTGGGGCGGGGCTATTGCGCTGGCGCAGCGAGGGCACGTCGTGACGTGGGGCGGGGCTGTGGCGCTCGCTCGCTGGTCCCTTTGTCCGGCTCGCCGCAGGCAGCGCGGGGCGGTTAGGGGCGATGTTGTCGGGCGGCAAGAAGGCGGCCGAGGGCGGCGGGGAGAGCGGGCCGGAGGTGCCGGTGCCGCCGCCCGGCCTCCCGGGTTCAGAGGGCGGGTCGGGTGCCGGGGGCCCGGAGCGGACTCCGCGCAAGAAGGAACCGGCTCGGGCCTCTCCCCCGGGAGGCCTGTCCGAACCGCCAACCGCCGGCGCCATCGTCGCCCCCGGCCCTGAGACTACGGGCATTGCCGAGACACCCGAGGGCCGAAGGACCAGCCGCCGCAAGCGGGCCAAAGTAGGTGCCGGTCCAGGCGGGCTTGCCGGGGCCGTTCCGCCCCGGCCTGCGTAGGGGGGCTGGCTGGGCTCGGGCACCGGTCTCCGAGTGGAGGAGCTGTCGGGAGCCGGATCAGGGCCGCCCAGCCTTGCCCCCTCTGCCCGGGTTCCCGCTAGCCAGGGGCTGGGGGGAGGGGCGGCCTGGTTGCGTGACCCGGTTCCCTGCCGGTGTCGGGCTGTGAACGCGCGCCAGGCCTGTGTCTGCTGCGGGGGCAGGATCCTGCTTTGAGCTCCACGCGACAGGGTGTTGGTGAAAGTCCCGGACATTTGGCACAGGATAAAGAGAAAATCTACTGGCAGGAAGTAGATGAGAATACCTAATACGCTGTGCTGTGCTTCCTGTATAAATGCTTTTTAATTTAAATGTTGTATTGGACTAGCAACTTTCTCTTTTTTGTTCTTCTGTTACTATCGCTAGTGAAGTTACCTGGGCATTCGTATTCAAGTCTCAGGGTAGATCTACATTACAAAATTGCATTGGCGCAGCTGCACATCTGCAGAGCTTCTGGTGAAGGTGCTCAAAGAAGCTGATGGAGAGAGTTCTCCTGTCAGCTTAATAACTCCATCTGCGTGAGAGGCGATTGCTATGTCTCCTGTTGGCATATTGCTGTCCATGTCTGGGGTTAAGGTTGATAGAACTAAGTTGCTCAGGGGTGTGGATTTTTCACACCCTTGAGCAGCGTAGTTGTACTGAAGTGTGGAATTGGCTTTAGTTAATGCATGTTGAAAAGAAAGTGGACTCCAATGTTTTGCACCTTCTTTGCAGTCTAATGAAAACTCTTGCATCAAGGCACAGTGATGGGGTGGGGTTTTTGCGGGGGCGGGGGTGGGATCAGGCTTGGAAACTTAGGCCACAGTTTACAAATGTGAGTGCCTGAGGTAAAGCACCTAAATCCCTTTTGAAGTAACTGGTTTGACTTTTTTTTAAATAAAATGCGGAATGTAACCTTTGAGAGCTGTGTACTTCTAAAAACTAATCCCTATATTTGTCGGAAACTGTTAAGAATATCATCTAATTATCTAAAAGTGAATTTGCAAAGCAGAAGATGGTTAGAAAAGCGATTCAGAGTAACATTACATGAAATGCATGAAGCCCCCTGGTTGAAAAAGGGAACATCTCTTTGAGGCTCCTTTTCAGCATAGAATGATTGTTCATTGTAATGTTATTAATCTGTCCAACACTAGACATGTTCACACAGTTTTGTTTTGCAGGTGTCCTATTCTTGTGCCACTGCATGAGACAGGCTGAAGACTCCCTATGCTCTCCAGACCTGTGAAGTAGTTCCCCACCCATCCCGTTTCCAACTTTCCTTTCACTCGAGATCTTGACAACTGGCTTATGGCTTTGTCTTGATGCCATACTGATGCTTTTACTTTCTCAATCATTTACCATCACATTATTTTTTAAAATTGCTTGTTCTTGAGTGTTTTGTTAGTGCAGAGTGTTATTGGACCTTAGCTGGCCAGCCTTTCAGATTAGTAGGTCATGATATGTAGAGGGTGGGTTATGGCGTTATTGTCTCAACATTATTATTGCTTCTTTAGCACTCCGTTGTACATCATCGGGGCCTTGTCTCTAGTTTAGCCTGACTGTGTTGTGTTATGCTACAGTGTTCGTAGAGACTTAGTCTGAGTCCTGCAGTGCCACAGTTTTCAGATTAACAGGGTGAAAGTTGTTCTTCATAGTTCTATTAGATTGGAACATTCTAGGACAGGGGTTGGCAACCTGCTGCACACGTGCCAAAGATGGCATGCGAGCCGCTTTCTAATGGCACGCTCACAGCCCACACCCAGAGCCCTCTGCCCTGAGCCCTGCACACTCCAGCCCTGAATCTTGCACCCCCCCCACATACCCAGCCCCCCACATCCTGTGCCCTGACTCCTGTACCCCCTCACATACTCCCAGCCCCTGCCCTGACTCCTGCACCCATCCATGCCCTGACTCTTGCACCTCCCCACATCCCCACCCTGAGCACCAAACAGGAGCTCCTGCACCTCTGTCCCCCACATTCCCATTGACCCCCTTGCACCAGCTGGGAGCTGCCCCAGGTAAGCACTCTACCCCCAAACCTGCCCCAACCCCAAGATGCCCTCCCTCATTTTAGCTCTTGGCCAGACCCTGTGCTCAGTGCACCCCCACCCTTAATGCAGAGAGACACAAAGAGAATGGCTAGAATCAGGGAGAAGGTAGGTACCCACCCTGTGTGGGCAGATCAGGGATCCCGGAACGGCAGTGGGCTGAGTGGGGCCAGCAGCTGGGACCCCGGCTGGCAGGAGCTGACAGCCGAGACCCCAGACTGGCAGCTGCTGGCCCTGCTCAGCCTGTTGCTGGTCTGGGGTCATCGCTGCTGGCCTCTTGCCAGCCACAGGCCCCACTCAGCCCGCTGCCGGCCTAGGTGAATGGAACCCCAGGCCTGCAGTGGGCTGAGTGGGCCGGCGGTGTAAGATTAGCATTTTGATTTAATTTTAAATGAAGTTTCTTAAACATTTTGAAAACCTCGTTTACTTTACATACAACAGTAGTTTAGTTATATAATATATAGACTTTAAGGTTTCGCAGGCCAGTAATACATTTTAACATTTTTTAGAAGCACCAAAGAGGAGCTCCTGCACTTCCGCCCCCCACATTCCCACCTGAACCCCTCGCATCAGCTGAGGTTCTAATGTGTTAAAATGTATTATTGGCCCGCGACACCTTAAATTAAAGTGAATAAATGAAGACTCAGCACACCACTTCTGAAAGGTTGCCGATGCCTGCTCTAGGAACATCCAAAGACCATGATCGTGTGCAGTCGCAAGTATGAAGTCTTGTCTGTATTAAAAGTTTTACAGATTAGGGTTACAATTCACACATAAGTATGCAAAACTTGAGAGAGCCAGTGTGATAGCCAATGGAATGTTCGTACATGGCCAAAGGTGATATAGAGTCTGGTTGATCTCTTAACAGGTGGTCATCAATAAAGGAGTCTTCTCACCCTATCTATAGCAGAGAATCCTTTTTATCCTATTATGACCATGCCTAATAACCTATCCATATGCAGGAGGCTTCTAATCTCCTTTTTCTTAACTGAACTTCCATACCCTGTAGTTTTTTGGGCTGCCCTGGGTTTTTTAGGGTTTTTTAGTTCCTTTTGTTCTCATAGCATCTATGTGCATAGATGTCTTGCTGTCTAGATGGCATATTTTCTAAGATCATCATCTGTAGGGCAGATTCTTTACAGAAATCTTGTAATTTCACTGGCACAGGGTAATTCTTGGGTCACCTATTTATGTCAGACCCTCCTTAAGTTCGAGGCCCAGTGTGGCTAAACTGAAATTTTATGGGCCTCACTTAGCCCGTAGGCCTTCGTGTTACAGCTTTGCTTTACTTATATACTGCTACATGCCTGTCAATCTTATAATCCTTTTTACTCATATCTGTACCTATACCTACAACTTAAATCTAGTCATCGCTCATTGATTAGGTATGTAATTACAGGAGTTTGCCATATCAAGATAACACAATTAAATGGTAACATAAATTAATTGGCTACAGTTCTTAAGCCAGGAGCACCTGAAAACCCTCCTAGAAGCTCCAAGTGGGTCATCTTGTAATACTGGCTTGAAGTGCTTCAAAGACTTTATCCTCAAAGTTTTTCAAAATCCACCACTTTCGGTGCTGGAGTCAGGGAAGCATTAGCTGTGCCTTGTAAGAATGCAATCTACATTGTACTTCAGTGATACTGTGCTGTATCACTAGTGGATGAAAGTATGAAGGCGGATTGGAAACCCTTGGAACAACTGTCCAAGTGTAGTTCGCTTTAGTATGCGAACCTGTGCTACCAGTCATTGTGTTGGAGACTGCACCAATGTTGACTTTCATTGCAGTACTAAAAACTGCAAATGAGTTTCCAGTAGTGTTGTTTTACGCTAGGGCTACTGCTAGTTCAGCATCTGAACAAGTGATAGGATCAAATGATAGCGGGCAGCAGGTTTAAAACAAATAAAAGGAAGTTTTTCTTTACATAGTGCAGTCAACCTGTGGAACTCCTTGCCTGAGGAGGCTAGGACTATAACAGGGTTTAAGAGAGAACTGGATAAATTGATGGAGGTTAAGTCTATTAATGGCTATTAGCCAGGCTGGGTAAGGAATGGTGTCCCTAGCCTCTGTTTGTCAGAGGCGGGTGATGGATGGCAGGAGAAAGATCACTTGATCATTACCTGTTAGGTTCACTCACTCGAGGGCACTTGGCATTAACCACTGTCAGTAGACAGGATATTGGGCTAGATGGACCTTTGGTCTGACCCAGTACGGCCTTTCTTATGTTCTTATCAGTGAGAGTTTTTTAAAATTCCGTAAGAGTAGCTACAGCTATATAAATAACATGAATAAGAATATTTTCTTTAAACATGTTTAGGGCTCCATGTTTATCAAAGAGGTTGCAAAAGTAACTGATTCTGTGACTTCTGCAACCTCTGTAACTTCTGTGGTGACTAGTGCGGCTGATGCCAAGGCTGCCCAAGGAGCTGTCTCCTGGGCCAGTTGCTCAGGTGGTCCTGGAGTCAACCACACTGGATAGCTGCTGGAGCAGCCCTCAGGCCAGCCACACCGGTTGCTTAGTGACGGGACTCTTTGCTGCTATTAGGGCCCTGGGCCGCGACCTAGTGAAGAGGGATTGGCCCAAGTCCCCCTACCATGGCTACTGCTCCTCTCCTCCCAAGGTGGCGGCCCATCGACTCACTTATAGACCTTACTGACCTGTGAATCAGGCATGGGCTAGTGTGGCAAAAGTGTACCTGTTGGCTGGCGAATCCCCAGATATTTGTTATGCGTAAGGCCAAGATGGGCATTTCCGAACGGATTGCTCCTGTATGGATTTTAACTATGGACAGGTATGGGTAGCCAGCCCATGGGCCCAAGAGAAAGGCCCAGGGAAGCCTAGGATTCCTGGGCATGTAAATGGGATACAGTGGCTCTGTTTGACTGCAGGTGTAGTCAGACTCTCGTCCACAGGGAGCTGGTCCCAGTTCTCGAACCAAATGGATTCCGAATACACCTGCAGTGCATCCATGAAGATGTGCACTCTTACCTCACTACCTAGGTGGCCTTGGAGATCTCTTACCCTGCAGTAAGCCTGACCCTTAAGCTGGCCTACTCGACTATCCTGGGATGAGACTGGCTGTGTTCCAGGACTTTTTATAGGATTGCATTTGTTACTTGCTAACAGGTGGAACTGACGAAGGAACATTGAGGGGTCGTCTTGGTTACGACCAGGGTGACAATTCAGGGGAAGCGCCTTCCCCCGATCGGGAAATAACAACTGTATCACCCCCTTAGGCAGGTGCAACTGTGGACGACACTCAGACTGAGGATCCAACCCTTAGCCGAGCCTTGGAGCAGGCCATAGTTAGGGGCCAGGAAGAGGAAGACATCCTCTGGACACCGCAGGGACCCTCACTTCAGGGTATGGCAGGACCTTCTCTGTTATGTGGTGGAACAGTCCCAGACTCATAAAGTGCTCCGACAGTTGTTAGCTCACTGGAGGTTATGCTGGGGCCTTTTGCATCAAGCCTATTTGGTGTCCTGGGCCAGACACCAGGTAAGGGAAAAATCCCTCCTGAGGGTGGCAAGGAGGTTCTTCTGGCCAAGTATCTTCTGGGGAAGGTACGAGGTTACTGTGAATCATGCCCAGAATGTCAGGGTACAGGACTGAAGGGAGTGCCAAAAGCCCCACTTGTTCTGCTGCCTGTTGTGGGGATGCCCTTGGCTAGATTTGGTAGTCCCCCTTGAAAAGAGCATGATTGGCCATCGTAACATCTTGGTTATCATGGACTGTGCAACCCAGTATCCTGAGGCTGTCGCCTTGCGATCCACCACCAGTCCTAAGATCGTGGCGGAATTCATGAAGGATTTTTCCAGGTGTCACTGTGCATCCATGGGTCACAACTGAGATTATCAAATTAAGGACAAGCTACTGGGGAAAAAGGACAGACACACTCCATAACTGGTGGTTATCCTTCATGAGACATACTAAACTTCCGTCTCACCACCCTGGCGAGCAAGAAGTCAGAAGTGCAGCCTCCTTAGGTATTCCAGTCCTGGATTCAACACCCAGATACTAGATTTAATGAGTGATTATTTAAAACTGATTTAATCAAACAAAAAAGTTCTTCTGATCCAATAATTACACTGTTGCCAATCGTTTAGTATCTAATATCTAAAAGTTTAACTATAAAATAAAATAAA
The DNA here is from genome assembly GCA_007922305.1 of Dermatemys mawii. Lineage (NCBI taxonomy): Eukaryota > Metazoa > Chordata > Testudines > Dermatemydidae > Dermatemys > Dermatemys mawii. The sequence goes on from ML677388.1 coordinate 13,997,635, forward strand.
AAGTTGAGTTAAGATTGGTTAAAGGAATCAAATGTTTACAATAAATGCAAAGTTCTCAGATCAGACTTATACCAGTGATGGAATAAACTGCAGGCTTAAGACAAATCTCTGGTTGCTTCCAAATCATTGGAAGGTCCTCAGTTCCTTGGTTAGGATGCTCTATGCTCCCAAGGTCATAGTCCAGAGCAGGAAAGAGGCAAAATGGAGATGTTTCCAGGACTTTTATAGCTTCTGCCAAGAGAAAGCACCTTAGAGACTCTGTAGTACCTTAGAGCCTGATTTAGTCTCTCCTCATAAGTCAAGTGCCCCAGTCCCCAATCATTTTTGTTGCCCTCCACTGGACTCTCCAATTTGTCCACATCCTTCTATAGTGTATGTGTGTGAAAACTGGACTCAATATTCCAGATGTGGTCTCACTAGTGCCAGATAAAGAGGAATGATCACTTCCCTCAGTCTGCTGGCAACACTCCTGATAATGCTGCCCAATACTCTGTTAGCCTTCTTGGCAACAAGGGCACATTGTTAACTCTCATCCAGCTTCTCATCAGTTGTAATCCCCAAGTGTTTTTCTACAGAACTGTCACTTAGCCAGTTGGTCCCCAGCCTATAGCTCATCATAGAAGGTAATTAATCAGGCATGACTTGCCCTTGGTGAATCCATGCTGACTGTTCCTGGTCACTTTCCTCTCCTCTAAGTGCTTCAGAATTGATTCCTTGAGAACCTGCTCCATGATTTTTCCAGGGACTGAGGTGAAGCTAACTGGCCTGTACTTCCCCAGATCCTCCTCCTTCCCTTTTTTAAAGATGGGCACTACATGAGCCTTTTTCCAGTCATCTGGGACCTCACCTGATCATGAGTTTTCAAAGATAATGGCCAATGGCTCTGCAATCACCTCTGCCCCCTTCTTTAGCACCCTTGGGCTTGTGCTCATCCAGCTTTTCTAAATAGTCCTGAACCACTTCTTTCTCCACAGAGGGCTGGTCACCTCCCCCCCATACTATGCTGCTCAGTGCAGTAGTCTGTGAGCTGACCTTTTTCATGAAGACTGAGGCAAAAAAGCATTGAGTACTTCAGCTTTTTCTACATCTTCTGAAGCTAGGTTGCCTCCCTCATTCAGTAAGGGGCCCACACTTTTCGTGACCACCTTGTTACTAACATATCTGTAGAAACCCTTGGTACTCTTAATGTCTCTTGCTAGCTGTAACTCCAAGTGTGATTTGAAGATTGGGCCTGCTTTGAGCAGGGGTTGGACTAAATGAGCTCCTGAGGTCCCTCCCAGCCCTGATATTCTATGATTTGGCCTTCCTGATTTCACTCCTGCATGCCCGAGCAATATTTTTATACTCCTCCCTGGTCATTTGTCCAATCTTCCACTCTTTTAAGCTTCCCATTTGTGTTTAAACCCACTGAAAATTTCTCTGTTAAGCCAAGCTGGTCGCCAGCAATGTTTGCTATTCTTTTTGCTCATTGGGATTGTTTGTTCCTCCGCCCTCAACAAGACTTCTTTAAAATACAGCCAGCTCTCCTGGACTCCTTTCTCCCTCATATTAGCTTCCCAGGGGGTCCTGCCTATCATTTCCCAAAGAGAGTGTGTTTTTTCTGAAGCCCATGGTTCCATATTCTGCTGCTTTCCTTTTTTCCTTTTGTCAGGATCCTGACTTCACCATCTCATAATAGAAGTCATCACCCATACCCTAGATCAGTGGTGGGCAAGCTTTTTGGCCTGAGGGCCACATTGGGTTTGCAAAATTATATGGAGGGCCGGGTAGGGAAGGCCCCACCCCCAATCTGGCCCTTCCCACTCCCGACGGCCCCCTTCAGAATCCCCGAACCATCCAACCCCACCTTGTCCCTGACTGCCCCTTCCAGAGACCCCTAACCACCTCCCAAGACCCCACCCCCTACCCAATTTCCCTGTCCCCTGACTGCCCTGACCCCTGTCCACTCTCCCACTCCCTAACCACCACCCTGGAACCCCACCCCCTGTCCAACCCACCCTGCTCCTTGACTTACCATAGCTGTTCGACACGGCTCCAGGGGAGGATGGGAGCATGCAGCCCCAGCCCTGCAGCGCTGCCTGCGTGACACGGTTCCTGGGGGGAGGGTGCAGCTCTGGCCCCTGGAGTGCTGCGTGCATGGCCCAGCTCCAGAGGAGGGGCTGGGGGCAGTCTTCCTGGCTGGGGGGCTGGATGGGAGGGTCCTGCTGGCCGTAGTTTACCCACCCCAGCCGTAGATAGAAGGTTCACAGGAAAGTCCTACAAGTGTAGATAGGTGTTTCCATGGTCCATTGTGACTTGTGTTCTTTGATGGTCCATTCACCCTTTTTCACAATGGCAGTAAAGTCCGGTGTCATTCTTGCTGTGGAAATCCGCAATATCGAGTTGAGATGCTGATCATTTAACTGGGAACTCTAGCGAGATTTGTTGGAATTCAGCAGGGAAAATGTTTGTTCACACACATAAGTGGAGCCAAACAAAACAAGGATTTTCTGTGCCAACTTGTGGATATTTGGGAACTTTGTTTCACTCAAGGAGGCATAAAACTCGTCCAGTTTTTCTGAACTGTACTTTTCCTTCAAGGTGGAATCGCACTGCAGATTAATGAGCTCTGGTTGTAATTCTTGTGAGACTTCCTTGTAGTCAAATGTCAGTGGGCGTGACACCAGCTCCAGTGCCTTTTGTCTTCTCAAAGTCAGTGAATTGACAAGAAAATTCTCCATGAAAGTCACTCAAATTTTTGCTGTACTTTTCTCTCTGCTGACACTTCCATGTATTTCAGCGTTGGAAAGTAAGCAAATACTTTGTCCTTAATGTGTTCTGAAAACAAGATTAACTTGACTTTGAAGGCTGTCACACTAGAATACAGTTTGTGTACAAACAGTCTTTCCTTGCAGGTTTACATTAAGTTCATTTAAATGTGCCAAGATATCCACACCAAAAGCAAGATCTCACACCCAGTTTGAATTCTTTAATTCAGGGAAATCATTTTCTTTCTCCTGCATCTCCAGAAAAGTGTGAATTTCATCTCTGAGTTTTCTCACTTGCTGCAATACCTTTCTTAGGCTCAGCTAATGGACATTTGTATGATAAAGTAAGTCCTGGTGTTCAGCATCAGTGTCTTCAAGAAGTGAAATGAATTGCCGATGATTAAGTCCCCTCGCTCATATGTAGTTCACTATTTTCACTACTGTGCGAACAGCATGATCAGTGTCCAGGACATTTTTGCAGAGGACCTCCTGATGTATAATACAGTGCAGAAAAATCATCTAATCAGGGTCGTCTTCTTTTACTTTGTCCTGAATTCTTTTTAAAAGTTCTATGTTTTTCCCTGTTAAATTTGGTGATCCATGTGTGGTTATGTTTGCCAGTTTACTTCGAGGGAGCTTCAGATATTCAAGGCACCCAGACACCTTCTCGTATAAATCTGATCCCTTAGTTGTACCTTTCATTGATTCCATTGATAAAAATTCCTCTGTGATTTCAGATTTGTCATGAATTCCCCTGACAGAAATCAGTAACTGTGCTGTGTCCTTTTGTCAGTGTTGTCATCAAGAGCTAATGAAAACAATGTAAAGCCCTATGCTTTCTTGTTCAACCCAGAAACCAAATGTTCATCAATCACTCCTACATGGCGAGTAACCGTTCTTCGTGACAAACTAATGTTCTCAAATTTGTTTTGGTATTCTGGACACAGCATGCTAGAAACATCAACCATGCATTCTTTCAAAAACTCCCATTCAGAAAAAGGTTTATTTTGTTTTGTGACTTTAAAAGCCAGAACGTAACTTGCCTTTGTAGTTAGTGGCTTCCTGAATTGCAGACTGTCACAAATAAATATTTTGCTGAGTTTTTAAGTTTGTGGCGAGTTGCTCAGCCTTTTTCTCAGTTGTTAAATTGCTGCCATAATTAGGATGTTTCATTGAAAAATGGCAATTCAGGTTGTACTCCTCAAACACCACGATGCTCTCCTGACAAATCAGGCATACAGCCTTTGAGTTCACGTTTGTGAAAAAAAAAATTATATTCCGTTCTTTGTTGAAAAGCCGACACTCATTGTCCACTTTTCTTTTCTTTTTCAGCACTCATTTTTGAAAGGGAAAAGAAAATCCCAACTGCTGCCCTTATTTCAAACTACTGTTTTACAAGATGTTTTACAACACTGTGAAAAAACTGGGTCTTCTCTCGAGCCTGGATTTGTCAGGCGTCCGTGTCCAACACAATTTTGAGCCATGGTACTCTGTCTCAGAATCCGTGTGGACAAGAAGGGGCAGGTGTAAACTCCTCTGTAACTTCATGCCCCAGCCCCTCCCCCCAAAAACAGTTCTTACTGTTGTATTTTGAGTTCTGTTTGTACGGTTGTGTTGATTAAAAATTCGTATATAATAAAGAATTTTGCCACAGTGTGGTGAGACGACTCATGAGAGGTGGCACGCATAGGGCTTCACGGGGTGGTACCAAGGACTACTACAGGCCCTGCTGGCAGTGTGACACCAAGGCAGCCACGCCAAGTGCAGAGGAACCCAGAAAGGAACAGTTGCAGCCATGGGTGCTTTCCCTCCACTTGAGACTCTCCAGGGTGGGGCCAAAGGAAACAGGGAGGGGATTTGGCATGCTGCTATGTAGGGGGTGGTGCGGTCATACCTTAAGAATGTGGAGTTTTGCCTGCAGAATCTTCCCTGAAGATGGTGCTGAAAATGACTGCCCATCCCTGAAGAGCAGGGTGGAGAGCAGCAAAATGGCAGTCCTAATCCCCAGAGCTGGAGGGGAGGGGCGGGGTGGCAACCCTCTGACCCGCTCTCTGGGGCAGAGCGTCAGGCCATCCACCAGCCCCGCTCTCCCAGGGGAGGCCCAGCCCTCCGCCAGCTGTGCTTCTCTGGGCAGAGGGCCTGGCCAGCCCCTGGTCCGCTTGCTCAGGCTCCAGGCAGTGCACCTGACCGGCCGCGGGCCAGCTGTCCTGGGCTCCAGGCGGTGTGTGAGCCCCGCTCTCAGGGTGGCGTGCCCAGCCAGCTGTCCCAGGCTCGGGGTGGTGGTGCTCCGGTTCCACTCTCCGGGAGGCGTGCCTGGCCGGGCCCGGTGTCCGGGGCTCAGGGCAGTGTGCCCGGCCGGGCCTGGTGGCTGGCCAGCCACTGGCCACACTCCTGGACTCAGGGTGCAGTGCCTGGCCGGCTGCCGGCCCACTCTTGGAGCCAGGCTGAGGAGAGTGGGACCACTGGTCCTGCTCCCCCAGTAGGAGCTCCAGGCCAGATAAAAGCAACTCGTGGGCCACAGTTTGCCCACCTCTGCTGTACAAGATTTGTTGCAACTATATAACAGTGGTAGCAACCATGGTCATAGAATCTCAGAGTTGGAAGGGACCTCAGGAGATCATCTAATCTAACCCCCCTGCTGGAAGCAGGACCAATACCTATTTTTGCCCCATATCCTAAGTGGCCCCCTCAAGGATTGAACTCACAACCCTAGGTTTAGTAGGCAAATGCTCAAACCACTGAGCTATCTTACCTCCCATCCATATGGTCATATTTTAATCAGATAATGTCACCCCACCAACAGAAAATTGATGCAGCAAGGGGTTCCCCAGACACTGTTGAATACATCACAGGAACTTCCCTTTCTTGGTTGTGTGTTACTACAGCTTCTAATTCAATATTAGAAGTATCAATGTATAACAGAGATCATTTAATCAAAATAAAAGAGGCTGCTTCTTTATAAGGTGTATTTTGGAAGTAACAATATTGAATTTCTTTACAAACCCAAGGTAAAACTTGGTTAGACCAACAGTAGATTGGATCTGTTCTTGCAGCATAATTCCTGTATGTGTCATGTGATCTTGCTACAGTAGACTCTCAATTATCCAGGATTGGTTTAACCAGGTTGTGGATTAACCAGGCTGTCAAAACAAACAAACGCGCAACTTGCAGGGCTGGTTCTGACTTTGTTGCTGTCCCAAGCACAAAAAAACCCCAAACCCCACCAGGGCACAGAGCAGCCAATGAACCAACACCCACTCCCTGTGCTCAGGGTGGCTGGTGAACCAACCCCTCCCCTCCCCATATTTCCTATGGATGGTGATTATCTGGGATTTTATTAACCAGGATTAATTTTTTCCCTATCATCCTGGATAATCGAGAGTCTACTGTAATTTATTCATAGAAGTTTTGCAAGTGTTTGGAATCCAATTAACACTGTCAATGTAGATATTAATGTTCTCTGTAGTGTGGGTATCTTTTCATTTAGCCATGAAAGCAATGTGGTGGTTTGTCTGTTTTCCTTTTCACAACGCACATTAGGTGGGTAATGTCTTCTCTTCTGTGAAAAGTTCCAATACTGGTTAAAGGCATTAAGCTTGAAATATCATTATCACAAGATCTTTTAACATGTGTACTTATATATATCTCTTAACATGTTCAAGGTTTTTTTTTTAAAGATCATGCTCGTTGTATATTTTTACAGTTTTTGCTATCCACCACAGATTAGTCATGGGTTTTGGCATTTTAGGGTTAACCCTTGGCTTCCATTAGCAGGATAAACTTTTTCCTTTCCTCACTGTCCTGGAGGGTCAAATCCTGAGCTTTTTTGCTTAACAGAATTAATTGGCTGGTTAGATGTGTCCTCCGTGCTAACAGCTATGGGCCAATCTTTCTCCCCCCATCATCCAATTTGCATCAACACAGACATTAGCTTGTTTACTAGTTTTCAGATTTTTAACCATTTCCATTTCCAAGGCTGAACTCTGTCCTAAAGAGATGCCATCCATTTTCACTAGCATGTTAAACTTAAAGTTCTTTTGTTCTTCCAGTACCAACCTCTGCTTCCACATGGAATTAGATGTCAAGTCCACTAAGAGACTACAAGACGTATCCAAAGTGTCTCGAGATGAGTTTGCCTGCCATCCCTGTATTCTTGAAAGATTAACTGCACAGCAGTCCTACTCTGCAGATAGCTACCCAGTCTTCCCTCTGAATCTGAGACAGACTGTTTACTGAAAGAATCTGTATGGGGACATGCATATTACAACAACATTGTCTCCCCGAAAAAGCTGGTCAAGCACAGCCAATTGGTCATAATAGAGCTGTTCAAATTTCCTGACAATTTTCATTCCACTTGACACCTTCTCTAAATTATTCACACTGGGTCTTTCTAAAGCAAAGTCAGGGGATCCATTCTCAACAGAAAAATTCTGGCTGTTAAGAACTGAATCAAATCACTCAACTATTGCCTACTACAGACAAAAATTCATCCTGATCTACCTCAATTCACTTCCACACCCCTCAGTTACAGCAGACTGCTTGCAAAAACTACCATGAGGATTCTTCTCCTTAGGAGCTTCTTTAAGCAACAATCCATCTTTCACAGAAATTCTTCTCTTACTGTCTTCAGCTAGGACTTGCTCCAAAGGAACATTTTCCTGAGCAATAACAGACTCTTTCTGGGTTTCACTTAAACCCAGAATCAATTCTGATACAATTGATAAATTTTCAACCATCATAGGTCGACAAGCTTCTGCCCTGCTTCGCAGACAAATAGCTAGAGAGTGCCGCAGACACACTGCTGTTCTTAACAGACAAACAATTGTAGATTTCCTTTCTAAACTAGCCATGGGTCCCAGCACCCATGGCTAGTTTCAGACATATATCTGGAAAGTGGGACAGCTTCCTTAACAGGCAAGTTGCCACTCCCAACAGATAAACTGCTATTCTCCACAGATAATGGCTCATCCTATTGAGCTACCTTAAGCAAATTACTTTTACCTTGTTCAGGCTTACTTTTACAAGCTTTACCTGCCAACAATCCATCGCTCATCAAGAATATACCCTTTTCTCCCTCAGGGCTTTAACCTGACCATCAATTTTAATCTGCTAGACAAACATTGTATGACCAATGAGTTATCTCTGTGCTTCATCCAATTTTCAGATTCACTCAGACAGACATTCAGAAACTTATTCACATATTAAGTGCTTTTCTTCATAGACAAAGTTATATCTTCCTCAGACAAACATTTGGAGAAACCCTCCGTAAAGTCATTGCCTCTAATATAGACAGGCTCAGGATCTTTCCTTTCCTGTGACTGGCCCATGATATTAACTTGACTGAGCAAAGCTTTGGGGATGATATTAATCAAAAGATCTGTAGTCGATAACTTCATGTTTAGTACCATTTCATTCAAGGTGAATTCTGGATATTTAAAGTAAACTCATAGAGGATTATAATATTCACATTTTCATCTGGTAACTAATCTTCCTTTTTGACAAAGTCTGCTTTAACTAAAGTGATGTTAGAAGTTGTAATTTTCCCTAAACAGCTTTTACCATTAATTTTTACACACACTAGGAATTTTCCATTCCCATTCCCATACATATAATTGGCCCAATTTTTATGGGGTCACCTTCTTTTGAGGTCACAGTAACGGCATTTACAGTAGTTCCTGTCGACTTTGGATCTAATAAAGAAATACAGTATTGGCAAATCCCCCGAATGCCGAACTCATACCCTAAGGCAGCCTTTCCAGCACCCTCTCGCTTGTACCAATTTATAATGATGCCTTTTATACTTCCTGGAGCTGTGGCCACTTTCCAGCTTCTTCTGGACTGGCTGTTACAACCCCATGTGTAAGAAGTTGCTGCTTACATCGGTGACATTGTCATGTACAGTAACTGTTGGGAAGACCATCTCCATAGAATCGTAGAATATCAGGGTTGGAAGGGACCTCAGGAGGTATCTAGTCCAACCCCCAATACCTATCCAGAGTGCTCCAAGCTCTTAAGGACACTGGACTCATGACGGACTCATGGCAAACTCAAAGTGCAACCTTGGACAGAGCAAGTTGACGTACGTGGGAGAGACCATGGGCCAGGAACAGTTGCAATCCCCTGGTTGACAAGGTACAAACCCTGCGAGATTGCTGCACTTTACCTTCGTTGTAAGGGTGGGCCAATTCCTTGTCCTAACCAGATATTATTATGTCCCAGACTTCGTGACCTTGGCAGCCCCCCTACGGACTTAACTAGAAACTCATTACCCCAGAGCATCCAATGGTCCACTGAATGTGAGACAGCCCTTTGGATGTTGAAAGAACAACTGACAAGAGGACCAGTGTTGATACACCCAAATTTCCAGAAATCCTTCATTTTACAGACAGATGCTTCAGAGGTGGGCCTAGGGGCAGTATTGTCAAAGTTGTCAGGGAAGAATAGCTTGTGCTGTACCTAAGTCATAAGTCCACTCTTCAGCTATTCAGAGGGAGGACATGGCTATTAAATAGGCCATAGACACTCTGTAATATCTGTTAGGAAATACATTCCGATTGGTTACTGCCCAGGTGCCCTTGCACTGGTTAAACAGCACGAAGGACACAAACTTGTGGATCATGTGATGATATCTTGCCCTACAGCCATATGACTTTCAGGTACTACGTGTGCCCGGGAAGGTGCATGCCAATGATGATTTTTTTTTTTAATTTTTTTTTTTAAGGATAGGTTGGGTAGGGGGAGAGGAAGAGCCCCTGTTTTTTTAAAGGGGAGAGTGTGTTAAGGCGTGAACTCACTACGTACTGGACGGGGAAGGGTTAACTCCTCACTGTGGGCTGCAGAAGACGCGCCTCCACACCCCTGCTGGGCATACTCTAGGTACAACATTAGGGAGCAACCCAGCTCACTCTGGGCTGACCTTTGGGGAGGAAGGATGCTCCTTGCTGGCCCCAGTGCCAGAGCAGCTGGAACCCCGACGATGGAAGCCGGAGGTGCAGAGACTCAAACTGATGCCCAAGTGCCATGGGACATCAGAGAGGGATCAGAGTCACCGGGAACCATATGTGCCAAGAAGCCCAGAGACTCTGACTATCCCTCAACTACAGCTCCAAAAGATATGGTAGGAAGTGTCCCGGGGGAACTAGCTATAGTCCAGTGGGAAGTTGGTGAGCTTCGGTTGGAGTCCTACCGACTCCGTGGTGGAACCCTCTGTTGCTGTTGAGCCTGGGCTGGATCTAGAGAGCATGGATTCTAGAACAGTAGAGACCCAAGAGGCAGCTACCCGTTGGGCCAGCTGTGGAGCCCCCTGGAGTGGCGCTTTTATGGCACTCTATATATGACCGTGTCAGCCCAATCCCCCCTTCAGTTCTTTCTTACCACCTGTGACAGTTTTTGGAACAGTCTCTTGCTCGCAAGTGCTCCCGTATCCATAGCGCTTCTGCTTATCTCGGTATATAGTTACTCATTGTTAGTTAGTCATTCTCTTACTAGTTGTTAATTGTAGTCTTTAGTGGTTGGGAGGTTTTCCCTTTCGAGTGCCCTGTGGGGTTCTGGGGAATGCCATCCCAGGGCTTCAAACCCTGTAGCTCCTGCACCAAGCTTATGCCCATGGGCGACCCCCATGACTCCTGTCTCTGGTGTCTGGGAGAAGCCTATCAGGCAGATAAGGCCAAAATCTGCAAGGCCTTCAAGCCTCGAACTAGAAAGGAGAGAGACATTTGTTTAATACAACTCCTTGTGGAGTCTGCCCTCCGCCCACAGCAGGACCTGCCTTGGTGAGGAGCGCTCCTCCAGCGGTGCTGTCTGTGGCACCGAAAAAAAACTTGGCACATCGTTCCAGGGGTTAGCGGTCTCCCAGGGCCCAGAAACATTCCCCTCGGCACTGCTACCACATGCTGGCTGCCCGCAAGAAGCTGGACAGACCTTCACAACGGGCTATTTCAGAAACCACAGCCTTGGCAGGGCATGCTGCAGAGCCCGGCCTACGGCTGACAGACCCTCCAATCGGGCTCAACCTCCATGGGCCCCCATCTTCCCAGGAAGCCCCACACTCCTGGTTTCCCCATGGCTGCAGGTGGAGGAGGTTACCCTACCCTCCACAATTGATACTTTTGAAGCCATTAGGGGGTTCATCGAAATGATGGTGCCCAAGTCTCCAGGCCTCCATTACTCTGAGGCCTAGAGACTGGAGGCAAGAGGCAAACTGGCTGTGTTTGGGCTGTCTGCCCCCCGACCAGGATCTCCATGTTGCACTGAGTCTCGACACCTCTCTGAGTCCTGGCACTGTACATATATGCCCCAAGCTGGTCTGACTAGCGGCATTAGTCTGACTTGCAGCACTGGTCTTGCAGCCTCGACCCTCAGAGCTGTTCTCGTTCAAGGTGGTTGTTGGCTGATAGGTTGTGGTCCCACTCGAGGTCCACATCCCAGTCTGTGATCTTGTGGCACCGCTCACATTGATCTGAGACTGTCCTCCCCAGTTATTGCTTGACAGACCGGCACGGCTCTACGCAGTGGTACCGCTCTGTGTCACAGCACTGCTTCCCAGCATGGCACAGCTTCCCAGCGCAGCACCATTTCAGATCCCGTTCTGGACAGTGGTCCCTGCTTTGGCAAGGGCCTCGATCGTGGTATTGATCTACGTTGCGGCACTGCATCCCATCTCTGCACCACATCTCGCTAACGTTCCCAACAGCAGCACTGCTGGTCACCATCTGGCCCTCATTCCCTATGGCACACATCCCGTCCGTTCGAGGAGGAGAAGGCCTCCGTGGGGCAGGCCCCCACCACCTGCCCTTTGGCTGTCTCGCTCAAGGTCAGCCTCCTTCAGGTCATGCAGAGCACTGGGGGCATTGGAAGCGCCCAGATCCAGGCCAGGAAGTCTTAACACAGGACACTTCGGCAACCCCAGAGGCAATTCTGGACTCCTTGGGTGTACCATCAGGTCCAAGGTCTGTCCCCCACGCCACCCCTCCATGCTCCTCCACCATCCTGTTCGGGGTCTCACCTCCCTGAGGCAACCATCAGCCTTAGGATCCCTCGCAAATCCCGGATCCAACCCCACCCCTGGTGGAGAGATTACACCCGAGACTTTGCACGAGCTGATCTGGGAGAAACTGGAGGCCTCCACGGAACTAGTCCTGCAGGTGGTGTCTTCCTCGTCCTCTCCTGATGAGGCGGTGGTGGGTACCTCCACATCTGGTCCACCACCCATGGACTACAGGGTCCTGCAGGGACTCCTTTAAGGGTGGCCCTAAATATGAACCTCCAGGTGATGGAGGACAAGGACCCTGTAGTGGACATCCTGGCACCAGAGGGTCCTTCTAGGATGGTCTGACCCATGCTAAAGATTATCTAGTCTAACACCAAGACTATTTGGCAAACGCCTGCCTCCATTCCCCCTATGGCCAAAGGGGCTGAACAGAAGTACTTTGTTCCTACTAAAGGATATGAAAATCTTTTCATTCATCCCTCTTTGTGTTCCCTTGTTGTGGAAGCGGTGAACAAAAAAGAGAGGCAGGGTCAGCAAGGTCCCGTTTCCAAACCAAGAGATGCTAAATGCTTTGATTTGTTTGGGAGGAAGGTTTATTCAACGAAGGGCCTTTCTCTCCAGATCGTTAACCAGCTTGTGATCCTGAGCCAGTAGTTAGAGCTTCGCGGTCTGCGGTTCACAAGTGCAGAGAGCTTCTTCCGTCTGAATCGAAGGCTGAACTGGGGGCCATTGCTGAGGAGAGCAGAATTGTCGCTTGAACTTCCTTCCAAGGTTCTTTGGATGCCGCAGATTCGGCAGCGCGTACCCTGGCGTTGGGTATCGCAATGAGACGCAATGCCTGGCTCCAATCCTTGGGTCTCCCCTAGGAAGTTCAGGAAACAATTCAGGACCTCCCGTTTGACGGCCAGGGCCTGTTTGCTGAGTAGACAAACTCTAGACTGCATAGCCTGAAGGACTCCCGTGACAACATTAAGTCCGTCGGCATGCATACCTTGGTGACCCAAAGGAAGCCTTTCAAACCATACATCACCTTGCAGCAGTCTTTCCCCACTAGGCCCAGGGAGGACTTCTCCCACGGGAGGAATAGATATAGTCAGTGCAGGCCATCACACCTGCCTTCTGGGCAAGGTCAGGTACAGGCCAAGCCCTGTCTGGGCCCTAAGTGTCCCTTTTGAAGATGCAGACAAGATCAGATTACCACTCCACAACCCAGACAGTTATCCTCCCATCCTGGACCATCTATCCTGCTTTTGCCATGCATGGTCTCTTTTATTGCGTTGGATTGATGAGTGCTCTACACGGTAGAGGAGGGATATTCTAACCACGTCTGCTCCTACCCACCTTCCCATCTCCTGGCCCATCCCTCTTCAGGGATCCCTCTCATGAGCAACTTCTCATTCAGGAAGTTCAAACCCTCCTTGCTCTAAGAGCAGTGGAGGAGGTGCCCCAGGAGCTCAAAGGCAAGGGTTCCTACTCCCGTTTCTTCCTTGCTCCCAAAGCAAAGGGAAGCTTGAGGCCAATTTTGGACCTAAGGGAATTCAACAAGTCCTTTCTGGATCCAGGAGACTGGTACGCCATTCTCAATATGAAGGACGCCTACTTTCACATATCTGTCACCCTGTCTCACAGACTGTTCCTCCACTTGATGGTGAACAAGGTGCATTATTAATTCATAGCTCTCCCATGGCTCCCTGTGTCTTCACCACATACATGGCGTGCATGTCTACCCTTCCCTGGATGACTGAATCTTCTGAGGCCACTTTCATCAGCAGGTAGAATCACAGATGCAAATAGTCAGACACGTTCGAATACCTAAGCATCATTCTCAATGTCAGCAAATCTGTCCTCACCCTGACTCAGAGAATAGAGTTCATGGAGGGGGGGCGGCAGTCTTTAATGCCAACCGAGAAAGAAAATTTCTCCCAGAGGCTCTCAGCCCTGGAGTTCTCTGTTCCCTGGTAGGCAGGCACGGGCCACAGCTTCTCTTCACTGCTGGGCAGCCCGGAGAGAAGTTGTGGGCCCCACGCCTGCCTGTTGGGGACAGAGAACACTGGTGCCTACAGCCTGCAGCCCCGGAGTTCTCTGTCCCTGGCAGGCAGGCACGGGGCCGTGGCTTCTGCAGATGCACATAAATGCCTCGGTGGGCGCCATGGCGGGGACCACGGGACTAGATGACCTCCTAAGGTCCCTTCCAACCCAGATATTCTATGTAGTGCAGCATGTCATATTGGCGACTCAGGCCTCTGCAAGTATAGATTTGCATATCAACATCAAAGAGCTCAGGGCAGTCCGCCTTGCGTGCTGAGTGTTTCTGCCCCAGTTGCAAGTTCACTGTATAGCAGTGCTCCCAGGCAATATCACAGCCGTGTTTTATATAAGCAAGCAAGGCAGGGCCTGATCATCTCCCCTCTGTCAGGAAACCCTCCTACTATGGGAATTTTGTCCAGCCCAGTCCATACTTCTGCAAGCTTCATACCTGCCGGGCATTCAGAACTTGGTAGCGGACAGCTTGAGCAGACATTTTCTTACGAGTGGTTGATTCATCCGGATATCGTCCACTCAGTCTTCCGTAGTTGGGGATTTCCCTAAATTGAACTGTTCGCCATGTGGGCAACAGGAAGTAGCCGACCTTCTGCTCCTTCTGGGGCCACAGTCTGGGCTCAGTTGCAGATGCGTTTCTGATTCCATGGTCTGATCAACTACTATGTCTTCCCACCATATCCACTAATCCACAGGTGCTTCTCAAGGTCCGCAGGGACAGGGCGGATGTCACGCTGGTGGCTGCAGCTTGGCCTTGCCAGTGCTGGTACCCCACCCTCAGGGACCCATCAGTCCAGTCCCCGTTAGGTCTACTTCTTATTCCTGATCTTATCTCACAGAATCATGGCCGCCTCCTTCACCTGGACCTTCAGTCGCTCCCACCTCAAGGCCTGGAAGATTTGTGGTTGAACCAGGCAGAAACTTGTCTGTTCAGACCCAGTAAGACTGGTGCTTCTGGAGAGCCGCAAGCCATCTACCAGGGCCACTTACAAAGTGAAATGGAAGAGCTTTTTATCTGGTGTGCCCAAAGGCAGGTGCTTCCACTCCAGGCTTCAGTCCTGCGTATCCTGGATTATGTCCTGCACTTGAAAGACCAGACACTGGCATTTGGTTCTCTCAAGGTCCATCTTGCAGCTAGATCAGCTTTTCATCCCAGTTTTTCTGGGCACTCAGTGTTTGCACACTCCATCGTGGGACGTTTCCTGAAAGGTTTGAAAAAGATTCATCTCCTGATGAAGCCCGCTGTTCCAGTCTGGGACCATAATTTAGTCCGTTCTCGCCTTATAGGTCCTCTCTTCCAGCTGTTAGCTTCCCGTTCCCTCCTCTACCTTTCTTGGAAGATTGCCTTTTTGGTGGCCATCGCCTCAGGATGACGCATGTCTAAGCTGTGGGCCCTCACGTCTGAGCTTCAGTATGTGATTTTTCATAAGGACAAGGTGCAGCTTAGACCTCACCCGGCCTTTCTTCCCAAAGTTGTGTCCTGCTTTCATGTTAGCCAGGACATTTTTTCTGCCAGTTTTCTACCCAAAACCGCACTCCAGCCCTTGTGAACAGCAGCTGCATTTGCTGGATGCTAGAAGGTTGCTCGCCTTCTATGTAGACTGAATTAAGCCTTTCTGCAAAACAACCCAGTTCATCGCTTTAGCAGAGTGGATGAAAGGCTTGCCAGTATCTTCCCAGTGGATATTATCCTGGATCATGGCGTGTATTCTTGCTTGTTATGACTTGGCAGAGGTTCCTCCATCTGCCATTATGGCTCATTCTACAAGGGTGCAAACCTCGTCGACAGCCTTCCTGGCCCACGTAGCTCTTCAGAAGGTCGGCAGGCTGCCATGTGGTCTTCAGTGCACAGCTTTGTATTGCACTATGCCATTGTCCACCACTCTCGGGATGATGTGGCCTTCGGCAGAGCGGTTCTTCAATCCGCAATACCTTCAGTCTGACCCTTCCTCCTGAGGTAAGGCTTTGAAATCACCTAACTGGAATTTATATGAGCAAGCACTCGAAGAGGAAAAAACGGTTACTCAACCTTTTTGTAACTGTTGTTCTTCAAGATGTGTTGCTCTTATCTATTCCATTCCTTCTCCCCAACCTTCCCCTCTGTCGGAATAGCTGGCAAGAAGGAATTGAAGGGGGGTTGGGCTGGCAAGGTCGTATATACAGTGCCATATCGGCGCCACTCCAGAGGGCTCCACAGCTGGCCCAATGAGTAGCTGCTAGGGAAAAGTTTCTGACAACCATGCACATGGCGCATGCACACCCCTAACTGGAATAGATACAAGTGACACATCTTGAAGAACAACAGTTAAAAAAGGGTAAGTAACTGTGTTTTCATCTAGTAGCAATTTTGACTTTTCAGGAATGCAAAGAAGATAGGGTAAGATCTCCATTGGCCTTTGCCAAGCATGAGTGAATCTGACACACTTGAAAGCTCCCTGTGTTGTGGTATTCATGATCTTGACAGAGCTGCTTTTGAGTCACTCAGTGTCTGTGAGCATTAGTTTCTTATGGGGAAGGTAGTTTCCTTGCTGACTAACTTCAACTCATACATTGAGCTACTTACAGTGACTGATCATCTTATCTCAAGTTTTATAGGGATGAGGCGATGCTGCAGTTGTATCCTAAATTCCTTCCTATCTTTTTCTGAGCGTTACAAGAGATGCAAGAGTCATCTGAGCTCAAAGGTGTGTGAGTTCTCTTTAGTGAGCTAATCATCCTGCCAGCGTTCCTTCACATGCCTATCCATGCCAGTGAGGTCCTATTCTCAACTTGATGTTCAAAGAGTCCTTGGAAAAAGAACAAACAACCATTGACACAGTTTTCTGTCAGGCATTTCTCTAAGTGAAACTTCTTAGTCTCCTGTTTTTAAATAAGTTACTTTCTTGAGGGTCATCTCATATAATTTTCATTTGTTCATCTTAATTTATGGCTTCTGTTATTTTCATGAGGAGGTCTGTCTTCACTAAATGTGTTTTATCCAAACCCCCCCCCCCCTTTTTTTTTTCCCCAGAAAAACTTCATTTGATCTAGCCATTGCTTCATGCTTCAAGGAAACTTTTTGAGTTAGGTTCTAAAGCGATCTGAGACATTGGTGGCTGGAACGTGTGTGATGGAACTTGCATTTAGTTACTTCTGTCTGAGGATCAAAAGTCCTCAGAGTGTTTCCACTCTGTAGTGCTAAAACATCAGCCCTAGTAGAGGGATTCCTGGTTGGAGTCCTTTTTCAAAGAAGAATTAACAGGTAATATCCCATGTTCTCTAGTGGGCGTTCTGAGAGCCTTCCAGGAGGTTTTCTCAAGGATTCACAATCCTATAGGAGCAGGTATGAGACCTTTTAGTCCTTTTGCTGTGATCCTGGCTCTAATAAGCCAGCAATTTTCTATTGCAAAACTGTCGTCTTGCAGTATCCGAGAGTAAGAGGATCACCACTTTAAACTGAATTTTTGTGGGTGGTTTCTTAACATTGTTTCTAATGCCTGGTTTAGTAGTAAAACCCATTGTCTTGTTTGGTGTTGATTTACCCTATGATTGTGCTGTTTGCAGGTGGAGTACAGGGAGATGGATGAGAGTCTTGCAAACCTCTCTGAGGATGAGTATTACTCTGAGGAGGAGAGAAATGCTAAAGCTGAGAAAGAGAAAAAGTTACCACCACCACCACCACCAGCCCCTCCTGAAGAAGAGAATGAGAGCGAGCCAGAAGAGCCATCTGGTGAGTGGCAAACCAACTCTCCTAAAGAGGGTTCAGTTGCAGAAACTTGTGATCATTCAGGTACAGCATCATGAGCACTGGGTTCAGTTTAGATATCATATGAAGGATAAAGATGTCTGTCCTGTGAAACGTTCTTTGCTGGTCTCTGTGTGAAATGAGGCTAGACCAATGCATCAGAGCAGATTGATACAAGACTAGAAGATGGCAGTGTGCATGATGGGGCTGCAAACTGAGACAAAATCTTTAGCACCAGGTTTACCGTCTTTGAATTCTTGTCTAGATAAACAAATGTATGTTGAAACAGCTGCTGTCTTCTAGACCAGTGATCTTCAAAGTAGGGTGTGTGCACCCCTGGGGATGTGCGAGACCACCCCCGGGAGTGTGCGAGACCCTAGTGCCACCGCCGATCCCGCCGAACTTGACAGTGGTCTATTTTTTGTACTGCCAAAATGCTGCCGAATAGAAAGCAGAAACTTTCTGTTTGAAGGTGTTTTGGCTGACATACCCTGGGAGCCGCGAGTGATGCTGCGGCTCTGAATGGAGCCGGGGCCGAAAAAGTTTGAGGACCACTGTTCTAGACTAGTACATCTGCTCATATGCAAATAAAAATATTCATTCTGTTTGTCTTCTATGGGAAGAGATGCCAGGAATTATTGGGTGAATTCTGTGGTGTGTGCTATGCAGGAGATCAGACTAGTTCAGCGATTCTCAAACGGTGGGTCGAGACCCCAGAATGGGTCATGACCCAGTTTTAATGGGGTCTCCAGGATTGGTGTTAGCAGGACTGAACCCCATTGCCCAGGGCTGAAGCTGAAGCCTGAGCCCCACTGTCTGGAGCCGAAGGCTTCAGTTCTGAGTGGCAGGACTCAGGTTACAGGGCTCCCCACCTGGGGCTGAAACCCTTGGGCTTCGGCTCTGGTCTTACCCTCCCCCCAGGACAACGAGGCTCAGGCTTCAGTTCTGGACTTCCCGCCCGGGGCAGTGAGGCTTGGGCTTGGGCCCCCTCACCCAGGGTGGCAGGAGTCAGGCAGGCTCAGGCTTCCATCCCCCCTCCTGGAGTCATGTAATTTTTGTTGTCAGAAGGGAGTAACGGTGCAATGAAGTTTGAGAACCTCAGGACTAGTTGATGATAATGGTCCCTTCATGCCTTAAACTGCAAATCTGTAGGCTTGTATTTTTATATTTCTGAACAAATACTGTTTGCATAAACTTCACTGCTTTCATCCCTGCCTTCTGGTAAACGTGAAAGGTACCCTTTAGAAAAGGGAGTGGGAGTGTAAGTGTGCTTAGACTTTGTATTTATGAAATTGTGTGGCTGTTTTCTGTGTCCTGTGTCAATCCTAGTTTCTCAGAAGAAAGCATCTATAAGGCATTCATTTACTGTTAGTTAAGAGTACAAGTGCTGCTCGGTACATGCTCTCTGCCTCCAGGTTTACCCTAAAAATTTTTACCCTGGTATTGCTATATCTCCCTTATGAATTAAGTCATCCTTCTTTAAGTTCCGCCCTCAGGAGAGAGGCTTTAAATGTGTAGTGGCTTTTGGTTTTACATTTCAGTCATTGCCTGTGTAACACTTGGAGCCTTGTCAGTTATCTGTTGATGCAGAGCAGTGTTTCCCAAACTTCTTTGGCCACGGAACACGTTTTAGCTTGGTATATATTTACAGAACACTGATAATATTATTTTGTAGTCATTTGGTTTTCAAATAAAAAATTGTGTTATTTATGCTCAAATACATTTTATTTTATAAAACAAAGCAAAAATACAAATTTAAAATAACTTGAACTAACAATTCCTAACTGGAAAGCGCCTATAAAGTAGTACAAAAATCAAGTGAAAGAGTCAAAATTCTCTTTACGCCATGATATTCAATACAAGATCTATCAATAACTGGAAGAAGAGTTTTATGTTAAATTATAGTCATTCAAAAAGAGTTGTAAACTATGCTTCAAATATGCCAAAATTAAAATTAAAAAAAATTTGAAGACTCTCTTTTAAAATTATGATTCTTTTGTGGAACACACATTCACATCATGCAGAACACCAGTGTTCCGTGGAACACAGTTTGGGAAACACTGATATAGCGAATTCTTGATCTTCCTCTCATGGTGCTCCTAATCTGCTTCTCTCAGAGGATCTTGACTGTGTTTGCAAGCCATTGAGGTTGCAGATGGATCTTTTCAGCTTCACATTAGTTCTGCGAGGAACATCATGCAAAGCTTCAAGCTTCAGTAAATGTTGAGCTCTAATTGTGTCTGACCTGAGTGATGCTAAGTAGAACTTAAACCCTGAAATCTTGGTCTGCTCAGGCAATAGGAATGTCCCCCAGTCCTGAAACATAATACGTGGAGAGAAAAGAACTTTTGTAGAGTGAAAAAGTTTAGTGATTTAGTTGGGGTTGGTCCTGCTTTGAGCAGGGGGTTGGACTAGATACCTCCTGAGGTCTCTTCAAACCCTAATCTTCTATGATTCTAAGTTACAATGATAAAGACCTTTATGTATGCAGTGATGTTGTAGCTGTGTTGATCCCAGATTATTAGAGAGACAAAGTGGGTGAGGGTACTACCTTTTATTGGACCAACTTCTTGTTAGTGCAAGAGACGAGCTATCGAGCACACACACAGCTCTTCTCCAGTAAAGATATTCCCTCATCCATCTTGTCTTTTACTTCATTATAGCCAAGCTCTGCCAAAAGTGTCATTTTAATATGTGCAGTTAAGCAAGCCTACTGAGTAAATGCCTAAGTTTGAGTACATTGCATGGGTGTAATCATCATTTCAGTACAAAATTAATGCATTTCACATTTGCTTTTAAAATGCCACTAATTCGCTATGTATGTCTAAGCATGACCCTTGGGTACAGTTCTGTGCACAATCAAAACAGCACTCCCAGTGTTTCACAAGAGCAAGAAAAATGTTGAGAATTGACAGTTTGACATACATTCTTATACAGATAAATGTCTATACCAAATGATTCCTTAGGCCAATGGTCTTCAAACTCGGGTGTTTGCACCTCCGGGGGTGCGTGGCCCCAGCAGCTGGAGGAGCCGTGTGGCTTCTCTGCAAGTGCCCGGCTGCGGGAGGAGCCAGGGCGGCTCCTCCTGCTGCTGGGGGCCACTGCAGCACTTGCAGAGGAGCTGCTGGGGCAGCCCGGCTCCTCCTGTCTTATTGGAAACTTGAAAGGTTTCGAATAAGGCAGGAGGAGCCGGACTGCCCCGGCAGTTCCTCTGCAAGAGCTGCGGCGGCAGCCCCGGGAGCCGCGCGCTGTGGCTGAGACCCAGCCCTTGGAGCCAGGTGCCATGCGCCGTGGCTGCAGCCCCGGCCAGAGGAGCCGCACGCCACGTCTGCAGCCCCGGGAGCTGGGCCCAATGCGCCATGGCTGAGACCTGGCTCCGGGAGCCATGCGCCATGGCTGACACCCGAGCCTGGGAGCCCGGCGCCGTGGCGGAGATGGGCCCCAGGAGCCGGGCGCCACAGTGGGGACTGGCCCCAGGGGGGCACATAGGGGACAAGGAGCGGGGGTTAGATGGGGGCAGTTGTGGGGGAAGTGGGAGGGGAGTGGATGGATGGGAGCGGGGCTAGGGTGGGGCTTCCCCCGTGGGGGTGCCTGCTCAGAAAAATATTTCTACTGGGGGGTGCACGGTCAAAAAAGTTTGGAGACCTCTGCTTTAGGTGGCATAGTCCTCCCTCTGCGCCCTCCCACCCCCAGCACGAGTATGTTAGCATTGTAGCCAGTGGGGTGTGGCTTAGGCAAATAAAGAAAGCCCGAAGGGTGTGGGTAAGAGTGCAAGTAGGTATTGTGCCCTGCTTGCTTTCTACTTACCCAAGCCCTGTTTCTGTAGCCTTTCCCTGATGCCTCCCTTTTGCCAGGGCCTTTTACCCATGTAGCGTCAGATGGCAGCATGGAAGCAGCCTCTTTTCACTGCGACACATAGCTACATGTACACTAAGTAGCGTATAGTATAGCTGTAGTGTTAGCTGTACAGTACCTTTTTGCTTAACATTGTAATTTATGTTCCTGAAAAATGCTACTTTAGTAATTTATGTTCCTGAAAAATGCTACTTTAAGCGAAACGATGTTAAGCAAATTCAGTTTCTACATAAGAATTAATGTAAAGGGTTAGGTTCCAGGAATTTTTTTTCACCAAACAAAAGGCTATATATTTATTTATATATAATAATCTAGAAATATCTATCTATAAAATAATATACACACATATAAACAATTTAATACTGTACACAGCAATGATGATCGTGAAGCTTGGTTGAGGTGGTAAAGTTGGAGGGTGGAAAAGGGCGGGATATTTCCCCGGGAATGCCTTTCTGCTAAATGATGAACTCTCACTTGGCTGAGCCCTCAAGGGTTAACGCCTTGTTAATGTAGCCCACGCTCTAAAGGCAGCATGAATGGAGGGAGGGGAGACAGCATGACAGAGAGACACACACAGTGTGTGTGTGTGTGAGAGAGAGAGAGACGCACATTGCCCTTTTAAGTACGCGGACCCTTCTCTAAGTACACTGCCTTTTTAAGTAGATCAGCTAGTTGAGACAATAGCTGCTGCCAGGAAACTCCCTCCATCCTGAGACCTGTTGTGTCTCCCCTACTCTGTGGAGATGGGGGTACAGGAGCAGGGAGAGGGGGACACCCTGACATTAGCACTCCCCTCCCCCACGCACACAGCAAGCAGGAGTCTACTGGGAGCAGCTCCAAGGCAGAGGGCAGGAGCAGCACAGGGCAGTCTAGGGAAGGACAGCTGAATTACCTGGCAATTAATAGCCTGCTGTGTGCCTTCCGCACAGGGAATATAGGAAAGTGGGGATCTGATAGAGGGGTGCTGGTCCACCCTGGTTCCAAGCCCGTACTAGGTAACTACAAGGGTTGCTCTTTCTGCAAGCAGCGGACAAAGCAGACGACTGCCAAACAGCATTCTAAGGGAGCATTGCACAACTTTAAACAAGCACGTTCTCTAATTGATCAGCAACACAACGTTAACTGGGACGACTTTAAGTAAGGACTTACTATGTCTTGTTTTTAAAGTATGCTACGTTCCAGGCTGTTTTGTCCTATCTTTGTTGTATTAGCTGCCCTTGGAACATGCAAAATAATATTTTCACATGCTGAGCTTGTGAAAAAAGACCAGCTAGAAGAGCTTCTTCCCATAGCCAATCTCTAGCCTTTTTTGCTCTTATATTTGCAAGATGTGCCTAATTATGCATGTTGGTGAGCATGTTAGTTTGTCTTTTTAGTTGCTAGGATACAGCAAACATTAAAAATGAAAACGTTTGCTGCTGTGCTGTAAGTGTAGACTTGCTGAAAACTCTTCATCAAAACAATACTAGCAGCAAACTCAGGAACTTTATTCCACGTTCCATTGATAGCTTTTTCTAATATAGATTTACTCATTGTGATAGCTTGTATCTCGTCCCATTCACCTCAGTGAAGCATGACATTTCAAGCTTAATTAGGAATATTATGTTAGGAATAAAAAGCTTTTAAGAAAATTTAAATGTGGAAAGTACAGTAATGGTAGATTAGCATTGCACAGCTAAACTCAGAAAATACAGAATCTAGTTTCTGCATCACTATTAACTTGGCTGCATATTATACTTAGTATTATAAACAAATTTTAACAGATATGTGTAACCAAGAAAAGAGGACTAGGAAGTAAAATAGGTATGAAGTGGACAAGTTGCTCTTACTGTAAGAACATTTTGCATTTCTTAACAAATCGTAAATTTTGCAACCTTAATATTCATTAGCTTTTCATTTAACAGTGAAAACCATTTTGCAACCTCGCTATTTGTTTACTATCTCTTGGAACAGCAAAGTGAAGTCTGCTGCACCTTATGGTAGCAAAGATCTGGGTCTTGTTTAGGATGTGATGGGTGTGCTGTTTGGGGACAATTTTCAGATGTTCTGACATAGCTGGACCAGTAGAGCGTTCTGGAATTGCAAGATTTAACAAAGAAGACCCTCAGTATTATAAAACAGCTTTCAGAGGGATAGTTGTTAATTAAAGTAACGTTAAAAATATTGTATTAGAAGCTTAATTTCACTTTTCTCCATGGTAGGGGAACCAGCACAGTTGAAGAGAGTAGAGGGAGGTTTTACAGGTGTTTGTTACCAATCTAATTATGTCTGTTAAATTATATCTGAGTTCTTGGGTACCACTATACTTCTTTAAATTAAAGAACCTTCTTCTCGCCCCCCCCCTTGTATTTTTCTTCATCAACTTGGAGTTTATCCTTTTTTGCTCCATTTCCTGTGGCTTCTCTCCCCACTCAGACCCCATTTGTGTAGTCCTCTGTCAGCCTTTTTAGTTTGTGATAAATAAAGTTTATAGCTGCTGCTTGCCAGGGGAGAACAAGATTGAATTTGCTCCATAGCAATGTACTGTTGCTTCCCCACAATGGCAGCTCTGTTCTGTGTCTCATCTGGTTTGTTTCCTTTCTTTCTTACATTTAAACTGAGCATGACATTTTAGGCCTCCTATGCTACTTTCCCACTGCCTTTATCTGAATACTGTTGGTGACTGGTACCTTTTGCTACTTTTTGCTATTGTTTCTCTTGTATGAATGAGAGCAAAATAAAATAGATTATTTTACTTGCCTCTTCCTCCTTGACTGCTTTTCAGAACACTCCTCTTCACCTCCCCACCCTATCTCCCACACCAATAGAGGCAGAGGCACCTGAATTTTCTCCTCTGCACATAGTTTGTTCAGCTGAAACCATGTGATATTGACAAAGATTGTTGCTGCTCTGGAGAAGGCAGCAGGAGCATGACCTTCCCCTGTGGAAGATTAGGCATTTCTCTGATATTCAGAACATCTGCCTCCTCGTTCTCAAAAATATATTTTTAAAACTGGAGCTGTGTTCCAGTAACTCTAAACCTCATTTGTGCTCAGAAAATGACTTGCTGTTACAGTACAAGTCAATAATGAGTCTCTCTGAACTGGTATTGAAAACATTTGACTGTTGTAATTATAAATACAAAGCATCACACATTCTGTAATAGTACTTAGGACATCTTTGTACTATCTACTCTTGTTGTCAGCGCCAGTTCAGAGAGACTAATGGCTAACAGCCAGTGCAAGCAAGAGATCTTTTTCCTAGTGTACACAAGGCATAGGTGTGTGACTTGATATACAAATAAACTTTGTGGTTTAGAGGCATTCTCTTACTATATGGTTGTGGAGCTCTAAGCACAATAGGCCCCCCTCCTCCCGTTCTGATTGGGACCTCTGAGTGCTCATTCATTATTCATTCATATAACTTAACTCAAGCTCTGTAAAAAAATTCGTAGTGGGTATATAAATTGTCAGCAGATCTTCCCCAGCAATAATCACCTGGTTAACTAGTAAGCAAGTAAATCTTAGTCCTCTACTTCAGATGAGTGAAAATGTATGTGCAGCACCTGCTATGGGCCATTACACATGGACCAGCATCTCCAGTAGAAAATGTGTAGTTAACTAACACTTCTCCTGGGAGACTGACTCTTGGTCACATTGGAATTGGAGTAGCCTAAAGGTCTCAGTGTGGGTAGCAACTTCTGTGAGGTTCTTTACAGAGTTGTATTGTTTGGGTTTCATACGGTCTATTTTCATTTTATGTGTTGACTTGAGGTGCTGTGGAGTTCAGAGTGCACTTTCAATATACAAAAGCATGCAAATATTTGATTCACCATCCCATTTTTATCAATGGTTACATTTAGAGCGGGAGGTAGATTTAAACATTTGTATGTTGAGTTAGAATGTCAGAGATTCTCCAGAGAGCTTCAAACTCTTTCTCAACCGTACAAAAGGATCCGCCAGCCAACAATCTTAAATAGCGTTCTGTACCGCAGGGGTGTGTGATCTACTTGAGGATGTCACTTTGAGCCATCATGATCCAAGCGAGGCTACTGTCCCATTAGCCGCTGTGAGCCCTAGATGTCTTTTCCATTAAGCATAGGAGATTTGTTCTTTAGGAACTCTGCTGGATGTTAGGACATTACCTTGAAGCATTGTGGTTTGAAGGCGCCTCGAAATAAGTCTAAACTACCAAGTGGTGCTTAGATATCTTCAAATCATTCCACTACTTCCTGCTCTTTGGAGCTGAGAAGATGTATAGACCGAACCATCCAGTCATAGAAGCATATCTTCTGTGAACAAAACTGAGGTATTTCCTCCAATAGAGGTTAGTGATGCATGAGAAGGGGGCTTATAAAGTCTTGTTCCCAAAGGCATCACAACCACACTTATCCCTGGTTTCTAAAATTGCTCAGTTTCCAATTAGTATTTTTATTCAGGCAGGACTGCGTGCCAGGACTTTTAAGTAAGCTGATGTAATTTTGAGGCCTCTTCAAATCTTTCCGCTTGGTGCTTTTCATTTCCTTACATTTCCAGCTCTGGATATAGTGAAAGTTCAAAGTACTTTAATACCTTACAGTGTACCTGACTGTGTAGATGTTCACATCAGTGCTCTGTGGGTCAGCAGTATTGACACAGTCTGCTTCTAGGGTTGTTTTAGTGTTCTAATGGATTGTAGGTGCACCAAGGGTATTGAAGCAGGTATTGTTCGCCTGAACCTTACATGGTTTGTGCTTCAAGGAAAGGTTTATAGAAGAAAAGGAAGAAGCTCTCTTGAAAATAGATGGTTTTCGGAATGGTTCACTCTATATCCAATTTCAGTTGGAGAGTGCAGGGATATCCAGGGCAAGATTATCAAATTTTTGCAGCTTTAGATCCCCTAGGCTTTCAATGTACCCATCCAACCAATCTTCAAACTGGTAGTAAGAAGTGTAATCTTATTCCACTTCTAGTTATTAATAAAGCTGATCATAAGTATTTAGCCATCAGGAATGTTACATACTGTGTGCTTCTACCTTTCCCACAAGAGTGATTTTAAAGAGTTCCAATAACAAGGATAAAACTTTAGAAGACTACAAAGTTTGGTGCCCTGGACCTATATTCCAGAAGACGGAATTCTCAGAAAATGTGTTTAGTTAGTTGGTGAAGTTTAATACTTAAGTCGCCAACTGCCAGGCCTTTATGTCCAAATATGATTTTAACTTATGGAGTAAGGTCCCTGAGTTCTCCTCTTTCCTTCCACAGGGCAAGCAGGAGGACTTCAAGACGACAATTCTGGAGGGTATGGAGACGGCCAAGCATCAGGTGAGGGTGGCGTTTGATGCTTGCCACTTAATAGCAAGAGCCGCCAAATGAGGGATTGATGCTTGCAAGTGCGCATGGCTGTGGGTGTTCAGTCCTTAGCAAGAGGTTCAGGAGACATTTACTCACCTTTGAGAAAGGGAGGAGTCTCTTCTAATTGCAGTTGAAGGCTATAGTGACTAAGCAAATGGAAAGTAAAGCTACACTGAAATCCCTCAGGCCGATCTCTCATCCCTCCACTCCTCTCCATGTTCAGAGGAGACCAGACATGGGAAAGGGTACTTCCTGCTTAGCCAGCTTTTACCCATTAGAATGGTACTGGCTTCAGTATGCTAAGCCCTTTTCTAATATACTTGAAGGCCATATATTCTTGAAAGGGTTGAGTTCATGAGCAATTTCCCATTATTTAGCACAGAAGACTTACCTATGGGATAGGTTAGTCCACTTTTTAATACACTGGCTCATGAATTAGAGGCAACGTTTGATCCTAAGTATCAATATAAGTTTGTAATCCCCACCAATTGCTTTCTTTATTTTTAAGTACTTTCAGAATGCTACCAAAATGTTCATCTTCCTCAGATCATGCCATAGCCACCTGAGGAGTGAGGCATGGGGTTTTAATCAAAGGAGTTATTAGATCCATTCTAAACTGTGAAGAAGTAAACCTCTTTGAAGCAAATACAAAATTCAAGATATCTCTGGGGATCACCCTCACCATTCTAAATGAAGGAGCCTGGTGAGGTTTTGGACCTTGGTATCAGCACATATGGAGATTTCTTTATAAATATTTTAGATTTACAGAGGGGAAACAGAGCTCTTTTGCCCTGGACTTTTTGATTCTGCTTGTTTGCAAATTATACATGTATTACATCAGTATCAAACTGTTTCTGGGAGTGTGCTTTACCCACTTGGATGGATGAATGAATGATTATTAATTCCTGGAAATTGTCAAGAGAGCAGAATGTGTTGCTTTGAGTACTGAAGTTTTTCATTTGAAAATGTCACAGTAAGGGGTGGGATGTGGTGTGGGGTTTTTTATTTATTTATTTTTTTAAATAGAGCAATGGCCAGCAAAGCTCTTTTCGTATGTGTCCTGTGAGGAAGGAGAATACTAAAATGCAGGTTGGGTTAAAAATTCTTGAATAGTTGGTACTGTAGTCAGGAAGTAGCAAATCAGTGTGTGTTTGTAAAAGAAAGAGGAGTAGAGGAGAATCTGGGGTGGTGAACCACCTTAATCATAAAGAGATGCACAGAAAAACTGTCAAAGACAATGTGTGTGAATCCTCCAGGTTGAGACTTCCATTCCTTGTTGAGATTTTTCATAAAGCATGGCTCATGTAAGAGTAGAGGGGGAATAGTTTAACCTACCTCAAAGTGATCTAAATTTAGCGTGCTCAATTGCAAGAAAGCTACTAGAAGGGTGTTCAATTTTAAGTGAGCTTTTCTGGCTGGTGGGCCATGTTAAAATATTTTGCTGGTGTCTATGGATTATATTTTGCACCTATTCCATTCTGATCTCCAGGACTGTTTCCTCAGTATCCTCCTTACTTCACAAACAGGGTAAAAGTAAAATTTTCTGCCCAGCCTTTAATTATCGAAGTCAACTTGTTTCTGTGACCTTTTAATTTAAAGCTTATAGTCTCATGAGATGTGAACATGGTCTTAGGGGGAAAAAACCTGCTTGGACCATCCCTTTAAATCCTTTTGTAGGAGCTGAAATTTTTCTTTTTAAGCTTTTTAGTCCAGGAGCTTTATCTCTTAAAACTGGTGAAACACAAACTCTACTGATTGTGCCATATTCAGTGGAAAGTGGTTTATGTATCTAGATTCTTTCCAAAGGTTTTATTGGGAGTTTTGCATTAGTTGTTTGGACATCATGGTTGGTGGTGTGTTCTTTCAGAAAAAGTCTCCAAGTTAGTCTCTTTGTTTCCAGTAAAAACTATTAAAACAGTCTAGTCAGCATATTTGACATTTGTTCAATTTGTCTCCAAGAGCCATGTTTTAAGACTTTTCCCCCTTCACTGTTACTTGGTGTTACGGGCACTTAATCTTCGGTAGTCAGTTCTGTTACAGGTAGTGCCAGGGGGTGTTGGATAGCTTCAGGTTGGTTCACTTGACAGTATATGTAGGGTACTTTTACTGTACACACATACTTCACAGTGAATCTCAGATTTATAGACTGATGGAAAACAATTATAGAGTA
This sequence comes from Dermatemys mawii, assembly GCA_007922305.1. NCBI lineage: Eukaryota > Metazoa > Chordata > Testudines > Dermatemydidae > Dermatemys > Dermatemys mawii. The sequence continues at coordinate 14,026,472 of ML677388.1, forward strand.
GCCCATCCTCAGGGCTAGTGAACACTTGTTACCCAAGGAATTGATCTTCTAACCTGTACAATAAGAGACTTTTTTCAGTAGCCTAATAGATATTACTGTCAGGAAATCTTACTTGATATTCAACCTTGTTTTTTTCAGTTTCTACTACTAAATAATCCCAGTGGTTCATGCTCCACAGTTATACGCCTCTGTGGTGTTTATGTCCTGACAATGATAGTCAGTTGTCTTCACTCTTGATTGTCATGGAGTCAAGCTATTCATAGTTAGCTCTTTTAATCTTTCCTCATAAATCACTCTCTTCAGCCCCTTAATAGTTTTCTTTAAGTTCCTTCAAATTGGTCTTCATCTTTATGGTATCAAAATGCTCCGAACAGTTTCACCAGACCTATATAAAGAGGATAATTTCCCTCCCTCTACCTTCCCATTCTGTAACATTATGCCTCTGCCCATCCAACCTGGAATGATACAGATGTTTTTGTTTCCATAACACACTGCAAGGTCTCATATAATGTGATGCCCACTACCATCTCTTGAACAATTCCAGCATCAATATTGACTATCTCAGTCCCATTTCATTATCTGTGTTTTCACATTTTTTCCTTGGATATATTATCTTGTATTTTTCCAGTTTAGCTTCTTCATATATTTCTAACCTTCCTAGGTCACCTGGTATTTTAAAATTGATCTCACTGACATTTGCCTCTCAATATATTTTTTTGTCTTGCTTCTTTTGCCTGTAAAATGTACCTTTAAAGTGAAGTCCAGATGTGCCCTATCCTTTTATGCAGAGATGTCTGTTTTTTGTGACTTTTGTATGTAGTTAGTTTCTGTGTTCCGCTGTAATTTAAGGAATACGGTCTGTCTAATATTATTGTTCTTGCAGTTTTCACAAGCTGTGATTTCCGTTTGTTCCAAGAATGTTAAGTGTTCAGGTGCCTTAATTGGATGCCATCTTTGCATATAGAGAAACAACTTCTAATTTGTGTCTAGCAGTAGACTTTAATCATTGAATTACCGAGGAAAAGCTAAAATTACTTTCCTTTATTTCACTGAGGAAAATATAGCAGTCTCTTCCATGGATCTGCACTCCATTGCCGTACATATTATGGGTATGTTGGTTAGGTTAAAGGGATGGACTGTGGGGTTCTCTAGATTTAGGAAAATAAGTCAGAGCTTGAGACAGGGTAAATCTAGACAAACCCTTGGAAGCTGGAGAGCAGATGTGAAGAACCTATACTTTGTCCTCTTTGTGATTTACAGTCCTCTTGGCTTAGGAGGGGTCTCCTGAAGGTTTGTAGAGCTCTGAGAGAGTGAGAGATCTAAACCAGCTATTTCTTAAATGATAAACAGTTTTTAGTTTTCTTTTCATATATTTTTATCTCCTCACTTTTACATGTTGCTTGTTTTCTAAATCCTGTGTTTTTTGGTAGTAGTGCTAGTGCTGATGCCCAGTTTTGCTATGTGACTCAAAGCACTGCCTGAGATATTTCTGGCTTGCAGAAATAGACTGCAAGCCAGAAATATCAGGCTGGTGGAAGTGTAAGACGAAACCTGATGGTGCATCATTATATATGGTTATTCCAGGTGTCTTGACCAGGAGTGGGGAGCTTTTTAGTAAAAATACTAACATATCAGTTGCTTTTGGAATACTCGTTAGACACTTTTTTTTTTGTAGGTGTGGAGGGTGCAGCTTTCCAGAGTAGACTTCCGCATGATCGTATGACTTCTCAAGAAGCTGCTTGTTTTCCAGACATCATCAGTGGCCCGCAGCAGACTCAGAAAGTGTTTCTGTACATCAGGAATCGCACAGTAAGTTCTTAAGTATTAGGAACCTTGATGGGAACATTTCCATATCTTTTTAATAATGTGCAAAGAACATCTGGATCGCTCTGGCGATTGCTTCTTATGATGATTGATGGTTTCTATGATGACCTGTTCTATTTTAGAAACCTATGACACACACAAAATCAATGTAGGTAGTTCTTATCCAGTTTTGGATTGAGGCATTCTTTTGCGGGGCAGTATAGGCAAATCTGTACTGGTGTTGGACTTGTTGCTTGGATACCGTGCACATTCTTAAGGTTACAAATAGAAGTCTCATATAAGAGTCTCTCTTTCAGCTGTCCAGAAGTTTTTCACCTAGTTTCCTTTTGGGCAGAAACTTCTAGGTTTAGTCTCAGCCTGCTGAGAAATTTAGATAATTTTGTTGCATAAGAGGTCTGAAAATATTTTCTACTTAAGGAAATTTAAGAAAAAATTGCTTATGCATGGAACTCAAATGCCTAAATATTGAAACATCGAATTATGCATGTCACTTGTCCTCAGTAAAGAACTTTTATTAAGTGAATCAAACTGCTTCTGGGTCTGTTGCATTTGATTTTAATTCAGAACATCATTCATGTAACTGAGAGTGCTGAGGGTGGGATTTTCAAATGTGTCCAAGTCACTTAGCTATTGACTTGGCAACCTGGTCAATTGACCAGTCAGATAATAGACTGGTAGTATGATGTATTTATCTGGACCAACTTCTTTTGGTGAAAAAGGGAAGCTTTCGAGCTACGCCTCTTCTTCCGGTCTCTCTGATGTCCTGGTAACAACATAGAATCATAAAGGAAGTCATCTAGTCCAACCCCCTGCTCAAAGCAGGATCAGTCCCCAACTAAATCATAAACATAGCTAGAGCAACACTGCAAATAGTCAAATAATCTCAGCCGGACATCTATTACTTGACTACGGTTAAATCTTTTCAGATTTTTTTCATCTAGAATGACATGATGTAGATGGTAGTCTACCTTTTAGATCATCATGGTGCCATATGTTAGCAAGCTTGCTTGAAAGGTCGTGATTGCTCACTTTACTACATGCTGATGCCATCTGTTGGGGGAAAAAGATGAACTAACTGAAAGGCGAGCATCTCGATTGGCTGAGATCTTCTAGAACACACTCAGCTCTTTGTCAGCTGTCCCGGTGTTCATTATCTCGGTGAACATGTCCTCCCACATTCTCTTTTTCCTCTTTCTACTCACTGAAAGTCTTTCACGTGTTGATGACATGCACACATTGCCAGCTGTCAGTCATGGGGAAAAAATAAGGGAGCTATTGTACATGAATAAAGGGGAAAGTAAAGAAAAGGGAAGTAAAGCTCTGAGTTGAGGACGCCTTTCTGACAAATCTGATGTCCTCTTCCTCTTGTTTAGACTGGGAATTCTACTGCATTACTACTAGATGTGATAGGTGTCTCATGTAATCAGGACTCAAACCAGCTGGGGCTTTGTAGCTGGAGACCAACATCTTATATTTTAATTAAGAACAAAATGGAGACTAATGCAGACCATTGAGCACAGGTGTAAAGTGCTGCCTGTATGAAGTGACAGGTGGGCATTTGCTGCTAGCTTAAATTTCCAAGTGGACTTTGAATGTAGCCCCATTTAGTAATTCTGTCTTCAGATGACAGACCAAGCCAACTCTGTCAATGTCTAAATCCAAAATAAGGTTGCAACCCTCTCCTGTCAAATGTTGGTGTAAAAAGCACACTGTTAGACACTTTTGCTATCAAATATATCCAGGAATTGGGAAAAGCTTGGATTTTGTCAGTTTTGGGTCCTGCTTCTCTGTTATCCTTCACTTTGACGTTACTGCAAAGTGAGTACACATTATTGAAGTGCTAATTTTTTGAATTGAATGTTTTACATAAAACTTTATGTAAACTAGGGACGTAGAGCTAAAGTCTTCCCACAGTAGCAAACCTATAGAATGGCTTGACATTGCTTCTGTGAGAGAAGCGACACTTTCCAGTGCTTATGTAGAAAATCCATACAAAGAGCATAAAATGAGGGAGAGGGGATGAACTAGATCCTCAGACCCTTGGCTCCCACATATCATGAGTAGGTGTAGCAAGGCTAGTAGTATTGACTACCGTTAAGGTTGCTTGGCATCTCCTGTTGTAAGACTGTTTTCAGTTGCTTATAACTTTGCAAAACTTTAACTATTTGGACTGAAATTTTCCATGCCAAATGTTTGCCCAAGGCTGAAACTCTTTTTGGAAAGTTTCTGCTAAAGCAGTTCAGCTGTTACCGGGAACCATGCTGGGGAAATATGTTTTGCTCATTTGAAAGCATTATTATCACCTTTTCTTTGAACAGCTCTAGCACCTCCATGCTTTAACAAAGGGACTTGACATTTGGCAGGGATGTATTTCTTGCTGTCTCTGAAAATCTATCTAAATTTGATGAAATTATGTCTTTGAAAAATTGCAGTTTGTGCATGATCAGAGATTTATTTAATTTTAACACTTAAATCTCCAATTCTGTCATTGCTGATCATACTTGAACCCCTCGCAGCTCTTGGTGGTGACCAGATGTTTATGTGCCATTTTCAGAGGTCAGGGCTATGGGGCAAAGCTAGACTTTCCATGTAATGACTGCTTCCAGCTGCTCTAGAGTGGGCTGGCCACTGAAACTGAAAGCAGGGTGCCAATATCTCTTCTACTCTCAATGCCCCCATCTTCCCCTGCTTTCACTCAGACATCATGGAGGAGGAAGCCATCTGACTTGAATGTAGAGGGAATGAAGGCCATACCAGGAAGTAGATTGAGACAGAAAAGTCTGGTGAGATGGTCTGGAAAGGGGGAGATATTAGGAGGATAGGGGAAGATTAGGACCGTGCTTTTCATCTTTAGATCTCAAAGCACTTTACAATGGACCTTAGTCTTATTACCCCTGTTTGCAAAAATGGGGAAGCTGAGGCACTGGAAGGGCAAGGAGATTGGGAGCTCGTGGGGGTGAGACCAAGACTTCCTGGACAAGGAGACTCAGACCATGAGCTTGCGAATGGAGGTGAGTAGGGATGGGAATGCTGCTCTGGATGCTGGGCAGTCACTTAAATCAGACTTTTCATAGGTGGTCACTAATTGTGTGATCCTCATTTTTGGGCTGTCTTGAAACCCTTGGGGACAAGGTGGGTGAGATCTTTTGGTGGACCAACTTTTGCTGGCGAGAGAGCTGAGCTTTTGATCTTACACAGCTCTACGAAAGCCATAGAAAACTCATGAGAAAAATAAGTGTTCACAGCAGGATTTGATTAGTGTGCAGTAAATAAAGATTATGATCACACATTAAACAGTGAGGATAAAACAATGTGTTGAATAGCTGCTCATTAAGTAAGCACTGTCCATTCTGTGTACTGAATGAGATGGGTCTTGTGGTAAAAGTAGTATGTGATCATGTAACTAAAGATTACCATAATGCATATACACAAAGAGGCTTAATTCTGGCACTTTTAAGTGTTTGGCTTTGCAATTGTAATGTTCTTTTAAGATAGTGTATGATATTAAATTAGATCTGGAATGTTATTAATTTCAGTGCATATGGATTAGTGTTCTCAGTGTAAGATAAATGCAGTTTATCATATGACCTTGCAGCTGATTGGATAGCACTACTACATATGATGTGTATATAAACACGTTACAAAGAAACTACATTGGAAGGATGCTGGCGTTGCAAAGTCAAGCACTCTAAAGTTGGGAAATGCCTGTGCAACCTTATTTTGGCTTACTTGTGTGTATGTTATTGTTTATTATGGAAAGTATTGTGGCACTTCCATTTTGCAAACTTAATGCATGTTTCTTGTAAATAGGATGGGGAGATGAATGATTATGTGTTTTGTAGAAGTGACAGAGTCCTGTGGCACCTTGAAGACTAACTAAACTATTAGAGCATAAGCTTTAGTGGGCTAATACCCACTTCGTCGGATGCAAGCAGTGGAAGTAGGTTTGTAGTGTAGTGTGTAGGTTTGTAAGTAGTAGTGGAAGTGTGTATTTTGTCTTACTTAAGATGGTAAGGGGAAAGCACTATATTCAATCATACTTTAAGAATATCAGAAAGATATCATGGAAAGATAAGTCCGCAGTAAAAAAACTCTTAAGTTCTTATGAGATGAAACTTCATTAGAACATTAAAGATTTTTTCTGCATCTGTCTGTCTCTATATACGTACATACTGTTTTTGTTTAAATACAGTTGCAGCTTTGGTTGGACAACCCAAAGATTCAGCTGACATTCGAGGCAACTCTTCAACAACTAGAAGCGCCTTATAACAGTAAGTTGACAATTTTTCAGTGAAACCTCATTGCTGCTGTTTGTCAGTCTGTGCTGAGAAAAAGTTGTTTCAGATTAAGAAGACCCTCAGCCAGGTCCCAAACAATTATTTTTTCAGTTTTTAGAACCATAAGGTTTGACTAGAAAAGTGGAGTCCGTTGGGAGTTGACTATAAAATTGGGAAGAATGTTTATTGGACAGCTGTTTAAATCAGATGTGGGAGTACTCCTAAAATTACTTTCTGAATGTTTCTAAACAACAGTGAATTTTGTCAAGATACAGTTCCTTACAGAGTAACTTAAGTCTAGAGATTAATTAATCTTATGAAAGAGAAGCAAAAATTAATTTATAGAGAGAATCTCGTGTTTTACAGTGTTTGCTGTTTTCTGTGGTTTACCAGTTTTGCCAAAGTGAATCTTAAACATGAATACATCTCCTAAAGTAAGAGATGCAGTCTTCCTCTGTAGTGGGAAGATATTTGTGGAACATATGTGTTCATTGGAAGATTCTCAGAGTATGTGTAAGAAATCCCTCACTTGGATTTCTACTACTCCTCTGCGGCTTGGCCAGAATGCTCCAAGATCAAAGTTCTGAATCTTTAAGACATTTTACTAGCAACTGTTTCTGCTGCTGCCTCTTTGTCCACGTTTATTTAGAACAGTTCCCTTCTGCAGCCGTTAATGTAGCTTTGCACTCCACAAGACAGCACTAATGGAGGGAGAGGAGACACCATAGCAGAAGGAGACACACACCTTGTGTCTGACAGAAAGATACACAAGGCTCCTTTAAGTATGCTGACTCCACTCTAAGTTCACTGCCTTTTTAATTGTAACATTTTTTTCAGATACCCTACAGATATCTGGCATGACTCATTGCAATTTTACAATATTGGTATCCATAATATCAAAAAGTGTCTCCTGTATTCCATACGGTGTCACAGGGGAGACCAAGAAAGTTCAGACAAGGAGACAACCATCAGGGAACATCCTTACATCTGTCTCCCGAATCTCAGCTGGAAATGTATTTCAAGAGGGGGACTGACACTATTAAAAGTGTCAAACACCCCAAGGCACCCCTCTCTCTCTCCCTACCCATCACATTCACGGCACCTGAAATAAAAAAGTAAGGACGTGAGCATTTTTAAGCAGTGTATAGACAGCGTGGAGAGGAGGAAGCAGGCTTCCTCCTACTGTACATGCTTACATGGGCAATTTGGTGACAGTTGGAGACAGTGCTGGTAGCTCTCTTGGTGTGTTCGGAATAGAGGGGAACTGTGAATGATAGAACCTCAGAAAAGAATTAACTTGAATTGGACTCACATAACTTAGCACAATTATGTGAAAAGGAAAAGAGACCTGGTTTATTAGCTGCCTGTAACACCATGACAGGACCCAGTTCCCCAGTCAAACATCTGCAAATACAAAAAATAATACATTTCACACTGTCTGGAATGCTCAAGTGCTGATTGTCAGCAAGACAAAGGGGCCTCTTCAATGCTCGTAGGCAGTTGTGCTGCACACTGGATAATCCAGGAAGAGTTAGATGATCCCTTTGGTTCCTAGTGCTGTGAGTCCTGCAGGGCCATGCAAAGCAGCTATATCGTTCTTCACCTGGAGTATCAAAGTGGGGGGGTGAAATTTGCACAGTAAATGGTCTCTTACAGTGATGCACATTGGTGATGTAGGTGTAGGTAGTTACATTAAAGGTAAGCATCAGTCTAAATATTTCTTCATCCTGTGTAAATCCATTAGGCCATCCAGTAAATGTCACTATGGATTATTTTAATAGAGAGAATAATTAAAAATACATAATTATTTAATCTTTCTTATTCTGTAGGTGACACTGTGCTAGTTCACAGAGTACATAGCTACCTAGAGCGTCATGGCCTAATCAACTTCGGTATCTACAAAAGGGTAAAGCCTCTACCAAGTAGGTTTACAAATGATTTCAAATTAAATTATTATTATTTTCTCTGATCTGTGGGCCCCAAATTTACCTATTTTTAGCATCATGATATTGGAACTCTAGTAAAGGCTTGAGAAGGGCATGCAGTTTGGCGTTCTTGTTTTGACTTCCAAAATTTTCCTTTTTGGCTAAAAATTTGCATTTTTTCTCAGCCCAAAGCTGAATTATCTGAAAAGATTGAAGATGTGATATTTATAGCTATTTCTGTCAGTCATCACCAGAGTACAAGTGGTATCTGTCCTGTAATTGAGTTATTTTGGAGTTAAAAATGTTTCACAATGAATATTTCAGACTTTTTATTGTTTGTGTGTAACACTTGAAATTTGAAACTTCCAAACTTGTCCTAGTCTTAGTCCCAGTGAAGTGGCTGAGAAATAAATTCTAATTTTATTGTGCAAGAACAATACATTTTCCTTAGTTTTATGAAATTGTGTATAGCTTTTCTATTTTTTTTTAATAGAAGCCTTTAAAGATCTCCTCATTGGGTGCGGGGAGGTTCTATCTATATCAGTATAGTTAAAGCAATACAATTTTATATGTGTACAAGACCTTGTGTCACATCTCAAATTACTCATCCTTTCTCTTCAGTTTGAGGATCCTGCACTAAGTATTGTTTTTCTCTTCTGTTTTCCCTACGCTGCATTGTTGTTTTTATACTTTAATCAAATATTTTGCTGATTGCCTTGCTTTTGGGGATTCCACTTCCTGCATCATTCAGAGACTGCTTGGAAGGTTCCAGGAAGCTGAGTGTGATTGTAGCTTACAGGTGTACGTGACTGACCTGTCGAAGAGAGGGATGTTGTTCTAATTCACCTCCAATGACGTTACCTCAAAGGTGCACAAATCTTAGAGCAATGTGAGTTTTGCTTGGGAGCACAAGCCAAAGATGAAGACTGTTGTGGCTTCCTTGAAGATGTCATATTTAAAAATAACTTTCTTCTTCGAGTGCTTGCTCATATGCATTCCACTTAGGTGTGCATATGCCGCGTGCACGATCATCGGAAGATTTTCCCCTAGCAACTTGCCGAGTCAGCTACGGAGCCCCCTGAAGTGGCGCCTTTATGGTGCTGCATATATATCCCTGCTGACCCGGCACCCCCTCAGTTCCTTCTTATCACCCGTGACGGTCATTGGAACTGCGTAGTTCAGCATAGCTGCCCTCTGTCTCCCTAGCTTCTTGATTCGTTTTTGTGTTTTGTGGATATAGTTTCCTCCATAGTTAGTTAGTTAGTTTAGTGTAATACAAGTAGTATAGATAGGATTGTATATAGTTACAGGGGAGGGTTTCCCCTCCCCACCCTAGCCTTGGTGGACTTATGCCCAAGGCTCCGTGGTTTAAGCCTTGTGTTACATGCACTAAAGCCACGTAGGTGATCTGCACAAATCTTGCTTAAAGTACTTGAGTGAAGGGCACCAAGCAAAGAAGTGCAAGATTTGTAAGGGCTTCCGCCCGCGAACTAAAAAGGAGCGGGACTTTCAACTTAAGCAGCTCCTAATAGAGGTGGCACTTGCCCCGGCACCAGTGGTGAACAAGACGGTGGGACCAAGTTCGTCAGTGCACAGTGCATCAGCCACTTTGTCTGCTCTCGCACCAAGGCCGGCCTCGTGAGAGGCACCTCGCGGCCCACCAGCACTGAAAGTTCTGCCTTGGCGCCAATCGCATTTGCCACAGTGGAAGTGGAAACAGGAAATGATGGCCCTGCCGGTGCTGACCCAGGTACTGTCGGAGTTGCGTCCCGCGGGAGAGTGACCAAGACTGCAGCCGCCAGCTCCGACGCCATCAACTCTGGCGCCGAGGGAGGTGCCATTGAGTCCGGTATGTTAGGACTCCGCACCACGCACTGAAGTCGAGTCCTATCTTCCCTCCACGCTGGATACCTATGCGGCAGTGAGGGACCTCATTGCACTAACAGAGCCGACACCCCAACTTCAATGCGTGCCGCAGTCAAGGGGAAAGCCGTCGCTTCTTCAGCCCATGGCACTGCAAGCTGAGCCGAGACATGGCTTGCACTCCCGGACCCGCTCCCGTTCCTGGCACTGATCACAATCCTGGCACTGGTCTACCTCACGGCGCCAGTCGTACTCGCGACACCGATCACCATCACGGCACTGCTTGCCTACCTGGCGCTGATCGTACTCCAGGGAGCGGTCGTCCTCTCGGTACCGACCACGGCACCGGTTGCCATATAGATCGCATAGGAGTGGCTCCGGGTACTGTAGAAGATGACACACTTCCTGCAGGTCGAGATCCGGGTCCTGATACAGAGGATGATACCGGTCCCATTCCTGGCACCACTCACCATTGCCACTGCGCCAGGCCCCTCAACAACCAGGGGATCCGTACTCTCGCTCGGCACTGCCATGGCCATCTCACTCGGCCTCAAGGTCGCCTCGTTCAGATAAGGACTCGAGGCTAGACCAAGGTGCTTGTCCTACTGAAGAGGAGGAAGGGCACTCGCAAGATGAGGCCACAGACTGAGGTCAGGGCTCCGAGGTCTGGACCCCTTGGGCCTACTACCAAGCTCAAGGGGCATTCTCAGGTGCCTCGAGGTCTTCCAAGCTGAGGGTCCTGGAGTCCTCCATGGGCTGCCCTCCGACTAGTGAGATGGAACTCCCTCCCCCTCAGCCATCTGGAGTCTCGTCGACTGTGGAACCATCCATAGTTGCCTCTGGGCTGCAAGTTCCATCCCAACAGGAGTTGCTGCTGGAAGCCTTAGCTCTGGGCGTTTCATCCATCCAGTTGATCTATCTGCCCATCAGGCCCTGCTCCGATGGGTAGCTGGGAGCATGAACCTACAGGCAGAAGAGATGGTGAAGTCAGAGGATCCAGTGGTGGACATTTTGTCCGTGGAGGGCCCCTCAAGGGTGGCCCTACCCCTCATCTGGACAATACAAAACTCTGTGACCACAATCTGGCAAATATCCGCCTCCGTACCTCCGACAGTTAAAGGGGTAGAGAGAAAGTACTTTGTCCCTGCGAAGGACCACGAGTATCTCTACACCCACTCCCAGCTCTTGCTCATTGGTCATAACCTCGGATAAAGAGAGAGAGCGCCATGGCCAACAAGCCCCAGCCCACAAGGCAAGGGAGGCTAAATGACTCGATCTCTTTGGGAGGAAGATATAATTTGCTGGGGGCCTTCAACTTACGAGTGGCGAACCAACAAGCCCTCGTGTGTAGGCATGCCTATAACTCCTGGAATTTAGTGCTCAAATTTAAGGAGCTCATACCATCAGAGTCCAGAGAGGAATTTGGAGCCTGTGTCAAGGAGGGCAAGAAGGTGGCTAGAACCTCCCTTCAAGCTGCCTTGGATTCCACTGATTCCGCAGCACGAACTTTAGCCTCGGGGATTGCCATGCGGCGGATTTCTTGACTCCAGACCTCCGGTCTCCCACCGGAGCTACAGTGTGCAATTCAGGACCTGCCCTTTGAAGGTTCAGGCCTATTCTCGGAGAAGACGGACTCTAGATTGAAGAGCCTCCAGGACTTCAGGATAATGATGCGCTCTTTGGGTATGCCTACGCCCGTAACGCAAAGGAGGCCATTTAGGCCCCAACCGCAGCGTCACTACCCTCCTCCATGCCCCAGACAAGACTTCTACAGAAGACGTAGGCTAGGGGGTAGGAGACAATTGGCCTCTGGCCAATCTCAGTCGGCCTCAAAACCCACGCAGGGGCCTAAGCAAAACTTTTGAAGGTGCACCCAAGGGCAGAGCACCAGTTTTTCCCGTGGATCCAATACCACCCTTCCAAAACTGTTTGTCCCGTTTCCACGGTGCCTGGTCCACGGTGCCTGGTCCATTAGTATAACCACAGACCGGTGCGTCCTCCGCATGGTGGAAAGGGGATACTGACTCCAGTTTTCCTCCTTCCTCTCCTCCCACCCACCCTCCCCGTCCCTCTTCAGGTACCCCTCTCACGAGCAACTCCTCTTCCAGGAGGTACGTTCACTCCTCTCGTTGGGTGCCATTGAGCCCGTTCCGAGGGAAATGAGTCAGGGGCTTTTACTCCTGTTATTTTCTAATTCCCAAGGCAAAAGGGGGCCTGTGGCCAATCCTAGACCTACACGGACTCAACAAATTCATGGCAAAGTTGAAGTTCCGCATGGTCTCCCTGGGAACTTCTATCCTGTCCCTGGATCCCGGAGACTGGTACGCTGCCCTCAACATGAGACGCTTACTTCCATATTGCAGTCAACCCCACCCACAGATGCATTCTCCAGTTTGTGGTAGCCAGAGAGCGCTATCAGTTTATGGTCTTCCCGTTCGGTCTCTACGGCTCCCAGAGTCTTCATAAAGTGCATGGTGGTGGTGGCAGTATTCCTTCGCCCCCCAAAAGTATAGGTCTGCCCTTGCCCCTCACCAGCCAGTCATCCAGGTAACTCAAAAGACCAGGTGCGTGCCCATGTAAGGCTAATCATGGACACCTTCCAGTGTCTAGGGATTCTCCTCAACATGGAGAAGTCGACCCAAAGGTTGGAATTCATTGGAGTGATCCTGGACTCCACTGTAGCTAGAGCATCTCTGCCGCCTGCCCGCTTTCACGCAATAACATCTGCAATCCAAAGCCTACGTGCCTTCCTGACTTGCAAAGTCCGAACCTTCCTAAGCCTCCTTGGCCACATGGCAGCGTGCACTTATGTGACCAGGCACGCCAGGTTATGTTTACGACCTCTGGCTGGCAAAGTTCTACCGTCCAAATAGGGATGAACTGAACACGCTCGTTATCATACCGGTCACCACACTGGACTCACTTAATTGGTGGATGGACCAGGCCGTGGTCTGCGAGAGGATCCCCTTCCACCCGCCGCAACTGACCCTTTCCTTAGTCACGGACGAATCGTCCCTGGGTTGGGGTGCTCACCTGGAAGACATCAGGATCCAAGGGTTGTGGTCAGCTTCCGACCTAGCACTCCATGTTGTCAGGGAGCTGAGCGCGGTACGCCTTGCATGTCAGGTGTTCCAAGACCAGCTGAGGGGCAGGTGTGTGTCGGTGCTAACCGACAACACAACAGCCCTGTTTTACATAAACAGGCAAGGGGGAGTGCAATCAACTCATCTGTGCAAAGAGGCTGTTCTCCTCTGGGAGTTTTTCATAGCCCAGTCCATTCACCCAATAGCTTCATTTCTCCCAGGGGTTCAGAACATGCTGGCAGACAGCCTCAGCAGGTCCTTCCTCCCACACGAATGGTCCATCCGCCCTGATGTCATCAGATCAGTCTCCCTAAAGTGGGGATTTCCCCAGGTCGACCTCTTCGTGTCCCGTCAGAATCAGAAGTGTCACTGGTTCTGCTCCTTCAGAGGCAGCTCCCCTGGTTCTCTAACAGATGCCTTCCTACTACCATGGACAAATCAGCTGTTCTGCGCCTTCCCCTCCGATCCCGTTGGTCCACAAGGTCCTTCTCAAAGTGCAATGGGACAAGGCTCGCCTGATCCTAATAGCCTCTGCATGGCCCAGGCAGCACTGGTACACCTCCCTCCTAGAACTGTCTGTAGAGACCCTGTTACCTTTACCGACCTGGCCGGACCTGATATCGCAAGACCACGGTCGGCTTTGCCACCCTGACCTTCAGTCCCTCAGCTTCACAGCGTGGATGCTGCATGGCTAATGGGTCTGGAACTTCTCTGCTCCCAGCAGGTGCAAAATGGCCTCGGTAGCAGGAAACCATCTACTCACGCTTCGTACCATGCTAAATGAAAACGTTTCTCCCACTGGTGTGCGCAGCACAACATTACCCCAACGAGGGCCCCCATTTCCCTTATTCTCAACTATTTACTTTCCCTCAAACAGCAACGGTTGGCAATACCCACCCTCAGGGTACATTTTAGCAGCCATTTCGGCCTTCCATCCTGGGGATTCCGGTCAGTCAGTCTTCTCGACTCCTATGGTAGTCAGATTCCTCAAGGGCCTAGACCGACTCTATCCACACATTCGACAGCCGGTCCCGGCATGGGACCATAGCCTGATACTATCTAAGCTCATGGGACCTCCGTTCGAGCCCCTTGCCATCTGCTCCCTGCTCTATCTCTCCTGGAAGATGGCATTCCTCGTGCGATCACCACGGCACAACAGGTTTCTGAAATCAGGGCCCTAACCTCAGAGCCTCCCTACACCGTCTTCCATAAGGACAAGGTGCAGCTGCACCCCTGCCTGGCCTTTCTCCCAAAAGTGATTTTGCCCTTTCATATAAACCAGGACTTCTTCCTCCCGGTTTTCTATCTAAAATGCCATGCCTCCCGGTGAGAACAACAGCTGCACTCCCTTGATGTGCGTAAGGCACTAGCCTTCTATTTGGAGCGCACAAAACCCTGTAGAAAGACCACGCAGCTATTCGTGGCCATAGTGGACCGGATGAAAGACCTACCGATCTTGTCACAACAGCTCTCTTCATGGATAATTTCCTGCATCTGCTCGTGCTACGATCTAGCTGGTGCCAGTACCATGCATATCACTGCCCACTTGACTAGAGCCCAGGCCTCCTGTGCGGCCTTCTGGTACGCATTGTGATCCTAGAGATCTGCAGAGCTGCCGCCTGGTCATCGGTCCATACGTTCATGGCCCACTACGCGATAGTACAAAACTCTAGAGACAATGCCGCCTTCGGTTCAGCCGTGCTACGTACAGCAGTTGGTCAATCCGCCCCCTACTCCTAGGTATGGCTTGTAGTCACCTAAGTGGAATGCATATGAGCAAGCACTTGAAGAAGAAAAACCAGTTACTTGCCTGTAACTGTTGTTCTTCGAGATGTGTTGCTCATATCCATTCCACACCCACCCTCCTTCCCCTCTGTCAGATTCGCTGGCAAGACGGAACTGAGGGGGTGCCGTGTTGGCAGTGGTATATATGCGGCGCCATAAAGGCGCCACTCCCGGAGGCTCCCTAGCCGACCCGGCAAGTTGCTAGGGGAAAATCTTCCGACGATCGTGCATGCGGCGCGTGCACACCTAAGTGGAATGGATATGAGCAACACATCTCGAAGAACAACAGTTACAGGTGGGTAACCAGTTTTTCCCCTTTAAATCAAAACCACCTCAGAGTCCCTGTAAGTCGGCGTCTTGTCCAGATGCAGTTCAATGCGTATAGATTGCAGATTGCACTTTCAAACAAACATCTGACCCAGTCCTGTCCAATGCTTCCAACTCCTCCATGAAAGAGAGAAGGAACCAAAACATCCTCCTTCAGATGACAAATGAACTGATTCCTTTGTTCAGCTGCACAATCCTCCTGGAATCACTTTCCCTAGAGTGGAAATGTCCTCTGAGAGGGAGATCCCTCATGGTTTCAGACATCCTGCTGGTCCCATTGCCCTTGTGTGAATGTGCAATCTGGGGTCTCTGTTCAGGTTACTGTTGCTGTTAACTTTCTACCTAGATTGTGCTTTACCTGCATTTTCTTTTCATCATTACCTTCTGCTGGGTATGAAGTGCTGATTATATTTAATTCAGAATTATACAGATTTTTCCTGATAACAACTAGCTGTGATAACGCAATCACAACAACATTTTACTGTTAGAGTGTTTTTAAATAAGTGACAGAGTCCTGTGACACTTTAAAGACTAACAAAAGCATTGAAGCATAAACTTTTGTGAGCTACTACACACTTCGTTGGATGCATGCAGTGCTTTGTTGCTTCTGAAGATCCAGACATACAGCTACCTCTCTGTTTTAAAATAGACTTCCATCCTTACTAATTTCAGGACTAAAATCGAGCTTGGACTCCTAGGCTTGAACCAGTACACACATCTATCCTGTAACTTATGCTTTCATTTCTCTAGCTAAGAAGACTGGCAAGGTGATCATTATAGGTTCTGGAGTCTCTGGCTTGGCTGCAGCTCGCCAGTTGCAGAGTTTTGGGATGGATGTCACGCTTCTGGAAGCCAGGGTATGAACTTTCTGCTCAAAGGGACAATTTAGCTAATGAAACAAACTTATTTAGCCAGTCATTAAAACTGATAAGGTACTAGTATGATTGAGTGCCCTGACAGAATGTGCTTGTGGCTGTTAGAATTACCAATCCAGATGAACAGCTAGGTAGCTAGATGTACTTTAGCTCAGAAGCAGGAATATTCAGATTTCTTTGTTCAGTCCACTAGCCCCTGACTCTGAAGAGAATGTGGTAGTGCCATTGCTCTTCCTTTTTTGTGTCAGGAGCTGTAGTCAGTGCAATCAGCTCACTTTTGTATAGTCCAGAAGATCATTAGGAAAGCGCTTAACAAATACCCCTTTCCACCAAGATTGAGATGGAATTCTTTGGGCCGAGGTGCACATTTTGGTAATTATCCATGCAAGAGTTCGTGTTCCAAAAGACCTACTTCCTTGAGTAGTGAGTCTTGTGATCTCATTTGTGTTCCTTCATTTCTCCCCAGAAATCCATACAGATATAAAAGTCACACAGGTATATCAAGTATCAGGACAGCACCAAAACCCATTCTTTCTCCAGAGTAGAGAAAGCATAATCTTTGCGGTGAGGATGTCTGGCTGGTGCGTCTTGACCACGTGCTCAGGGTCTAACTGATTACCATATTTGGGACAGGAAGGAATTTTCCCCCAAATCAAATTGGCAGAGACATTTCTCCTTCGCGTTCTTGATGATTCCTAACATTTTTGCTCCTTTTTTTCCCCCCTCCTTTCCCCTTAAACTGCAGCTGAACATTGAGCAGAAGTTTTCATTGCCCTGCCAGCAATAATACCAGGTCACTTTCTTGAGCTGATTGTGCAACATAGAATCATAGGATATCAGGGTTGGAAGGGACCTCAGGAGATCATCTAGTCCAGCAGTTCTCAAACAGTGCGGGTTGCGGGCCAATTCCCGGAGGGTCGCGAGCTCCCTATGCCGCTGAAGTGCCACCAAATAGAACACTTCCGCTTTCGGCGGCCTTTCAGCAGACATGCCGTGCGCTTCAGAGTGTCCGCTGAAAAGCCGCCGAAGTGAATGTTTCTGGTTTTGGCGGCTTTTTGGCGGACACTATGAAGCGCATGGCATGTCCACCGAAATACTGTCAAAAGCGGAAGCATTCTGTTCGGTGGCATTTCGACGGACACGCATGGGTCACGATGGCTCGTGTCGAAGAGAAAAAGGGCCGCCACAACAAAAAGTTTGAGAACCGACGATCTAGTCCAACCCCTTGCTCAAATTGTGATTCTAAATTAACATTTACCTTGCTTCGATGGGTCCCTCTGAATTTTCTGTAGACTTATCTGAATCTGACCAAATCTAAGTAACTTTGTCATCTTCAAATTTTCTTATCTCATTACTCAGACCCTTTTCTAGAACACTAATGTATTAAACGCCAGGCCTGTGATGGGACTTTAAGGCACCCTGCTGTTAGTCAATTGACCATTTATTCCTACTCTGTTTCCCGTTTCTCAGCTAGTTTTTGATCCATGACAATATTTGCCTTTCTACCCATTATATAGGCTCTTTAGTAGTCTCTTGTGAGTGACCTTGTCAAAGCCTTTTGAAAGATTGCTGAGACTTTAGATATTGAAATTATGGTCATAAGAAAAATCACACAAATTAATTGACATTTTGATCACATCAGCCTGGGCCAGAATTGCTCGTCCCCATAAACAAGGGCATACCAGAGCTAACCAAGTGGCTCTGGAAAACCCCAGCTACCATTCAGCCCACATCTAAATAGATACAGAAGTGCTATCAGGTGCCACCAAAATCATAGAATATCGGGGTTGGTAGGGACCTTGGGAGATCATATAGTCCAACTCCCTGCTCAAAGCAGGACCAACCCCAACTAAATCATCCCAGCCAGGGCCTTGTCAATCCTGACCTTAAAAACATCTAAGGAAGGAGATTCTACCACCTTCCTAGGTAACCGATTCCAGTGCTTCACCACCTCCTAGTGAAAAAGATTTTCCTGGTATCCAACCTAAACCTTCCCCACTGCATCTTGAGACCATTACTCCTTGTTCTGTCATCTGGTACCACTGCGAACAGTCTAGATCCATCCTCTTTAGAACCCCCTTTCAGGTAGTTGGAAGCAGCTATCAGATCTTCCCTCAGTCTTCTCTTCTGTGGACTAAATAATCCCAGTTCTCTCAGCCTCTCCTCATAAATCATGTGCTCCAGGCCCCTAATCATTTTGGTTGCCCTCCTCTGGACTCTTTCCAATTTTTCCACATCCCTCTTGTAGTGTGGGCCCCAAAACTGGACACAGTACTCCAGATGAGGCCTCACCAATGTTTGAATAGAGGGGAACTATCACGTCCCTCGATCTGCTGGCAATGCCCCTACTTATACAGCCCAAAATGTCGTTAGCCTTCTTGGTAACAACGGCACACTGTTGACTCATCCAGCTTCTCCCTCACTGTAATGCGTAAGTCCATGTCTGCAGAACTGCTGCCTAGCCATTC
Organism: Dermatemys mawii; assembly: GCA_007922305.1. NCBI lineage: Eukaryota > Metazoa > Chordata > Testudines > Dermatemydidae > Dermatemys > Dermatemys mawii. The sequence goes on from ML677388.1 coordinate 14,044,899, forward strand.
AGTCCCTAATCTGTAGCAGTGCATGAGGTTCTTCCGTCCTAAGTGCAGGACTCTGCACTTGTCCTTGTTGAATCTCATCAGTTTTTTCTTTTGGCCCAATCCTCTAATTTGTCTAGGTCCCTCTGTATCCTGTCCCTACCCTCCAGCGTATCTACTACTCCTCCCAGTTTAGTGTCATCTGCAAACTTGCCGAGGGTGCGGTCCACGTCATCCTCCAGATCATTGATGAAGATATTGAATAAAACCGGCCCCAGAACTGACCCTTGGGGCACTCCGCTTGATACCGGCTGCCAACTAGACATGGAGCCATTGCTCACTATCTGTTGAGCCCGACGATCCAGCGAGCTTTCTATCCACCTTATAGTCCATTCATCCAGCCCATACTTCTTTCACTTGCTGGCAAGAATACTGTGGGAGACCCTATCAAAAGCTTTGCTAAAGTCAAGGAATAACACGCCCACTGCTTTCCCCTCATCCATAGAGCCTGTTATCTCATCATAGAAGGCAATTAGGTTAGTCAGGCATGATTTGTCCTTGGTGAATCCATGCTGACTGTTCCTGATCACTTTCCTCTCCTCTAAGTGCTTCAGAATTGATTCCTTGAGGACCTGCTCCATGATTTTTCCAGGGACTGAGGTGAGGCTGACTGGCCTGTAGTTCCCCGGATCCTCCTCCTGCCCTTTTTTAAAGATTGGCAGTACATTAGCCATTTTCTATTCATCCGGAACCTCCCCCGATCGCCATGAGTTTTCAAAGATAGTGGCCAGTGTCTCTGCAATCACATCCGCTAACTCCTTTAGCACCCTCACATGCAGTGCATCTGGCCCAATGGACTTGTGCTCATCCAGCTTTTCTAAATAATCCTGAACCACTTCTTTCTCCACAGAGGGCTGGTCACCTCCTCCCCATGCTGTGCTGCCCAATGAAGTAGTCTGGAAGCTGACCTTGTTCATGAAGACAGAGGCAAAAAAGCTTTGAGTACATTTGCTTTTTCCACATCCTCTGTCACTAGATTGCCTCCCTCATTCAGTAAGGGGCCCACGCTTTCCTTGACTTTCTTCTTGTTGCTAACATACCTGAAGAAACCCTTCTTGTTACACTTAACATCCCTTGCTAGCTGCAACTCCAAGTGTGATTTAGCCTTCCTGATTACACTCCTGCATGCCTGAGCAATATTTTTATATTCCTCCCTAGTCATTTGTCCAATCTTCCCCTTCTTGTAAGCTTCTTTTTTGCATTTAAGATCAGCAAGCATTTCACTGTTAAGCCAAGCTGGTCGCCTGCCATATTTACTATTCTTTCTACACATTGGGATGGTTTGTTCCTGCAACCTCAATAAGGATTCTTTAAAATACAGCCAGCTCTCCTGGACTCCTTTCCCCTTCATGTTATTCTCCCAGGGGATCCTGCCCATCAGTTCCCTGAGGGAGTCATAGTCTGCTTTTCTGAAGTCTAGGGTCCATATTCTGTTGCTCTCCTTTTTCCATGTGTCCGGATCCTGAACTCGACCATCTCATGGTCACCGCCTCCCAGGTTCCCACCCACTTTTGCTTCCCCTACTAATTCTTCCCGGTTTGTGAGCAGCAGGTCAAGAAGAGCTCTGCCCTTAGTGCAAGTGCTGGAGGAACCAACTAAGAAACTGTCCCCTACACTTTCCAAAAACCTCCTGGATTGTCTGTGCACTGCTGTATTGCTCTCCCCGTCTGCTGGGGTGATTGAAGTCTCCCATGAGAACCACGGCTTGTGATCTAGTCACTTCTCTTAGTTGCTGGAAGAAAGCCTCATCCATCTCATCCCCCTGGTCTGGTGATCTATAGCAGACTCCCACCACAACATCAGCCTTGTTGCTCACACTTCTAAACTTAATCCAGAGACTCTCGGGTTTTTCTGCAGTTTTGTGCCAGAGCTCTGAGCAGTCAGACTGTTCTCTTACATACAATGCAACTCCCCCACCCTTTCTGCACTACCTGTCCTTCCTGAACAGTTTATATCCGTCCATGAGAGTACAGGCATGTCTCATCTTATGCGAGGGTTACATTACGCAGTTACCGCTTAAAGCAGAAATCGCATATACTGAAACTCTTTGAGTTCAATGGTGAGGGGAATCACTGGCACTATAGATCATTATCTATAGTTAGATATAGTAATATAAATAACTATAATTAATTGTCTATAGTTATCTATATTATCTACCCTTTTGCCAGGCTGCCGCCAGCTCCGGCCCCAGTGGTGGGCTGCCGGACCTGAACCCTGCCTCAGGCTATCGGTGGCGAGCTGCCACCGGCAGCGGTGGGCTACGGCCTCCTTGACCCGTCAATGGGCTGCTAGCCCTGACCCCAATGGGGGTCACGCTCAGAGGCTTTTTGTTTTTTTCTTTTTTTTTTTTTGTTTGCCCACCAACTGCGTAAAGCCAAATATGCTCATGTTAAATGATGAGATGAGATTCACCTGTACTCCAGTCATGTGAATTATCCCACCAAGTCTCTGTTATTCCAATCACGTCATAGTTCCTTGACTGTGCCAGGACTTCCAGTTCGCCCTGTTTGTGTCCCAGGCTTCTTGCATTTGTGGATAGGCACTTAAGATAACTCGCTGATTGTCACACTTGCTCAGTATGAAACAGGAGTCCTCCCCTCTTGCGCTCTCCTGGTTGTGTTAAGTCCCGGTATCTCAATAAAAGAGCTTATGAAGCATTGCATTCCTTAAAGGACTCAAGGGGATACCATGAGATCACTGGGGGTATTGTTCTCCTATTGGAAGCCCTATAGACAGCCTTAACAGCCTCAACAGCCACACCTATGTCTCAGGGAGGACATTGGTAATATATATCACAGAAATGATCATAATGTTCAAGAAGTCACTTGTCTGCCTTCTCTGTCAACCAACGAACCCCAACATCCAGACAGCAGATTTGACGGGAGCCACATTGGTGGCTATCACTTCAGACAGGAATGTGAGTGGGCTTCAGCATCTTGTTGCAGAACTCCTCTTCTTCCCAATATAACATTTCATAGAGTGCTCAGGCCTCACACAAATTCATTCTGAAAATGGTTTCAAATTTTCCTTGAAACCAGTCAATCATTCTGCCTATTGTCTTCCCCAAGCTACTTTCTGCCCTGGGAAAAAGGAAATTTACACCACTAGCTGTATCCAGCACTTGGTTTTATGAGATATTGTCTCCATCTGTTCTTAGCCATAGCTGGGTGTTCTAAAGGTCAGGCATTCTCATCACAAAAAATGACAGTGTATCTCATTACCAGTTGACTGGTGTATTTCCTACTCCACTAGAGGCAAATGACATCCTTCGCTTGCTTCAGGAATGTGCTAGTATCAATACTCTGTAAGGCTGCACTGTGGAATAACCCCCAATCTGTCAAACACTAGGCCTTTTGACTTAGTTGCTAAGTCAGATACCAAGTTTTTGGCAAAACAGTACTGTGATCACTATCAACATAAGTAGCTGAAATGCCTCATTCCTACCATCCTGAGGGGATGCTGCTTGCCAGTCACCTACAATGGGATCTACTGTGACACATTCAAAGGAACTGTTGGTTAGACTACAGTAACTGTTTCTTTGAGATGTTGTCAGTATCTTCCATTCCAGACTGAGAAGTTTTGAACTACGACTGAGATTCTAATTGTGAGGGAACTTACTTAAGATTGTGGCTATCTTATGCCCTCACACAAGAGCATGAGGAGGGTCATGGCTTACATGGTCCTTACTGACAAAGCTATTCAAAATAATCTAATTTCCAAAGTGTGAGGCACATGTGCACCTACAGCGAGGTTTTGTGCTGACTTCAACATCTCGAAGGGCTACAGTTGCTGTAGGGTAAGTAATCTTTCTTTACTTACGAAGTTTATTTTTAGGCATTATCCAGTCTAGTCTTAAATATCCCAACCAGTGTGGTTTCCGTTTCTTAAATTCGAACAGTATTTCACAGCCTCATATAACTCACTGTCAAGAGTTTCTCCTTGATAATAAGCCTACATTTTTCTGTTTGTAAAATGGAACTGCTCCTGTATACCCACCTTTTGATACACGACTTAATACTATGTAAATGTAAAATTTCATTAACACATAGATCGGACCCAGGAGTCCTAAATCTTATTCCTGAGCTGTGACTATACAACACTTCTTTTCAGAAGGAATGCATTTACTGCTGTTAGCTAATGTAGGTACTCCTTTACCTTTAATGGTAGAAGTTTGTGCTGTACATCTGAAGGTTCAGGTTCAAACTGTGCTAATAATTCATGCAGGGGGATTGCTAGTCTTACATAATGGAATTTTAGTTCTTTTAGTTCAGTTTAAAAACCTAAAGCCTTGCGCTGAATTAAGCATTTTAATTATTTTATTGGACCAACTTCTGTTGGTAAAAGTCGAGCTTTCCAGCTACACAGATCTCCTCTTCAGGTCTGGGAAGGGTACTCCAGAGGTCACAGCTAAATGCAAGATGGAACAGATTGTTTAGCGCAGGGGCCGGCAACCTTTCTATTCACTCTAATTTATTTCTGTTCACTCTAATTTATTCACTCTAATTTAAGGGGTTGTGTGCCAGTAATATATTTTAATGTTTTTAGAAGGTCTCTTCCTATAAGTCTTTAATATATAACTAAATTATTGTTGTATGTAAAGTATATAAGGTTTTTAAAATGTTTAAGCATTTCATTTAAAATTAAATTACAATGCAGAGCCCCCCAGACTGGTGGCCAGGACCCGGGCAGTGTAAGTGCCACTGAAAATCAGTTCATGTGCCGCCTTCAGCACCTGTGCCATAGGTTGCCTACCCCGGTTTAGCATAAGTAATTAGTACACAGGAATGGGTTACCTAGTTAATCTCCTTCCTTAGAGGTTTTTAAGGTCAGGCTTGACAAAGCCCTGGCTGGGATGATTTAGTTGAGGTTGGTCCTGCTTTGAGCAGGGGGTTGGTCTAGATGACCTCCTGAGGTCCCTTCCCATCCTGATATTCTATGATTCTGTGATATATATTTTAAGGGACCATTCAAGATAGGGTGGCCCATTACCACCTATGGCTTTGAATGGTCCCATAGAATATGTGCTAACTACTTACGCTAAACAATCGGTTCCATCTTGAATTTAGTTATGGTGCTATGAGTGCCTTTCCCAGACTTGAAGAAGAGTTGTGTGGCTCGAAAGTTTCTCTCTCACCCAAAGAAGTTGGTCCAGTAAAACATATTACTTCACCCACCTTTTCTCTGTATTATCCTGGGATACATAGTATGTAGAGATGTCTACAACTACACTACATACTAATTTAATTCTGACATTTCCTGTCTTGATTACTTGACTTAGCAACCTTATCTTTTTCTTTTAACATAGTTTATTTTTGTATGGAATATAGCTGTAATATGATTTCACCTTTGTATTTCTAAAATATTTACCAATTGATGAAATTTAGAGGACAGCAAAGATGCTCTGGGGAATAACGGATTGGTTTATGAGGAAAGACTAAAGTAGTTAAACATATATAGAGCTGGCTAAGCAATGACTAAGGCTGGAAAGCTAAACATTCTACAGGGATTAAAGTGCGTTAACACCAAGGTAAAGAAGAATTGTTTAGAGATCAACAATGGGGCAAAATTAGGAATTATAGGGTAAAATGAAGGGATGAAAATTTTGACTGGATATCAGCCAGAACTTTTGGATGGGGTCTCATTTACAATAGTTTTTCTTCCCTGCCCCTCTTCCAAGGTGAGGGGCTGGAAGTTCCATTACTTGGTATATTACGTGTGTTGTTTAAACTTACTAAAATAGTTATGAACATTTTAGTACTAAATGACCTGCCCTACCACTTATAACTTCTTTGCCATCAAGGAATCTACTAATGCCCGTTCTTCAAAAGCTCATGTGAGTGGCTTAATTGAAAACTAGAAGTTCATGTGGTATGGGATTCAGTTTATGGCTGTGTCTCAGGTAACCCTCGTTAGGTATCTGTAGGAGACTTTCAGAAGTGTGAGTGAAAGGGGGGGGGTTATTGCTTATATTCTAAATTTGATTGAACAAAAATAGCGGATTAATATACTTTTAATTTTTAAAGGATCGTGTAGGAGGAAGAGTTGCTACATTTCGCAAAGGAAATTACGTTGCTGATCTAGGAGCCATGGTGGTAACAGGGCTGGGTGAGTCATTCAAAATACTAAACTTTTTTAAAGGTTATTGAAAGAGAAGGGTTATAACATTCTAATTTGGGTCTCTTCTGCATATACATTTTTAGGAAAAATAAATAATTTTAGGAAAAAGGTAGTAAAATAATATGCACATATGTACATCCAAATCATTGTAATCCATTTATGTAAGGTTTGGGGTTTTTTTACAGACTCAGTAATAAAAATCATGCATGGTTATCTCTATTCTATACTAGACCTAAAAGAATAGAAACACAAATAAGGTGCTTTGCGCGTTCTTGTCTTATTTATTATTGTTTGTTTTGTTTTTTGGTAAAAGTGGTTGTCTGTATAACAATTTTATTATGTCAAAGCATTTTTAAATTTACTTCAGAAGTCCAAATAATAATCAAAAACATGTGAGTAGCTTGGAGTTGAGGAGAGGAGGGGAAGTAAGACTGTGGCCAGCCCGGGGTTCTTCCCAATGCCGGTGGGGCTTGTGGCTCCAGGTGCAGAAGGTCTCAGGACTCTAGCTGTGCGGGCAGAACGGGTGGAGTCAGGGCTAGCCTTTCCAAAGGGGGGCTCTGCCCACTGCTCACCTCCTCAAGCCCACTACTTGCCTCCTGTGTTCTTCCTCACTCCCTTGCCACAGACATCCTGCTGCCCACTGCGAGAACTCCCGCTCACTGGTGGCTCACCACTTATCTTCTCGCTCCCCCACTTGCAGCCAGACATCCCTGCCAGCCTAGTCAGTCTGACGCTTACCTCCTAACTCCTTCACCAGGGTTCCCCCACCACTTGCCCTTCCTCCTCCCCCTGCCTCCTCACTCCATCCCCACTTGCCTCCCACCTCCTCACCCTTCGTCACTCCCCCGCTCGCAGCCAGACCCCCCTGCCCACCTCATCACCCTGCTGCTGCCTCGCCACTCACCTCCTTACTCCTTCGCTAGCGCCGTCTGCCACTCGTCTTTTGCCTCCTTACCCCCCTGCCCTCAGCTTGCCTCATTGCTCGCCTCCTCACACACAGCCCTGCTCGCCTCCTCACTTCCCCCTTGCAGCCGCCCCCCGCACCTTCTCACCCTGCTGATGACTTGCTGTTCGTCTCATTACTCCCCTGCCAAACCCCCTGCCCGCTGCTCACCTTGCTGCTTGACTCCTCAGCCTGCTGCTTGCCTCTTTGCTGCCTCACCTTGCTCCTTAAGTGCTGTGTCTCCCATCTGTGCCTCCAGTGAGACCACGCATGCAGGAGCAAGAGGAACAAAGGAGGGGCTGATGCTTTCCCCCTCCCCACTGCCCAGGAGACTGCTGTGGCCACGGGGAAACCCCCTGATGGCTGCATTTGAGAAACAGCGACGGGTGTTTGTCTAACCTGCTCTTAAAAATCTCCAGTGGTGGAGAGTCCACAACCTCCCTGGGTAATTTATTCCAGTGCTTAACCATCCTGACAGGAAGTTTTTCCTATTGTCCAACCTAAACCTCCCTTGCTGCAATTTAAGCCGATTGCTTCTTGTCCTAGCCTCAGGGGTTAAAGAGAGCGATTTTTCTCCCTCTTTCTTATAACAACCTTTTATATACGTGAAAAACTGTTGTGTCCACTCTGTCTTCTCTTTTCCAGACTAAACAAACCCAATTTTTTTCAATCTTCCCTCATAGCTCGTGTTTTCTAGACCTTTAATCGTTTTTTTTGCTCTTCTCTGTATTTTCTCAAATTTGTCCATATCTTTCCTGAAATTTGACACCCAGAACTGGACAGAGTACTCCAGTTGAGGCCTAATCAGCACAGAGTAGAGCAGACGAATTACCTCTCGTGTCTAGCTTTAAACACTCCTGCTAATACATCCAGAATGTTTGCTTTTTGGGGGGCGGGGGGGAAGGCAACACTGTTGACTCATTTAGCTTGTGGTCCACTATAACCCTCAGATCCTTTTCTGCAGTACTCCTTCCTAGGCAGTCATTTCCCATTTTGTATGTGTGCAAGTGATTGTTCCTTCCGAAGTGGAGTACTTTGCATTTGTCCTTATTTCATTTCACCCTATTTACTTCAGACCATTTCTCCAGTTTGTCCAGATCATTTTGAGTTTTAATCCTATCCTCCAAATCACTTGCAAGCCCTCCCAACTTGGTATCGTTCACAAACTTTACAAACTCTTTATACCGTTATCTTAATTCATTGATGAACATATTGAACATAACCACACCCAGGACTAATCCCTGGGGGACCCCACTCCTTATGCCCTTCCAGCATGACTGTGAACAACTAATAACTACTTTGGGAACAGTTTTTCACCCATCTTATAGTAGCTCCATCGTGGTTGTATTTCTCTTTGTTTATGAGAAGGTCATGCAAGACAGTATCAAAAGCATAAGCATGCATAGCACATTTCGTTAAGGTGTGCACCCAGGGAGCCCCGCCCTAGCCTTGCCCCATCCACTCCTTCCTACTTCCCACCCTCGGACTGCCCCCCTTAGAACCCCCAACCCCCCGCACTCCTTGTCCCCTGCCCACCCCCTCCTGGGACTCCTGCCCCTAACTGCCCACAAGAACTCCACCCCCTATCTAAGCCTCCCTGCTTGTTGTCCCCTGACTGTCCCCTCCTGAGACCTCTCCCAATCCTATCTGTCCCCTGACTGCCCCGACCCTTATCGACACCCCTGTTCTCAGATTCTTGGGACTCCCATGCTTATTCAACTGCTCCCTGACAGGGCCCCCATAACTCCCGACCCATCCAACCCCCTGCTCCCTGCCGGCCCTGACTCCTCTCCACACCCCCGCCCCGACGCCCCCCACCCCCAAACCCCTGACCCATCCAACCCCTCCTGCTCCCTGTCCCTTGACTGCCCCAATCCCTCTCTGCACCCCTGCACCCTGACAGGCCCCCCCAGAACTCCCTACCCACTTATCCCCCCCCCCCTTGTCCCCTGACCATCTGCTCCAGAAGCCCCTCACCCTAACTGCCCCCCAGGACCCTCCTTCCTCCCTGTCCCCTGACTGTGCTGATCCCATCCCTCCCTCCCACCCCCTGACAGACCCCAGGACTCCCACACCCCATCCAACACGCCCTGCTCCTTGACTGCCCCCTCCAGGGATCCACCGCCCCCAGGGTCCCGTCCTCTATCCAACCCACCCTGATCCCTGTCCCCTGATTGCCCCCATCCTTATCCAACCCCCCGACCCGTTACCATGAGGCTCCAAGTAACATGTTTTTCTCTGTGCAGAGCCAGATACGCTGCCCTGTGGGAGCGGGAGCCCCGCTCCTCAGAATGCTGCATGTGCGATGGCATGGCTCTGGGTGAGCGGGGAGCATATCTGCCTCCCCATGGAGCCAAACACTGCCCCGCGGGAGTGCGCAGCCCCCGCCCCTGGAGCGCTGGGCGAGTGGCGGTATGACTCCAGGGGACGAGGGAAAGGTTGGGGAGGGGCCGGTGGCTTGCTGCACGTGGCCGGGTGCTTTGGCCCAGTGACGCAGAGCCCACAGCTTGCCGCGCCGGGAGAGTGGGGCCATTTGCGTATCCCTGCATTAGAGTGTGCCTGGGCATGATCAAAAGCTTTACTAAAGTCAAGATATACCATCTCTACCGCCTCCCCCCATCCACAAGGCTTGTTATCCTGTCAAAGAAAGCCATCAGGTTGGTTTGACACAATTTGTTCTTGACAAATCCATGCTGTTACTTATCACTTTATTATCTTCTAGATGTTTGCAGATTGCTTAATTATTTGCTCCATTATCTTTCCAGATACACAAGTTAAGCTGATTGGTCTGTAATTCCACATGTCCTTATTTCCCTTTTTATAGATTGGCACTATATATGCCTCTTTTCAGTTTTCTGGAGTCTCTCCTGACTTCCATGACTTTTCAAAGATAAAGCTTTAGCATCTCCATGCTTTGGAATAGGCACTTGAAATCTGGTCAGACCCATGGTCTGTCCTTTATGTCAGATGTACCTTTTGCTTTCCTGTGGAAAAACCCAGTCTGTTTGGCCAAGCTATGAGCTGCTGACAAATTTCAGTGTGAATATGCTCAGAGAGAGTTGTTAGTTTGCCTGGTAATTCCCTTAAGAGTCTGTCTGTCTGTAGTGCGCATGCTCCATCCCGAGCTGCAAGGCCTGAGCAGGACTTCCCTGCAACTGCTTCTTCAAGCTGCCAGGGGCCTCTGGAATTAGGCATTGGAACTGAGAAGGGGAAGACTCTTCTGTGTTCTCAATGTTTTCGTTTGGCGCCCTGGCAGAACGGAGGAAGAAGCAACCACAGTGGAATTCACAGAGGTGAGAAATGGAGTACTAGGCTTGGAGCCAGGAGCCATAGACTGGAGAGAAGCAGAGGTACAGAGGGGGAAGAAGTGGACTTGGTGGGTGATGGATAGGAGCAGAGGAAGGTGGGTACATATACAGAAGCGCAGGGGGATGAGGATGGCAAGAACTGGTGGATATGGAGGAAGTTAGATAAGGGAAAAGTGGGGATTGGATAGGAACAGAGGCGGATGAAGACAGGACTGGAGCACAGTGTAAAAGAATTTATAACCAGTAGAACACACTTGCAACCTGAACCTGGGTTTGAACCCAGGAGTACTTTATCTGAAGCCTGGTCTACACTATGTCTTAAAGTTGAATTTATCCACGTTAAATCGATTCTTCCACTTTGCCGTCCTCACTACGATGCCATTTAGGTTGACCTAAAAGGGTCTTTAAATTGATTTCCAGACTCTTGCCCAACAAAGGGAGTAGCACTGAAATCGACGTTTCTGGGTCGAACTAGTGTTAGTGAGGACACAATTTGACATTACCGGCCTCTGGGAGTAATCCCAGAGTGCTCCAGTGTGACCGGTCTTGACAGCACTCTGAACGTGAATGCACTGGGCAGTTAGGAAAGAGCCCTGGGAACATTCGAATCTCACTTTCTCTTTGGCCAGCGTGGCGAGATCTCCTGCACAGCTCACTATGCAGAGCCCACCAGCAGAGGAGACCATGCAGTCCCAGAATCGAAAAAGGGCCCCAGCATGAACCGCAAGGGAGGTGCTGGATTTGATCGCCGTGTGGAGAGACGAATCCGTGCTGGCAGAACTGCGATCCAAAAAAAGAAATGCCGATATGTATGCCAAAGTCTCCAAGCGCCTGATGGAGACAGGCCACAACAGGGACGCACAACAGTGCCATGTTAAAATTTAAGGAGTTGAGGCAAGGCTATCAGAAAACCAAAGAAGCCAATGGATGCTCCGGATCATGCCCAAGACATGTCGCTTCTCCACCGAGCTGCATGCCTTTCTAAGGGGGTGCGCCACAACTACCCTACCTGTGCCTGTGGACTCCACCGATGGGATGATTGTCAGCATGGCAGAGAATATGCTGGACGAGGAAGGTGAGGTGGAGAAGGACTATGATGGCGAGGAGTCTACGGAACAGGCAAGCTGAGACACCTGTCTCCCCGAAAGCCAGGAGCTGTTCATCATCCTGGAGCCGGTAACCTGCCAGGACGGTATCCCGGATGGGGAAAGCATGCAAGGCAGCCCTGGTGAGTGTCCCATGGTCAATGGAGTGCCCGTTTGACAAGCTATTTTTTTTAAAAAAAATGATTACTGAGCCCTGAGGACTTGGGATGCGTGAGTGTCTACAAGAGTCTCTGTCTTTAAAGAAATCCTCCCAACAGTTCCCCGAGTTTTTTTTTTTTTTGGGGTGGAGGTGGGGGAGAGAGAGTCCCTTCCTGCAGCTGTTTGGAAAGGCTAGAGTTCTTAAAGACACAAGCGTCATGAACCTTGCCTGGCCAACCCATGGTGATGTTGGTGAAACGTCCCTTGTGGTCAACCAGCAGTTGCAAGACCATGGAAAAGTACCCCTTGCGGTTTATGTACTCGCAGAGCTGGTGGTCCGGTGTCAAGATAGGGCTATGCATTCTGTCTATAGCCCCGCCACCGTTAGGGAACCCCATTGCTGGAAAGCCATCCACTACAGCCTGCACATTTCCCAGAATCACTACCCTTAACAGCATCAGTTCAATGATTGCATTGGCCACTTGCATCACTGCAGCCCCCACTCTAGATTTAACCGCTCCGAACTGATAGCCGACTGATCGGTAGCTGTCTGGAGTGGCAAGTTTTCAGAGGGCTACTGCCACTCGCTTTTGAACTGTGAGGGCTGATCACATCTTGGTATTCTGGCGGTTTAGGACAGGAAAAAGCAAGTCACACGGTTCCATAAAGGTGCCCTTATGCATGCAAAAGTTTCTGAAGCACTGGGAATCATCCCAGACCTGCAGCACTATGCGGTCCCACCAGATCGTGCTAGTTTCCCGGGCCCAGAATCGTCGTTCTATTGCATGTGCCTGCCCCATTGCCACCAGGATCCCTAAGCTGCCCGTGCCACTGCATTTGGGGAGGCCTGTGTCCATGTCCTCCTCATTCTCATGACCGCCCTGCCTTTGCGTTCTCCCATGGGTTTTCCCTTTCTGCAAACATTGCACAATAATTCATGAGCTGTTTACAATGCCCGTAACTGCTGTGATAAGCTGAGCGGGCGCCGTGTGGTGTCTTTGCGGGCAGTCCAGGGAAAAGGGCAGAGCTGGCAGTGGAAGCGTTCAACTAAGGAAGAAAGGAGAAAGAAGAGATGCCACTCAGCGGGAGCTGCAGAAGCCGCCACAATTAAGGCACTTTTTATGAGTGCCTAGAGCATAGCAGGATAGCAGCCGCAGGGCGAGTTATGCTGATGCCACCGGAATAGATATTCTGGCCGAACAACAGGAGGACCTTTGAAGTAGACTCCTCTGGGCAATCCATGGAAAAGGCAGAGCTGGCAGTGGAAGTGTTCAAATAAAGAAAGTAGAAAGACATGAGAAGAGATGCCACTTGTGCCTAGAGCACGGCAAAATAGCAGGCGACTTAATGTAGTTTCAGGATTTCCTGGAGTACACCAGAATAGCAGGTGACTTGAGAGCAGAGTTCTAGCAGGAGCGGTGGTTGGCTGATCACTGCTCTGTCTGCTGAAAGCAATATGGCGTCTGCAGGCCTGAACTGTGTGAAACGGCTGTCTGCCACATCTTGCATGGAGAGAGGGGCAAGTGACGGGAAGTGCGAATGAAAAACCCATAAGACTGTTTTTCATGCAACGCTGGCTTTACCCAGAATTCCAAGGGACTGCAGGCACTGTGGGATACCTAACCATAGTGCGCTGCTCTGAGAGTCAACGCTAGCCGCGGAACTATGAATTAGCCTACTTACTGGGGACACACAATCGAATATATACCATCGGCTTTCTTAATTCGAACTCTTAGAAAGTCGACGTTAGCTTGTAGTGTGTAGGCAAGGCCTGAATTCCTGTTCTGTCTGCAAAGAGCAGAGAAATCCATTGGCAAAGTGCATCTTGTCCCCACTAGTGACTGGTCCACAGAGGATAACGGGCTATTACTATTAGTTACTCAGTTCAACTGACAGGTTTCAGCATGGCAGCTATGTTAGTCTGTATCTGTTCCACTCTATACATCTGATGAAGTGGATTTTGGCCCACGAAAGCTTATGCTCAAATAAATTTGTTAGTCTCTAAGGTGCCACAAGTGCTCCTCGTTCTTTTTTCAGTTCAAGTGGTAGATCTCTAAATCTACTGATGACCCAAACTGGTGTCATATGGTTCCACATGGTCTGGGTTTTTACTTTATATTTTTTTTTTTTTTTTTAAGAACAGGGGGTTTTAATTTAATTTTTTTAAAGATGGGAAGGTCAGTACTTCTGAGATAGGAAATACAAGATTTAAGATGGCCTGTGCAGTCATAATTCAGTCCCCTTGTCCATATGTATTATGATACAGTAACTCCTCACTTAACGTTGTAGTTATGTTCCTGAAAAATGCTACTTTAAACGAAACTGTTAAGTGAATCCAGTTTCCCTCTCAGAATTAATTTAAATATGTGGGGTTAGGTTCCAGGGAATGCTACTGGAACACAGGCACACACACACAGGCACACACACACACAGGCACACTCTCTCTCTCTCTCTCTAAGTTTTTTTAAACAAACAATTTAATACTGGTACACAATGATGATGCTTGTGAAGCTTGGTTGAGGTGGTGGAGTCAGAGGGTGGAAGAGGTGGGATAATTCCCAGGGAATGCCTTACTAATAAATGATGAACTAACACTCGGCTGAGCCCTCAAGGGTTAACACATTGTTAATGCAGCCCAGGGTTTGGCAACCTTTCAGAAGTAGTGTGCCGTGTCTTCATTTATTCACTCTAATTTAAGGTTTTGCGTGCCAGTAATACATTTTAACATTTTTAGAAAGTCTCTTTCTATTAGTCTTTAATATATAACTAAACTGTGGTTGTATGTGAAGTAAATAAGGTTTTTTAAATGTTTTAGAAGCTTCACTTAAAATTAAAATGCAGAGCCCCCCCCCCAGACTGATGGCCAGCAGTGTGCGCGCCATTGAAAATCAGCTCGAATGCCGCCTTTGACACCCATGCCATAGGTTGCCTACCCCTGATGTAGCCTCACACTCTACAAGGCAGCAGGAATGGAGGGAGGGGAGACAGTGTGGCAGAGAGAAACAGATGCACGTGTGAGAGATGTGCATTGCCCATTTAAGTACACTGACCCCACTCTAAGTGCATTGCCCTTTTAAGTAGCGATGGGGGCCAGGAGCAGGGGCAGGAGGACACCCTGAATTAGGCCCGCTCTTCCCCTACCCTTCCCCCTCCAGCACAGTAAGCAGGAGGCTCTTGGGAGCAGCTCCAAGGCAGAGGGCAGGAGCAGTACATGGCAATGGGAAGAGGGACAGCTGAACTGCCAAGCAATTAATAGCCTGCTGGGCGGCTGCTGCACAGGGAACTTATGGGAGCGGGTAGCTTATAGGGTGGCTGCCTGTCTACTCTTGTTCCAAGCCCACATCAGCTAGCTCCAATGGGTTGCTCTTTCTGCAAGCGATAGACAAAGCAGGCGGCTGCCAAACAATATTGTAAGGAAGCATTCCACAACTTTAAACAAGCATGTTCTCTAATTGATCAGCAGGGTAATAACGGAATGGTTGGACTAGATGACCTCCTGAGGTCCCTTCCAACTCTGATGTTCTATGAACAAGATTAACTGGAATCAGAGGGGTAGCTGTGTTAGTCTGGAATTGCAGAAGTGACAGAGAGTCCTGTGGCACCTTAAAGACTACTAAAATTTTAGAGCATACGCTTTCATGGGTTAATACCCACTTCATCGGATGCATGCAGTGAAAGTATCCAGGGGCAGGTATAAATAGGTAGGCAAGAACCAGGTGGGAGATAAGGTTAGTCCAATGAGGCTGAACCAGCTTGTTATCTCTAATCAGGGAGGGTGAGGTATTCCTCTAGCAGCTGAACTGGAGGTGTGACTAGCGAGAGAAGAGAAGCTGCTTTTGTAGTTAGCTAGCCTATCTATATCTAGATACTAGACTATACTAGCCTATCTATATCTAGATCTATATTACACACTTCACCTCTCTACAAAAGAAAAAGGACTGCAAGCTATCTAAAATCCTGCCTGCCACATGGGGCACAGCAGTGGTACCCCTAACTCACCCAGCAGTATCGTCAATCTATCCAGCTACACACTCAGCCCAGCAGAAGAGTCTGTCCTATCTCGAGGACTCTCATTCTGCCCCATCACCCCCACAAACATGATACAATTCTGCGGTGATCTGGAAGCCTACTTCCGCCATCTCTGACTCAAAGAATACTTTCAAGACTACTTCAAGCACACTGATACACAGACACCTTCCCACCAGTAGCACAAGAAGAACAACTACACATGGACTCCTCCTGAGGGTCGAAATGACAGTCTGGACCTATACATAGAATGCTTCCGCTGACGTGCACAGGCAGAAATTGTGGAAAAACAACATCGCCTGCCTCACAACCTAAGTCGAGCAGAACGCAATGCTATCCACAGCCTCAGAAACAACCCTGACATCATAATCAAAGAGGCTGATAAAGGAGGTGCTGTTGTCGTCATGGACAGGTCTGACTACGAAAAGGAGGCTACCAGACAACTCTCCAACACCAATTTCTTCAGGCCACTTCCCTCAGATCCCACTGAAGAATATACTAAGAAACTGCACCATCTACTCAGGACACTCCCTATACTAACACAGGATCAAATTAACATACCCTTAGAACTCCGACCGGGGTTATTCTGTCTTTTACCCAAGATCCACAAACCTGGAGATCCTGGACGCCCCATCATCTCGGGCATTGGCACTCTTACTGAAGGACTGTCTGGATATGTGGACACTGTACTCAGACCCTACACCACCAGCACTCCCAGCTATCTCCGTGACACCACCGACTTCCTGAGAAAACTACAATGCATTCCAGAAAACTTCCAGAAAACACCATCCTAGCCACCATGGATGTAGAGGCTCTCTACACAAACATTCCACACAAAGATGGAATACAAGCTGTCAGGAATAGTATCCCTGATGGTGCCACAGCACAAGTGGTTGCTGAGCTCTGTGACTTTATCTTCACACACAATTATTTCAAATTTGGTGACAATATATACTTCCAGACCAGTGGCACCGCTATGGGCACCCGCATGGCCTCACAGTATGCCAACATCTTTATGGCTGACCTGGAACAACGCTTCCTCAAATCTCGTTCACTCATGCCCCTCCTCTATCTACGATACATTGATGACATCTTCATCATCTGGACCCATGGGAAAGAAACTCTGGAAGAATTCCACCATGACTTCAACAGCTTCCACCCCACCATCCACCTCAGCCTGGACCAGTCTACACGGGAGGTCCACTTTCTGGAAACCACGGTGCAAATTAATGATGGCTACATCAACACCATCCTATACCAAAAACCTACCGACAACTATGCCTACCTTCATGCCACCAGCTTCCACCCCGGGCACACCACACAATCCATTGTCTACAGCCAAGCACTGAGGTACAATCGTATTTGCTTCAACCCCTCAGACAGAGATCAACACCTACAAGATCTCCACCAAGCTTTTTCAAAACTACAATACCCGCACAAGGAAATAAGGACACAGATCAACAGAGCCAGACGTGTACCCAGAAGCCTGATGCTGCAAGACAAGCCCAAGAAAGAAAACAACAGAACACCACTGGCCATCACCTACAGTCCTCAATTAAAGCCTCTCCAATGCATCATCAGTGATCTACAACCCATC
The DNA here is from genome assembly GCA_007922305.1 of Dermatemys mawii. NCBI lineage: Eukaryota > Metazoa > Chordata > Testudines > Dermatemydidae > Dermatemys > Dermatemys mawii. Next base: position 14,062,170 of record ML677388.1, read on the forward strand.
CTGGACAACAATCCCTCACTTTCACAGGCCTTGGGAGGCAGGCCAGTCCTGGCCTACAGACAACCTGCCAACCTCAAGCATATTCTCACCAGCAACAGCACACCGCGCCATAATAACTCTAACTCAGGAACCAATCCATGCAACAAACCTCGATGCCAACTCTGCCCACACATCTACACCAGCAACACCATCACAGGACCAAACCAGATCAGCCACACCATCCCTGGTTCATTTACCTGCACATCTACCAATGTAATATACGCCATTATGTGCCAGCAATGTCCCTCTGCTATGTACATCGGCCAAACTGGACAGTCTCTACGAGAAAGGATAAATGGACACACATCAGATATCAGGAATGGCAATATTAAAAAACCTATAGGAGAGCACTTCAACCTCACTGGACACACCATAAAAGATTTAAAGGTCAGCATTTTGCAGCAAAAAAACTTCAAGTCCAGACTGCAAAGAGAGACTGCAGAGCTGCAATTCATTTGAAAATTTGACACAATCAATTTGGGACTGAATAGAGATTTTGAATGGCTAGCTAACTACAAAAGCAGCTTCTCTTCTCTCGCTATTCACACCTCCAGTTCAGCTGCTAGAGGAACACCTCACCCTCCCTGATTAGAGATAACAAGCTGGTTCAGCCTCATTGGACTAACCTTGTTATCTCCCACCTGGTTCTTGCCTACCTGTTTATACCTGCCCCTGGATACTTCCACTGCATGCATCCGACGAAGTGGGTATTAACCCACGAAAGCTTATGCTCTAAAATTTTAGTTAGTCTTTAGGGTGTCACAGGACTCTTTGTCAAGATTAACTGGGACGACTTCAAATGAGGACTTACTGTAATTTTCAATTACGTAGTCACATACTAGTTTTTTTCCACAGGACCCCTGCATTATTCATGCACAGGATGTAATGTACTCTGGGATTGAATCAGTGTTGTGTAGCAAATGAGATTGTGTGGTGGTCTGCCTCATTTGTTGTAAGAATAGGAAGAGGTGTAGTTTTGTGGTTAAAGTTTATTGCTGCCCTGGAGAAGGGGATGGTGTTCCCTGCCTTTGCCACAAAGTGCTGAGAAAGTCACTTAACCCAGACTTTCATAGTAGGTTACTACTTGTGGTGTTTTTCTAGGTGTCCAGTTTCCGATATCTGCAGTCAATCTTGTAGTAGTACTGAATAACTCATAACTGCAACTGAATGTGAAGGGAGCAAGGTGTTTGAAGTTGGACACTAACAATTTTGGCCTTGCTTTCTGCCTCAGATCCTCAGCTGAATAATTGGGATAACATTACCCCCTAATCTCACAGGACTGTTGTGAAGATAAATTCATAAATATTTGTGAAGCATTCAGGTATTGTGGTGAGAGCACCAAAGAAACTGCCAATGAGGAAATTACTAATTCTGAATACAGTGCAGAGTTTGAATGGTGTGTATTAAATAAGGCCACACATTAAACAAGAAGGATAAATACCGAATAGCTACCCTTTCACTGAATGAATCATGGGTCCTATGTGATAGTTTTATAATACACAATCATAATGCACATGTACAACGAGGCCGAATTAAAGTTGCATGGGCAACTTGAATTCTGGCATTTCTTAACTTTTGATTTGACTCACTTTACAATCTTAGTGTTCTTTAAATACCCCTGATAGAGTGGAGATAATCCAACATAAAGATCCAGTCTCCTCAAGGCTTCTCCTTGTATCCCTACAGGAAAGGAGCGGGACTTCTATTCCCGCTGTTTTCTGGTGGAGAAGAGCTCGGAGCCTTCAGACATCTCTTAGACTTCCCTCTCCTCCACCAGAGGGTCTGTAAGTCTTGCTTCTGTATGGAGACTAGAACCCTTCTCCATTCTGTTTCCTTCAGGCCTTTCCCAACTTAGTGGACCTCAGTGATGCATATTTGCACTTCATTATTTGCCCATTGCACCAGCATTTTGTATTCCTCGGGTCCCATCTCTACAGTGCCAAACTTCTCAGAGCCCATTCCTTGAGACCCCATTTCAGAGTGTTTATTCCTGAATGTGACCTTCCCTCTCTACTTCACAGTTTGTTCTGCTCTACATTTGAACCTCTGGGAGATGCATCCCTGTGGCTATTAACTCTTAAGGCTGCCCTGCTAGTTGCCACCATCTTAGAGTTTAGCTTCTTTGTTATCAATCCTCCTTATCTGTAGTTCTTTCCTTGAATGGTGGTGGTGCTGCGTTGTTTTAACAGTTGCTCTGAGGAGCCTTGACAATATTTGAAAGTTCTATCGGTCTGCTGAAAGATGCTCAGGACAAAATAGAGAAATACTTATGGGCTTTACTGTTGGAATAATGACTGCTTTTGAACTGTTTGTTTTATTTTCAGCCATCTTTTTAGTCGTGCTTGAATGTCAGATTTACCTATACACAATCTCTTCCAGGAGGGAATCCAATGGCTGTGGTCAGCAAACAAGTAAATATGGAACTGGCTAAGATCAAACAAAAATGCCCACTTTATGAAGCCAATGGACAAGCTGTAAGTAGCAATTTTTCAAAAAGTCTTTGCCCTAAGAAATGGTTTGAAGAAAATAATATATTATAGAGGTTTGACTTATAGTTCTGTACCTTATCCTTTATAAACTCTAACGTGGTTTTGGCCTCCATATTTTTTTTTTTTTTTTTGGTTGATGTTTGTTTTGGCAGTTGTGACTAGTTCACTATAACTCCTCAATGCAACCTTCCTTGGAGTTGCACTGCTGGCTGAACGTTCACAACTGGGAATGTGCAGCGGCCACTCAAGAAAAGAAGGCTACTTCCCAGTAACTTGAATTCTTCAAGATGATCTTCTGCATGCTCAGATCCCCACTTATCTTCCTCACTTAATTGGAGTCTTAATTCTTGAATTGATGGAGGGGAATGGAAGGGTGGTTGGGATCACTTCCCCTTTTATACCATCAGAGGCCTTCAAGAGGGGGAAGAGGGGAGAGGTGGGTATCCCCCACGGAGTTTCGGGAAGCTTCCAGTGCACTGCCTTGATCCCTTGAATGGGAACCGACTCATTGTGAATAACTCCCAGTTAGTGGTAACTAACCTAGACAAATTATATGATTGGGCCAAAAGAAATTTGATGAGATTTTGGGGCCCACACTACAAGAAGGATGTGGAAAAATGGGGCCTGGAGCACATGACTTAGGAGGAGAGGCTGAGAGAACTGAGATTATTTAGTCTACAGAAGAGAAGACTAAGGGGAGATTTGATAGCTGCTTTCAACTACCTGAAAGGGGGTTCCAAAGAGAATGGATCTAGACTGTTCTCAGTGGTACCAGATGACAGAAGGTGTAATGGTCTCAAGTTGCAGTGGGGAAGGTTTAGGTTGGATATTAGGAAAAACTTATTCACTAGGAGGTTGTTGAAGTACTGGAATGGGTTCCCTAGCGGGTGGTGGAATCTCCTTCCTTAGAGGATTTTAAGGTCAGGCTTGACAAAGGCCTCATTTAATTGGGGATTGGTCCTGCTTTGAGCAGGGGGTTGGACTAGATACCCCCTGAAGTCCCTTCCAACCCTGTTGTTCTATGATTTTTACATCTCGTGAAAATTATGGCAAAGATTGTTGATATCCCAGATGTTCTGAATTGTTTAATATATGCAGTGTTGTAGCTCTTTTGATCCTAGGATATTAGAGAGAGACAGCAGGTAAGGTAATATCTTTTTTTGGACCAACTTCTTTTGGTGAGAGAGGTATTTACTGGCTACTTCACCTTGAATGGTCCCTTGAAATATGTGTTAACTGTTTATGCTAAACAGTCCATGACAATAAGGCCTTGTCCATGTAGACAAATTACTCCTCAGCGAAGCAGCTTTCTGCATTGTAATTCCTGAGATGTGTACACTGCCAAGCCATGTAGTGCGCAGAAACTGCGCAGTTGCAAAGCTGTAAAAAACCTACCCGGATGAGAGGCGTAGAGTTTTCTTCATCAGAGGTACTGTGATGTGGTGCCAGGGTAAACACCCGGGTTGATTACAGTGCTGCAGTTGCCCTCCGGGAGGTGTCCCACAATGCCTGTTCTTGCCGCTCCGGTCATTTGGTTTGAATTCTACTGCCTTGCCCTCAGGTGACCAACCGTCACCCCAACCCCATAAATTTCTTTGGACCCCTGCTTGGAGCAATGCTGAGCTGCTGGAACACATCAGCATTTGGGGAGAGGAGGCTGTCCAGTCGCAGCTGCACTCTAGCGATAGGAATAATGAAACCTATGGACAGATTTCATGATGCATGACAGAAAGGGGCCGTGGCTGGGACACACTGCAGTGCAAGGTCAAAGTGAAGGAGTTGCGGAATGCCTGTCACAAGGTGTGGGAGGCAAACAGCCACTCTGGTGCTGTTCCCACGAGCCACTGGCTGTACAAAGAGCTGGACCTGATACGCAGTGGCAGCACCACCTCACTGCAAAGGCCACTGTGGATATTTCAGTGGACCAAGCCAGGAGGAGGAAATATTGGACAAGGATGTGGAGAGGGAGGGGAACCCAGAGACAGAGGCAGCCAGGAGCCTTTTTCTACCCTGGAGGGGGCCAGTCAGTCACAGCTGTCGGATCTTGGCGAAGCACAAACAGGAGAGGAGGCCCCTCATAAGTGGAAAAGATTTTGGGAATTGCTAAAGCAAGTTGTTGGGCTCAGGAGGGTTGCAGAAAGCAGGCTTGTGTCTGTATGATGCGTGTACCACCACATGCCTAGCCCTTGTGGTGAAACAGGCTGTTGATTGACTCCCTCACTTCACAGGAATCTGCCTCAGATCTCCAGGAAACTGTCATGGAGATACTAATCAGTCTGCTTCCACAGGTTCTTTGGCAGAGCTGCTTTGTTTCTTGCCCCATTAACGGTAACTTTCCTGCACCACTCTGCCGTCACTGGTGGGCGACCATTGCTGCACACAGATGAGCCGCATAAGGGCTAGGGCAGAAGCTGCAGTCTTGGAGGAGACTGTCCCTTGACTCCCTGCTCACCCTCAGCAGCGAGATATCTTCCGTAATGACTGGAGCTTGTGGAGACTATGGGAATAAGAATGATGATCAGGCTGCCGCCCCCCAGCCCCCGCAGTGCTGGCTCTGCCCAAGAGTCACATGCCCAGTATACAGTAGGGTCCGGACACTGATTTACCCTGCTTCTGTGGATACTCACATTTTGTGGCTCGTGTGCTTGCCTGCTGTCAGACAGTTAGTGACTGTATGTGCGTAGTGACTGTGTTTTAAATCACTAAATTAGTGTTCTGCGTGTTGCAAACAATACTGCTTCTGTAAAATGTTGTGTTTTGGCTGCACAGAAATGACCTTGGGAGCCCAGGTCATATTATTATTGCTGGCTGAATTAGAAAGTGGCTGTTAAGTTATAGAATATCAGGGTTGGAAGGGACCTCAGGAGGTCATTTAGTCCAACCCCCTGCTCAGAGCAGGACCAATCCAACAGAGTTTTGCCCCATATCCTTAAACGGCCCCCTCGAGGATTGAACTCACAACCCTGGGTTTAGCAGGCCAGTGCTCAAACCACTAAGCTATTCTTCCTCACTCTCCTCCCCCTTGATGCATTCCATCACCGAGAAACAGGAATTGAAGGAGTGGCAGGACAGCGAGAAGAGGGATTGAAAGATGAATGTGGCGTGCCAAAATGAAGCCATGAAGCGACTCTTAAACATTCTGGCGTGCCAAGTGGACACGCTCCAGGCGATACCAGCACTGCAAACCGAGCAGCTCTGTGCCTGCTCTCCCCTGCAGCCACTGTCGCAAAACTCTTTCCCGTGCACCCCTCCCAGACACCACCAACAAACTCTTATCAACCTCCTGGCTCCAATCTGTACCCGCGATATTACACTCCTCTCCTGTCACAGTCTGGCATTGCAGACTCCTAGTACCCATTGCATTCAACACCCATACCTCTGCAGTTTCGCCCTGTTGAATTACAGTACCAGCTGCACTGTACTCCAAAGGAGAGGGTTGGATATGATCTCTGTACATACACAAATCTTTAACCATCCCTGGACCCCACCTTCTCCCGAGACCTTCCCTTCCCCCATCCCCTTCAGTGCTCAGGTGTTTGTTTGTTTGTGTCTCTCCTCCAGTTGTTGTTTTTTAATAAAAGAATTGTGTTGATTTGAAAGCAATCTTTATTCTATTAATTGAAAGCAAACAGAGCCCTGCAAAGCAACAGGCAGTTATCTTAAGCCTTCATATTGCATCATCTACACTAATCACAATCACTTTCTAGCATTACAAGCACTGCACTCCAGAGCATAGCAACAAATACTATTGGCTTTCAGCTTCAAATTGCTACCTCAATGCATCCCTGATCCTTATGGCCATGCGCTACGCCCCTCTAATAACCCTGGTCTCTGGCTGTTCAGATTCAGCCTCCAGGTGCTGAACCTCAGCAGTACAGCCCTGAGTGAAGCTTTCACCTTTCTCTTCACAAATATTATGGCATGTACAGCACGTGGCTATACGAATAGGAATATTATCGTCAGCCGGGTCCAACTTCTCATATAGGCAGCGCCAGCAGTCCTTTAGACAGCCAAAAGCACACTCAACAGTCATTCTGCACTTACTCAGTCTGTTGTTGAACTGCCCCTTACTGCTGTCAAGGTGCCCCGTGTATGGCTTCATAAGCCACAGCCCTAAGGAATAGGTGGGGTCTCCCAGTATCACAATGGCCATTTCAACTTTCCCTCTGGTGATTTTCTGGTCTGGGAAGAAAGTCCCTGCTTGCAGCTTCCTCAGCATGCCAGTTTTCCAAAAAATGAGTGTGTCATGCACCTGTGACTAACCTGTGTTAATCTTCACGAAACGCCCATGGTTGTCCACAAGAGCCTGGAGAACCATAGGGAAATACCCCTTCCAATTAATGTTCTCGGTGGCTAGGTGGTCTGGTGCCAGAATTGGAATATGCACACCATCTATCACCCAACCTCAATGTCACGTATGTTTCCTAGGGTCATGGTTTTTCGGAGCAGGGTGTGATTAATGGCCTTGCATGCTTCCGTCAATACGAGTCCAATGGTTGACTTTCCCACTCCAAACTGGTTAGCAACCAATCTGTAGGAGTCTGGAGTATCCAGCTTCCACAGTGCAATCGCCATGTGCTTCTCCAATGGCTGGGCAGCTCTCAGTTATGTGTCCTTTCACCGCAGGGCTAGGGCAAGCTCATCACACAGTCCTTTGGGTATGGCATTCCTCATCCGAAAGTTCTGCAGCCACTGCTTGTCATCCCAGATGTGCATGATCCGACCAGTCAGTGCTTGTTTCCCAAGCCCAAAAGCAGCGTTCCACTGTAGTCAGCACCTTTGTGAATGCCACAAGCTATCTCGCCTCTTAGCTAATACACATGGTGAGATAAATGTCGTACTCTTCTAGCCTTTGTAGTTTAAGGAATAACTACACTGCCACTCGTGACGTGTTAGTCACAGTGAGCAGCATACTGGTCAATAGTTAGGGATCCATTCCTGCAGGCTGAAGAGGCAGTGGGCACAGTACACAAACCATTGAAAGATGGCACCAAATGTGAAAGGAAGCATGGGCATTTCTAGAATGCGAAACAATGCAGCACAGGACATTGGGACAGTACCCAGGATGCCCCGCGTCCCCCCCTCCTTCCCACAACTCTTAGCTGCAGAAGAGGAAGAGAGGCTTTGTAGGATAGCGGCCCAGAGTGCACTGCTCTTAATACTGCTGCAAATGCCACAAGTGTGAATACACTATTACACTGGCAGCTGACAGTGTGAACACACAGCAGCGGTTTCCCTTCAGTGCTCTCTTAGCGGCACTGTAACTCTGCCAGCGTAGACATATGCTGAGTACGTTTCCCAGACCTGATGAGCTCTATGTATGCTCAAAAGCTTGTCTCTCTCTCCAGCAAGTTGGTCCAATAAAAGATATTACCTCACCTACCTCATCTCTCTCAATTATTGAATATAGTGTGGTTTCTTATGCTTCCTATGTGTACTCCATAATTTCCCTTTCTAGCCTGCATGACAAGTTAAGGTTAGTTACGATGTTGTGGGTATACCTGTCTGCCTTCAAAGAGCTGCTGCCACTGTATAAGGGAAGCTGCTGATCCCTGTGCTGTAACTGCTCTGTGGCTGAGCAGAGTTCTTCAATCTCCAGGTCTGTCAGTCTGGCACGAACATGTTAGTTGAAAACTGGTCATGCTGAAGCTAACTTTCCAAATCCCATTCAGTCCTTACTTTGAGTTTTTCTCTGCAGCTTGTCAGAATATTTGTGTATAGTATAAAGAGAATTCTCTTTTTTTTTTTTTTTTCCCCCTGCCACCAGCTTCTGCTCAGTTCTTTCAAAGCTGGACTGACAGCATGTATTTGATAGTATCTTTGCTTCCACAGTGCTGCATTGTTTCAAAGATGTTGTATACACTGAAATGGACTATCCTGTGAAGACATGATAGATATAAAAATGCAGCAGAAGGACAGGACTGTTTAAATTTGCTTGCTCGGGCATGGTGTGATTCTTCAACATCATGTGAGCTTTCTGTATTCCATCTGTATTATTTGTCTGTACTATTTATTTATCTTTGTTTTACCCTAATTGCACATAGGACCTGCTGGAAGCTGTTTCATTCTTATGTTCACTCTTGGTTTTCTGTTTTCTGAGACTTAACACAATCTGTGGGGAGTTTTGGGGGGGTGTTTTTTTTTTGGTTGTTGCCACTGCTAAAAAAGTAAGTGATGATTAGCTGCTTCTGCAATGCTTTAAACCTTGTTTTGATTTTACCCTATTGTACGAAATTTACCTTGAAACAGCTCTCAGGCTATTTATTATTTATTTCTCTTTCTGCTGCAATGGTTAAAAGGACACTGTCAAGGTATCATCACTTATTTTTTAAAATCCTTTTTTTTTTTTTACTGTTTATAATAATCCCTGAGTTTAAAATTGAAATAATTTGTTATTGAATACTTTTTTCCTTTCAATGGTACATTCACATTGACTTCTTGTTGTTGGGTTGCTCATGAATGTTGGGCAGATAATTTTGAATCGTTTTAGGGGAGGAAAAAAATTTACACTGACTACGCAAACTGAAAGGAAATACGTAGGTCTCATGTTGGACCTACAGCCTTGACAGTGTCCCTTTAAATATGCCTCCCAACTAGTACTGGAGCAAAAGTGCTGTCACCACTTTACTATGAACTTCCTCAGTTTGTCTCCATCTTCCCTGTCATCATCAGCAACTGAGATTAAAGCCTGTCTTATTCCAGGTGGAAGGGTATGAAATTTGCTACTCTCTGCTCTGTGCAAGACATTTTGATTAACCCTCACCTTTAGTATATACATGGGAGACAAACTGCAGTTCACTACCCAGAGCTCTTTGGGAATTGTCCCAGCCTTCCTGAGGAAGCAGCTTTTGAGAGGGTATCAGGAGAGCCACTCTGCAATGCAGTGGTCATATCTAGGATTTACAGGGCCAAGGATAAGTAGTAGTAGGGTGCTCCTCACCCTATGGAATTGTCTCCTGGAGAAAGTAACCCTGTGTCTGTCCCTGGCCTCCAAAGAGGTCTCTCCTGTAAGCCTGACACATGCTATTTCTGACACGTGTCTGCCCATCTGCCTTCCTTTATGGTGCTTGCTGTTTTCTCTCCTTTTTTCTTTGACCCATTTGTGTCTTCCCCCTTCATGTGTTCTCACTCCTCAAGCCCTTTTTTCTTTGTGCTCAGACTCTGAGGTTTTTTTGCCCTAATTCGCTCACTCCCTCTTACCAGGTCAGGACACTGAAGTTCCTTAGAGCTCCTCTCAAGTTCTTGGAGCTCAGAAAGAGGCTCCACAATGCTTATCCCTGCTGCTTCCCCTCTCCCCTCCATCTCCAGCAGTAGTAACCACTGGTCAGACCTGCAACTGCTACACTTACCAGCTGGACTGTGCTGCTGTGCACTTGACACAGGGGTTGCCATCCAGTCAGGGCCGGTGCAACCACTAGGCGAACTAGGCGACCGCCTAGGGCGCCAAGTGGTTCAGGGGAGTGGTGGGGTAGAGGTGAGCTTGGGGCAGGGGTGCACAGAGAGATGCCCGCAACAAGTAATGGGGGGCGCGCGTGCAGGGGAATTGCTCCCCTCCCCAGCTCACCTGTGCTCCACCTCCTTCCCTGAGGACACCGCCTGTTCTTATTTCTCCTCCCCTCCCAGGCTTGCGGCGCCAAAGTGGAATGGCGCTGGCATGCTCAGGGGAGGAGGCGGAGCTGAGGTGAGCTGGGGCAGGATGCTGCCCAAAGGGGGCTCCCTGGGCAGAGACGGAGGAGGGGAGCTGCCACTGTGTGTGTGTTGGGGGGGGCTCCCCAGGCGGTGGGGAGCTGCTGCTGCCGGTGTGGGAGAGGCTCCCCGGGCTGGTGGGGGGTGCAAGGTGGAAGTTTCACCTAGGGTGCCAAATATCCTTCCACCGTCCCTGCATCCAGTGGGGTGAGGGAGGCCTCAAACACTGGCCTAGTAGAACTGTTTGGCTCTATGTAGTGCTGTGTTGAAAGTTCAGCAGTGTCACTGTAGCAAACCCAAGAGTGTTTAAATAAATGCTCCCCTACTACACGAGAAGATTGAAAAGCTTACCTAGCTACCCGCAATATCCCTACTTCATCCAGGAATAGATGAGGTTGCCAGGGGGCACTGCTTGAGCCATTTGTAGCCAAGCTTTCGCCTATATAGTACCTTTCTTCTGCCTGCTGAAGGCCTGATGTGCACTAAGCCTCATTGAAAGGTGACAAACCACTCAGCAGAGCCAGGGTGCACCTTTCTGACATCCAAAAGAATGTACACACGGCCCACAGGTGAGCCATTGGACCTCAGGTGTTTGACTTCATCCTTTAATTGAGGAAACCTTTTGCTACTGACTTGTTTTTTGCAGTCACAAGGGAGCCCAATAAACAATGCTAGTTGCCTGTTTGCTAATTCAGAGGTGAGAAAGAGAGAAGAACTTGGCAGATTATCCCTTAATGCCCAGAATACCTTTCTTGTATGATTATTTTGAAGAATTGAAGACTTCAAAACTTATAGGTGCCTTCCCTCAGCTTCTTTTTGTTCACTAGAGCTTTTTTAAAGTGTATGACACAGGCAGCAAAGTAATGATTCTATCCGCAACAGTGTAACATTACGTGTCTGTGCTCTGCCTTGCTCTTTTGCTTATTGCTTCATTGCTATATACACTGCTCACATTTTGATTGGAAAGGAATGGAGGCCACTTGTGTTACTGAATTAAAAACATATCTTCTAGTGGAATTAGGACCACAAGGAAAAGGAAATCTAAGCTTCATGATTCTGAAGTCTTTCCGGACTTCTTAATTTTACCAGCCTCCACCCCACACCTGTTAGGTTCCACCTTAAGTGTTCATATCTGGAGCTGTGGTGTTCTGTGCATTTTTAAAAATATTTACAGAGACAAATCTGTTTGATTTTCAGGTTCCTAAAGAGAAAGATGAAATGGTGGAACAGGAATTCAATCGTTTGCTGGAAGCCACCTCCTATCTCAGTCATCAGCTGGACTTCAATGTCCTCAATAACAAGCCAGTCTCCCTAGGACAGGCTCTGGAGGTTGTCATACAGTAAGTGCCCTCATGCTTTTCTGATAGAAATTAAGTCTTATAGAAGTCTTAATCGTTTATAGAAGTCTTAAACGATTTAAAGACTTCAAATTACAGAGAATCTACCATTTACATTAGTTTAAACCTACAAGTGATCTGTGCCCCATACTGCAGAGGAAGATGGAAAATCAGGGATTCTGCCAATCTACATGGGGGGAAAAATTCTTTCTCAATTCCAAATATGGACCCTGAGCATTTAGGCAAGACCAAGCTGCCAGACACCTGGGAAAGAATTCTCTGTAGTAACTCAGAGCCATCCCCATCTAGTGTCCCATCACCGGCCATTGAAGATATTTGCAACTGGCAGTCGTAGATTGGCTACATGATATTGTAGGCAGTTTCGTCATCCAATCCATAAAATTATCTTTGAAAAACCATGGAAGATAGAGGAAATTCCAGAGGAGTGGTAGACAGATATACTGCCAGCCTCTATTAAAAAGGGAATAAGGACAACCCAGGGAATTACAGTCGGCTTAACTTCAGTACCCAGAAAGAGCAAATAATCAAGCAGTCATTTTATAAACACCTAGAAGATAATATGGTGATAAGTAACAGTCGAGAATAAATTATGTCAAACCAACCTAATGGCTTTCGTTGACAGGGTAACAAGCCTTGTAGATGGGGGAGAGTAGTAGAGATGGTGTATCTTTACTTTAGTAAGGCTTTCAGTACTGTCTGACGTGGCCTTCTCGTAAACAAACTAGGGAATATAGCTTAGGTGGAACTATCAAAAGGTGGGCACATAACTTCTCTGGAAATGGTTTTCCAACCAGTTATCAATGTTTCACGTGAAGCTGGAAAGGAATGGTGGGTGGGGTCCTGCAGGGATCAGTTCAGTTCTCTATCTTCATCAATAATTTAGATAATGGCAGAGAGAGTACAATTGCAAGGTTTGCAGATGATGGGAGGGGTTTCAAGTGCTTTGCAGGCTAGGATTAAAATTCAAAATGATTTGGACAAACTGGAGAAATGGTCTGAAGTAAATCTGATGAAATTCAAAAAGGACAGATGTTAAAGTACTCCATTTAGGATGGAACAATCAGGTGCACACATACAAATGGAAATGTGAAGGAGTACTGCAGAAAGGATCACAAGCTAAATATGAGTAAACAATGTAGCATTGTTGTGCCAAAAAGCAAGTATCATTCTGGGATGTATTAGCTGGAGTGTTGTAAGCAACACATGAGAAGTATGTAGGTCAGAAGAATCTGTGATGATTAGGGCTCAGTTAGAGTATTGTGTCCATTTCTGGGCACCACATATCATGAAAGATGTGGACAAACTGGAGAAAGTCCAGAGAAGAGCAACACAACTGATTAAAGGTCTAGAAAACATGATCTATGAGGGAAGATTGAAAAAAATTGGTTTGTGTAGTCTGGAGAAGAGAAGACTGAGAGGGGACATCAGTTTTCAAATACATAAAAGGTTTTTTACGGGGAAGAGGGAGAAAAATTGTTCTCCTTAACCTCTAAGAATAGGGCAAGAATCAATGGGCTTAAATTGCAGCAAGTGCACTTTAGGTTGGACATTAGAAAAAACTTCCTAATTGTCAGGGTAAAGTAATTGAATAAATTGCCTAGGGAGGCTGTGGAATCTCCATCATTGGAGATTTTTAAGAGCAGATTAGACAAACATCTGTCAGGTATGGTCTTCAAAAATAATACTTAGTCCTGCCATAAGTGCAAGGGACTGGACTAGGTGACCACTCAAGGTCCCTCCCAGTCCTGTGATGCTATGATTACCCTTGTTAAAAATCAAAGCAAAGTATTCATTTGGGTGTTGGTCCATGCCTAGATTATCTTTAATCTTCACCCCATCCTCAGTGGCTAGTGGGCCCACTTCTTTCATTGTTTTCTGATTTATATGGCTATAGAACCTTTTACTAATGGTTTTCATTTCCTTTGCAAGGTCCAACTCTGCTTTTTTTTGGTAGATCTCACTTTTTCCTTGCACTTACTGGCTTCCAAGAAGTAGCTTTCCTTGGTGATCCATCCTTTCTTCCATTCCTTGGAGACATTCTGCTTTCTGTTGTTAGGCAAAAAGGTTCTTTTCCCAAGAATCAGGCAAGCACAGTATTCATGGCACCGGGAAGACTGGTAATGAGCTTCAAAAATATGGTGCCACAATGGCTAGTTATATACGTTTTCTAATTCATTTGCATTTATTTATACATACAGAGACAGACACTGTTACAAATAAAGAAAGAACTCTTAACAAAGGTAATAATAGGAACAGTACATACGTATAGCGGTCATCCTGATTACATCAAGTATCTATGGTTACCTTGCGCAGGGAAGAGGCGGGGTGAGGGGTGTACGGATGAGTGCTTACAGATATCTGGAAGTCCTGGGGGCAGTCAGCATTGTCCTTTCTTATTGATTAGCTGAGTTACTGGGTGGACATTTGAATATCTGATTTATCACGTGTTGACAGAAGCCATTGTCCTTGGGCCTCTGAAGCATTTCTGCTTGATCTGCGGTTTCTGCCTTAGCTGTTGGATAAATTTTAACTCTTGCTTGACACTCTTAATAACTTATTTGAGATGCTTGCTCATCCAGCTTTGGTCTTTACCTCTCCCTATGAATTTTTTCCCCTTCGTTGGGATTCAGGCTTCAGATAGTTCTTGCAGCTTTGACTTAAAGTAATTCCAAGACACCTCTGCATTCAGATCCTTGAGTTCTTGAATCCAGTCCAAGTTTGCCCTTTTGAAATCAGACTGTAGTTGCAGATCTGTTTTTGTTTCTCCTTTCAGTTGGTTTAAGCTGAATTAGCTCCTGATCACTCAGAACCAAGGTTGGCCCCTACTGCCAGTTTTTCTATGAGCTCCTCACTACTCACCAATACCAAATCTAAGGCTTTGTTTACACTACATACCTTTTAGCGACAAGGCTGTGTTGCTGCAGTCATGCCACTGAAAGGCGCATAATGTAGCCACTGTTTGTTGGCGGGAGAGAGCTCTCCCGCCAACAAAAAAACAAAAAAAAAAAACAAAAAAAATTCCACTCCCAGCAAGCAGTAGTAGCTTTGTTGGCAGGAGACTACCCCTGCCGACAAAGTGCTGTTCACATCCGCGTTTTCGTCAGCAAAACTTGTGTCCAGGTGCGTGTGTGTTTTTTCACACCCCTGAATGACAGTTTTTGTCGTTCCATTTCCAGTGCAAACAAAGCCTAAAATGGCATCACCACTTGTTGGTTTGGCAACTGTTTGGTGAAGAAATCCGTCAGCTATCTTCCAGTCTATATCAGGGAAATTAGTCTCCCATAATAGCACAATTTCCAGTAGTATTTATTTAATTTAAAAAGGTCTCTGTTCATATTTAGATTGGATTCTAAGGGTTTGTAGCCAATCCCAAGCTCTGTTCCAGGAGAACCTCTGGGAGATTTCTTTCCCAAAATGATTTGGACACAGACTCTATTACAGGGGTCGGCAACCTTTCAGAAGTGGTGTGCCAAGTCTTCATTTATTCACTGTAATTTAAGGTTTTGCGTACCAGTAATACATGTTAACATTTTTAGAAGGTCTCTTTCTATAAGTCTATAATATAGAACTAAACTATTGTTGTATATAAAGTAAATAAGGTTTTTTAAATGTTTAAGAAGCTTCATTTAAAATTAAATTAAAATGCAGAGTCCCCTGGGCCAGTGGCCTGGACCCGGGCAGTGTGAGTGCCACTGAAAATCAGCTCGCATGCTGCCTTTGGCACCCGAGCCATAGTTTGCCTACCCCTGCTCTATTATATCCATTCCATCACTTCTAATGTCTTTTATAGTCTCCCTCATCATTAATATACAATGCTACTCCACCACCTTTACCTTTATTTCTGTCTTTCCTTAACAGCACATACCCTTCAAGCTCTGTACTCCAGTCATGATGAGTGTTCCACCATGTTTCTGTTATCTCTATAATATCTAGTTTCACTTTCTGCACCAGTAGTTTTAGTTTCTCCAGTTTGTTACCTAGGCTTTTTGTATTGGTATCATCTTAATTGTTTCTGCTTGGTTTTGCCCAGATTCCTGACCTGATTAGGCAGTCATTCTTTTGCCAATATCACCTACTTGACAATAACAATAGCTTCATTGTTATTGACACTATCTTTCCTCTTAATATCCATTCTTCTTTCCTTTCTCCATTGCTGTGTTTTCTCTTTCTTGATTTTCCTCCTGGTCAACATTGGAATCAAGCGTGGAGATTACATGAGTCTTCCCCCATAAGAATTCTGTTTGGATTTTCTTAAAGTACATAGTCATGATGGCTTCTTGATAAATTTTGCAGCCATTTGACACATATTGTGTCCAGCATTTGTGTGCACACCCTTTCCATATTTTTAGTACTGTTTTGTAGACACAGGATGAGGAAATGTTACCTTAACCAGTATCTGTGTTGAAAATTCCTGTTCCATAGTGATATAGTAATTAATAAAATGAATGGATATTTGACATAGCACAATGGTGTGATACAGCATGAAGTCCACATATTTGAATCCTGTTTGTTTGGAAACATTTCCTGCAAATAAGAATTTCTACCCTTTGGCTTTTGGTAGGCTGTCCTATGTTTAGCTCTAGCTAGCCAACTGCTTTCTTTTCATGCGTTGTATAGTTGCTGAAGAATACACCCCATTCTTTACTGAAATGACACTTTTCTGGGTTCTACTTTTACTTTACACCAGAGTTTCCCAAACTTTTTTTGGCCACGGAACATTTTTTAGCCTGGTATATATGTACGGAACACTTATAATATTATTTTGTAGTAGTTTGGTTTTCAAATAAAAAATGGCATTATTTATGCTCAAATACATTTTATTTTATAAAACAAAGCAAAAATACAAATTTAAAATAAATTGAACTAACAATTTCTAGCCGGAAAGTGTACATAAAGTAGTACAAAAATCAAGTGCAAGAGTCAAAATTAAAAACAGTGTTCTACTTAAAAAACGCTGTTTTTATATATATACAAACACCAAACAAATTAGATTGTTACTAGGAAAGTCTATTATTATAAACTGAAATACAAATTTGGATTTAGTGGGATTGGTGTTTCTGCCTTTTTGTATCACAAATTCAGTTAACATTAGGAATAATGCTGGAAAGTTGAATCCTCATGTCAGGCACCTCCTCTCCACCTGGTTACCTCCTTTAATGCCAGTCCCCTTACAGGTTTTGATGGACAGGTCTGGGTTCTTTTTGATACCATCACCCAGTCAGCAAGGTGTATCTTCTTCCTTTTTTCCTAGGAAATTATTTGGCGGTGCCTCCACCTCCCTCACTGTTTCCTGGCAAGGTCACCAGGGCAGCTTGGGGGGAAAATTCAAACTACGGGGTAATATTCACTTACTGACCAGATAGTTGGAGGTTTCCAAGAAATAACAGCAACGCATACAATATATTCAACAGGATAATTAAATAGGAGACAAATACTACATAACAGGGTAAAACTATTTTTAGGGTCACCGGTGCCCTGAAAATACCTGTGACTTTATGTATCAAATGTATAATTAGTGTCCCGTTGGTACGTGTACTATGCTGGAGCCCTTGGTGACCTATAACGGTGGGTGTAGTATGCAGCAGGTTATAAAATCCTCAAACCCTCACCCCCTGGTTTGAAGAAGCAGTTCAGGGAGGAGGGGGTCCCCAAAACAAATTGCCTGACTAAGGAAAAGATGGGGCACTCAGTCTCCATGAATAATCCTCAGGTTTGAAGATGACTGGACTCCTCAGTCTCTGCAGAGGGGCTGCTCTCTGCTGGCAGGGATCCTCCTAAGGCAGGAATCAGGCTGCATTGGTTCCAGGATTTCCCCTCACCACAAAGGGGTGCAGGGCTCAAGGTGTAGGTTACACAACAACACTGACATCCAGACTGTCGCCTCCCAGCCCCGTGTCCAGACACACACTCAGCGGCTGCTTCCCTAGACGAGGAGACAGAGCAGAGCTGACCATGTGGCAATTGGTCTCGCCTAAGGAGCTGGAGGGTGAATTCAGCCCAGCTGTGGAAGTTCCCCAGCAAACTCTACAAATGGGGAATCACCAGTGGGGAAGGAAAACCCCCGCTGAGGGATCTGCTGTCAGGTTCCTAGAGCCCAGTTCTTAGGGGGAACCCTGAATGCAGGCCTAGGGCTCCCCACACCACCAGTGCTGCCCTTTTCCTGCCTGGCTCTCCGCTCACTTAAAATGGCTTCTCCCATTTCCTTCACTCCTTGGGAGGTCTTCTCACACCCTAGTGGTTGCTGGGCAGACTGAATCTGCCAGCAGACAAAGACCCAGGAGCCCATATAATCTCCTTGGGGGTTACACAAATTTGAAATTAAAAAAAAAATTAAAGACCCTTCATTAAAATTAAGATTCTTTCAGGGAACACCTAGTCACATCGTTTGGAACACCAGTGTTCCGTGGAACACAGTTTGGGAAAATCTGCTTTACACTCATGGCTCAGATGCTGATGATGAGAAAATCATCCAGCTTACTAGGATTTCCTAGTTAAAACAATCTCTGCATTCTGTTCCCCCATCCGTAGATTGCAAGAGAAGCACGTGAAGGATGAACAGATTGAACATTGGAAGAAGATAGTAAAAACTCAGGAGGAGCTGAAAGATCTTCTTAACAAGGTCAGACCTTCTCCCATTCTGGCACACATGGATGCAATACTCTCCTTTCATTTCCTTCTCTTACAAATGAACTGGGAAAAGTTACTAGGGACTTAAAGGAGAAACTGATTTCAAAAACTGATTGCCATCATTACATTTAATGTTTATGTGAAAAGGAACTAGATCTTGAGAAATAAAGAAATATTATCTGGATTTTATCAATGAGAGCAGCAACACTATTCAAAAATGAATTGGTCCACAAGGAGTTGCGTTGTGACAGGTAAGCCCCAGGAAAACTTAATTTTATTAAGCTGGGGCTTTCCTAACACTGAAGGACACTTTTTATCTTCTGAGGACCTCAGAGTCTAAAGACAAACAAGTAAGCAGAGGCCAGGGACAGTAGGCAGTTGTCACTTTGATTCAGAAATAAAACAAGGAATACTTGTGGCACCTTAGAGACTAACCAGTTCATTTTAGCATAAGCTTTTGTGGGCTATAGCCCCCTTCGTCAGATGCATAGAATGGCTTTGGTTCACTGTAACCATCATGGCAGATGTGGCTATTTAAGGGTGACTTAAATATGGATGGGCTACGGAGCTTCCAAATGATCACAAAAAGCCTGTATAAAGAAGACAGGACCCTCTGGAAGAAGGTACAACGATGATTGTGCCAGCAGTTGACAAACATGTATGAGACTGGGAATACTTACGGAATGGAGAGGATGGAGACCATGCAAAGCAATATGTAAAAGCAAACCAGCTCTTCCTTGAAACCATCACTGTAATAACCACTTCTGTTGGAAATGCTTTTTGCAGATATGGTTTGTGATGGGATTAATTTACGATTATTTACAAAGTAAATACTTTACAAGGTAAATAAAAAGCTGTTTAGTCATTGGAAATGTACAGCATTAAAACACTGGAAGATTTAGTGCAGATTAACTGTTACAGGTAATGCTGCTATCCCTCTGGAGAGAGCATACAGAGTTCTGGCATCTTTCCTACCCTCAACGTTTCCATTCTGTACGCTTTGACAGAGGACAGTAATAGCTTATGCTGTGCATGTTAGTCAGAAAATCTTTAGAAATATAGACTTGATGGTTCTTGCTGTAGTACCCTGTGAGGTGCAATTTGAGTAACATCACCTATAACAAGGGAGGAAGCGCTGCTAATGGTGTCACTGTTTTGGAGGCAGAATTCTTATTTTCACAGTAAATGTTACAAAAGCTCCTTTTTCCCCCTTCCCTCTTCCCAGATGGTGAATTTAAAAGAGAAGATTAAAGAGCTCCATCAACAGTATAAGGAGGCATCCGAAGTAAAACCACCTCGGGATATTACTGCAGAGTTCCTTGTAAAAAGCAAACACCGAGATCTTACTGCTCTCTGCAAGGTACAGAATGCCATAAATGCAAGGGTTTCTGTCTACAAACTTTTGTCTTTAAAATCTGAATGACAAACTGATTATGTAAAATTGCGTCAGGTACACTTTCGAAGAACTGCCTGTGTGAAACTACTCTGAATGTTCTTGTGCATGTTCTGCATGTTCCCTGTGTTAGAGCCTTCTGGAAAGTGATAATAGGACTGCACGAGCTCCTGTCACAACAGGATCTGAAAGTTCAGGCCAAAGGGCATAAGTTAGTCCAGTTTTAGATCACAGTGTAGCTTCAGCACCGTTGGACATTGTCCAAGACAGGCATCTCACTACTATGCATGTTGAGATGGCAGCCTGGAAAGACAAAGTTCGTGTTGAAGAGATTTGCTTCCTTTAAGGCCAAAATATCAGTGACTGATGAATAAGAAACTTGTAAGAAACTTGCAGAGTTTGAGAGGCTCACTTGCCTGTATGAGGCTCCATTTGTGCCAGCCTTTCGGCCTGATGAGTGACTTGTCCTTTGTTGCTCCCTGCTTGGGCCTAGGAATTGAATTCCTCCAGTTTTGCTTCTCTGTAGAATCCAAATACTTGTAAAGCAGCTTGACTGCTCTTTAGATCCAGTCATTCACATTCTTGTGGCTCAGTACATTGTGACACTACAGGACCTCTGACCAGGCGGCAGAATGCTCCCTCGGCTTATGTTTGGAATCATCTTGTAAGTAGCACCATGAGTAATTGTCAATGAGTCTGAAGGCCTTGAAACTGAGGTGCATTAGATCTAGGCTTGAGAATTGAGGTGTTTCCCCAGATTCCATTAATTTCATAGTTGTCCTTGGATCCAAACTGTGTCTGTCCTACTTCATCAGCACCTGGTGTGGGAACCAGTGAGCAGTCCCCATCACTTCTCTCATTTAGATTTTAGCCAGATTCATTACACCCTTTCAATTTTTTCCTGAAAGGAAGCTTAGATTTAATACCTTTAGGGCACACCTCCAAATCCATCTCAGATGAAGTCGTGGAAAACTTTATAGTTTTCCAAATCAGAGAAAATAGGAAGAAGAAAAGAAAAACAATCTGGGACTGCAAAATTAATTCCACACATGGATGGAAAAAAATAAGACACCCTATTGACAGAGCTACAAGTTCCAAATAACAAAGCTGGTATTTTCACTCATTAGAATTACATGAGTTCCCTTTGGACTTAAGTTCATGATAATACAGAGAAGTGGTGGCAGAGAAAAACGTACAAGAAGCCTCTGAATGTGGTCTAATAAGAAAGTATACATCATTAAGACTGGACGTCCTCAATTCTTGAAAATGTAAATCGGTTCTTTTGGAGACTATTTTTCCTGTGACTCCGAAGTGCAAGAGTTTTTTCCCGTAGTTGGGAAGATCTGATATTTTGTATACCACTCCTGATTCATAATGAGTGTCCCTCTAAGCTGCATGCAAGAGTCAATCAAGTGCTGCACACACAGTCTCTGTCTCCTCCCAACATATTTGATATTGTTATTTCTTGGTACTTCCTGCAGTGCACATATCTGTATTTTATTCTTTCAAAGTGCTGCTGTTTTAGTTTTTTCACTGGTCTGTGCATTTCATAATTTTATTTCTCTCATGCTTGAATTTAATTCTTTGAGTATTGCATTCTAAAATGCCTAATCTATCGTGGCTGGAGTAATTATCCCTATGGTAACTTTTAAAAAAATATATATTATATCTAGATTTCTTGTTTTTACTGGTGGCACATATCCTCACTTTACCTCGATATTTGTGCACATAACAAAATTCATTCGACGTATAAATGGAAAAAATTAGAGGAAACATTGGTCATGACTTCCAGCAATGAGCTCCTCCTCATCAGCTGATACAGTATATTACTCAGCTGTCTATAAAGTCTTCCTTTAAAATTCTAGCTTGAACTTTGTTATACTGCTTGTGCATTAGTATTTTCTATTTTTCTTTTACTTTGGAAATACCTCATTTTATACATTCAGCAATGAAATAATTAAGTCTTCAATAAGGAAACAAAAATAGCAAATATATCACATCCCGCGTGGTTGAGTTCCAATTGCTATGAGACCCATCTGGTATCTCACTCCACCAGAACTATAATGGATTTTATCACATTCTCTGACCTGAGTATTTCCTGACAATCCAGAAAAGTAGGGTATTGTGTGTTAAGGTATTTAATTGCAGAAATGGACATCACAAGTGTGAAATGTGACTGAACTAATAGTGCTTTTAGGATCCAGGGGCCTGATTCAGTGCCTATTGAAACACACATGAGTAACTTCAATGGGAGATGGATGAAATCCCATTCTTATTGTGGCCCATGTGCTCTACTATAAGATAAACATTTAATAAAAAAAAAACCTTTACTTTTCACAACTTTGGAGAATCTAAATCTCATCCTTTGTGTTAAAATATTTTCCTTTTATGTGTTCAGTGTTCATGAGAAAAAACCTTTTATGTGTTCAGGGGGAAACTACAAAAATATGCATGTGGCATTGCATTTGTGTGATCTTTATTTGACAGTAAGTTTACTATGAACACTTCACTTTCTCCTTTTTATTTAAAAACAAGAGGAAGTTTAAAGCTAATACTTGACTGAATCTGTTTAACCTTTTATCAGGAGTATGATGAGTTGGCAGAAACACAAGGAAAGCTGGAAGAAAAGCTCCAAGAACTTGAAGCCAATCCACCAAGGTAAAAAACCACCACCACCACCAACAAAACACACCACACAGTAGCTGGAGAGCATTCAGGAAGGCTGGTGGCTTTTTGCCTCCTTCTGCAGCGTGGGGCATAGGTCACTTGCTGGTTTAAACTAGAGTAAATAGTGGATTCTCTGTAATGTGAAATCTTTTTTTAAATCATGGTTTGAGATCATCAGTAACTCAGCCACAGGTTCTGGGTCTATTTCAGGAGTGGGTGAATGAGGCCTTGTGGCCTGCAAAGTGCAGGAGGTCCGACTACATCAGTGGTTCTCAACCTTTCTAGACTACTGTACCACTTTCAGGAGTCTGATTTGTCTTGCGTACCCCAGGTTGCACCTTGTTTTAAAACTACTTGCTCACAAAATCAGACATAAAAATATACACTATTACTGAAAAATTGCTTACTTTTTAATTTTTATCATATAATAATAAAATAAATTAATTGGAATATAAATATTGTACTTGCATTTCAGTCTCTAGTAATATGGAGCAGTATAAACAAATTTCATGAAATTTTAGTTTGTAATGACTTCTCTAGTGCTTTTTATGTAGCCTGTTGTAAAACTAGGCAAGTTTCTAGATGAATTGATGTACCCCCTGGAAGACCTCTGAGTACCCCCAGGGATACATGCGTCCCTGTTTGAGAACCACTGGACTAGATGATCATGGTGGTCTCTGTAGTCAGATGTGTGTTCTCTGTGAAGACCTGGGACAGCACACAGAGACAGCTGGCACAGCAGAGCCTGATTGAACTGTGCAATGGCCACAAGGTCCGTTAAGATACGAAGGCAATAAGTTAGCTTTATTGTTGACAAAGCACGGTCCTAGCTCCCTGGGTCAATGTCCACAATTACACTAGCACACGTATGTCTGTGACAATAGATGCAGCTCAGTCAGTGAGAGGACTTTCCACTATCCCCTGAGTTGGCCAAAGACACACACTCTCTGAGACTCCGTTTTATATACCATACAAGAGGCTGAGAAAGCTGGGCTTGCTTAGGGTATTTCATCACTACGAAATTACGTTGATTGTGTTGAAGTCGATTTTTGGAAACTGATTATATAATGTCTAGTGTGTGCATCCACAGTAAGCACATTACGCTGGCAGTGTTCGTCCACAGTACCTAGCAAGCATCAACATTCTGAGTGATGCACTGGGGGTAGCTATCCCACAGTTCCTGGAGTCCCCGCCAGATGCCATTCTGAGCAATGCACTGTGAGTAGCAATCCTACAGTTCCCGCATCCCCCACAGTGCCCCTCCCTCCCTCCGTGAAAGCAACTGCAGACAATCATTTCGCTCCCTTTGCGTGGATTGATTGCCCACGTAGACACCATAGCAGTGCAAGCATGGAGCCTGCTCAGATCACCACTGCTGCAGTTATGACTATTGTAAACACCTGATGCATTGTTGTGGAGTTTATGCTGTACATGCAAAAGAGGGTGAGCAGGTGACACTTGCGCTGTGATGACACTGACGACAGTGATGAGGACATGGACACAGACTTCTCTGAAAGTATGAGACCCGGCAGTTTGGACATTTTGGTTGCAGTGGGGCAGGCACATGCTATGGAATGCTGATTCTGGGCCCGGGAAACAAGCACAAAATGGTGGGATCGCATAGTGCTGCAGGTCTGGAATGATTCGCAGTGGCTCAGAAACTTTTGCGCAAGTAAGGGCACATTCATGAAACTTTGTGACTTGCTTTCCCCTGTCCTGAGGCACAAGAATACCAAGATGAGAGCAGCCCTCACACTTGAGAAGCGAGTGGCGATAGCCTTCTGGAAGCTTGCAATGCCCAACAGCTACCAGTCAGTCGGGAATCAATTTGGAGTGGGTAAATCTGTAGTGGGGGCTGTAGTGATGCAAGTAGCCAACGCATTCATTGACCTGCTTCTATCAAGGGTAGTGGCCCTGGGAAATGTGCAGACTTTAGTAGATGGTTTTGCTGCAATGGGATTCCCTAATTGTGGTGGGACTGTAGATGGGATGCATATCCCTATCTTGGGACCGGACCACCAGGGCGGACAGTACAAAAACCTCAAGGGGTACTTTTCAATGGTCCTGCAAGCACTGGTTGACCACAAGGGACGTTTCACCAACATCTACGTGGGATGGCCAGGAAGGGTTCATGACGCTTGTGTATTCAAGAACTCTAGGATTGCTAGACAGTTGGAGCAAAGGACATTCTTCCCAGACCAGAAAATTACGGTTGAGGATGCTGAAATGCCGATTGTTATCCTTGGGGACCCAGCCTACCCCTTAATGCCCTGGCTCATGAAACCACACACAGGTACCCTGGACAGGAGTAAGGAGCAGTTCAACTATAGGCGGAGCAGTTCAACTATAGGCTGAGCAAGTGCAGAATGGTGGTAGAGTGCACATTTGGCCGTTTAAAAGCTCTCTGGAGAACATTACTGACTCTTTCAGACCTCAGCAAAAGAAATATGCCCATTGTTATTGTTGCTTGCTGTGTGCTCCACAATCTCTGTGAGAGAAAGGGGGAGATGTTTATGGCCGGATGAGAGGTAGAGGCAAATTGCCTGTCCGCTAATTACAAGCAGCACCAGGGCAAATAGAAGAGCGCAGCAGAGAAGCCTTGAAAACCAGTTTTATGACTTCCCAAAGTTCTGTTGAAAACCCTCCTCCTTGCTCTACTCCATTTTAAACCTGCCGCCCTCCCTCCGCCCCCCCTTAATCGCCACTTGCAGAGGAAATAAATTCATTGTTTTTTGAAATCATGCACTCTTTATTAATTCGTCACGAACACAGGGGATGACTGGCAAGGTAGCGTGACAGAGGTGGGTGAAGAAGTAAAGTGCCAGGTGGGGGTGGTGGATGAGGGGAGGACAAGGCCACACAGCATTTCAATACTTTTTTGAAAAAGCCAGCCTTCTGTTGCTTGTGCCATCCTCTGGAGTGGAGTGGTTGGGTGTCCAGAGCCTCTCCCCCTCCTCCCCCGGCGTTCTTGGGAGTCTGGGTGAGGAGGTTACGGAACTTGGGGAGAAGCGGGGGTGGTTACACAGGGACTGCAACAGCAATCTTTGCTCCCGCTGAAGCTACACCAGAGCATGTTAGTCTGATCCTCCAGTAGCTGCAGCATTGCATCCATCCTCCTATCATCGTGCTCCCGCCATTTCTCCTCCCATTCATTCAGCACTCTCCGGGACTCCACAATAGTTTGTCTTCATGCATTTTGTGACTCTAAAGCTATTTGTCTCCATGCATTCTGCTGAGCTGCTCCAGTGCGGGAGGAGAGCATAAGCTCAGAGATCATCTCTTCCCGCGTCTGTTTTTCTCTCTTTCTTATTTGCGCTAGTCTCTGCGAGGAGGATGAGAGGGAGAGGACTGAAACATTTGTAGCAGCTGCAGGTGGAAAAAAAGAGAGACAAGTATATAAGATACATTTTACAGAACAATGGATATAGTCTTTCATGATGAAACAAAGTATTCACATCACATAACACATATGCTTTCAGTACAAGGTTACATTTTGCATCTTATATTGAGTATCTGTGGCTTTCGTGTGAGAGATCAGACACGTAGGGCCAGACAACAGAAATCACCTGGCAGGCGGCCATGGAAAGCCATACTCTTTTGTCTTCTTCCACCTTATTAACAGCAGTGTTCTCCTTTCCCATACCAAGCAAAGCACGTTGAGTTGGCCAGTTACAAGGCCACTGCATGCATCTGACGAAGTGGGTATTAGCCCACGAAAGCTTATGCTTCAATACTTTTGTTAGTTTTTAAGGTGCCACAGGACTCTTTGTCGCTCCATTTAAAAGGAGTTGTTTTAGCAAACCCAAGAAACACCCCACCTTCCCGGTCTCTGGGATGATCGCCTACCCCCACTGCATGGCTGGCCATACTCCCTCCACCGCGTGGCTCCCCCCTCCACATGGATGGCCATACTCTTTCGGCTTCTTACACCTTATTAACAGCAACATCCTCCTTTCCCATACCAAGCAAAGCACATTGAGTTGGCCATTTAAAAGGAGTTGTTTTGGCAAACCCAAGAACCGCTCCTGCTCCCCCAACCCCAGTCTGTGGGATGATTGCCTTCCCCCACCATATGGCTGGTATCATGGAAGATCCCTGCTACCCAAACGCGAGCAGCTCAGCTGTTCTCAATGGTGGCAGATGACAGAACAAGGAGCAATGGTCTCAAGTTGCATGTTCCGATGCAGATACTACAGAACCTGAACCACCAAAAAAGAAAATCAAACTTCTGCTGTACCATCTGACTCAGATGATGAAAATGAACATGTCAGTCTGTGCTGCTTTGGATGGTTATTGAGCAGAACTCATTACCAGCATGGACACGTCTTCTGCAATGATGATTGAAGCATGAAGAGACATACAATATTTTAGTGTGTCTGGCACATAAATATTTTGCGACGCAGGCAACAGTAATGCCATGCGAACACCTGTTCCCACTTTTAGGTGACATCATAAACAAGAAGCGGGCAGCATTATCTCCTGTAAGTATAAACAAATTTGTTTGAGCGATTGGCTGGACAAGAAGTAAGATTGAGTGGACTTGTAGGCTGTAAAGTTTTACATTGTTTTTTATTTTTGAATGCAGTTATTTTTGTACATAATTCTACGTTTGTAAGTTCAAAGTTCATAACAGAGATTGCACTACGGTACTTGTATTAGGTGTACTGGAAAAATAGGATTTCTTTTGTTTTTTACAGTGCAAAAGTTTTAATAAAAAAATATAAAGTGAGCACTATACACTTTGCGTTCTGTGTTGTAATTGAAATCAATAGAATTCTAGAAAATGAAAATGTAGAAAATATCCAAAACTATTTAAATAGTATTCTATTATTGTTTAACAGTGTGATTAACTGTGCAATTAATTTTTTATTGCTTGCTATCCCTACTTAAAATCTATATTTTGTAGTTAATAAACTTTTTTGCTTTATCTAAACCAGTGAATTGGAGTAAAGTGTGAGAGAATCATAACTCGGGCAAAGACTGTTGCATATTCCTCTCCACATTGAGGGAGGGGGTGATTTTTATGAGCTTACACTGTACTACTTCCCTGTGCAATTTTGGCTTTATACTTCAGAAGGGGGTGCATGCTTGGGAATTGCTTTAACTATAGCAGCCTTATGCAGGCCTGGTCAGAGAGTCTGCATGTAACTGCAGCTGCCTGTGTTCCTACCTGTATGTATACTGGTGAAAGTGCAGGCTGGGGGGCTTTGCAGCTTACCACAGCAGTAGAGTGTGAGAGGGAGCCCAGGCAGGTGGGTACAGTGGCATTTCAATTCCAAGTGGGACCCCAAGGGAACTAATCACAATTGGCTCCTCCCAAACCCAGGATCTGTGAGCACAGACTAAGTCCCATCACCACCCTCCTTATCGCCTCAAATGATCCAGGCAACCAGAGTTCCTCTTCCATCAGGGAGATCTGAATCCATTGCCCTACCACTGGATATCTCCCCTCTATTGGGACCTTCTGTTTTCAGAAAGATGATGTAGGACAGAGCTCATCACCTCTCCCATACACAGAATACGCCACGTAGGGCTTAGCATCTCAATCTCACTTGGTAATATTTTGACCAGAGCCTGAGAGCCACACATCATTAAGCTCAGCACTTCCCAATGCAGTATTTGGGGGCAGACTAGCACTCACTCCTTTGCACTCCAGTTGTTGAAATAACAATGGGCGCTAAACGTCATCCATTCGCTATATGATCGAGTTTGCATCCCTACCTACTCCAAAACCCCCAGTCCCATTTGCTTTCAGGGATCACACTCACAAGAGTATTCTCAGTCAAAAGGTCAATTCCCTGCTTCAGTGAGGAATAACAGAATGCATTCCTCCACAATATCAATGGAAAGGATTCTACTTGACCTACTCCCTAATAACCAAAAAGAAGGGTAGTTCGAAACCAATACTTGATCTTCCCCATCTCAGCCACTTCTTTTGTGAACTCAGATTTCACATGATCATGTTGGCAGCAATAATTCCATCTTTAGAAAAGGGCATGGGCTCTCCATATGAAGGACTCCTATGTTCACCTAGGTATTCAACCCCTTTCCCCCACAGATGTTTTCTTAGCCCTGGCCTCCTACACTGGAGGTAAATCAACCCTCAATAGCTCGATCCCCAGTAGATCAATCACTAGCTGCCGATCCAGCAGGTAGTATAGACAAATCCTTAGATTTATGGTAGATTCTGACTGTTTTCAGTACAGAGTACTCCCCTTTGGTATAGGAACCACCATAAGTCTTTAAAGATGTATTCTTTATCATAGTGGCTCTCATTAGACGTTCCAGCCTTCTTGTCTTCCCATTCCTCAACAACTAGCTTCTTGTTGCTAAATCCTACCAAGAGGTCCATATCCCGGTTGTCACGTTACTGAAATTATCTGGGATTATATAAATCATTGGTGCAACCAGGGTCCTGTAGGGGCACTAAATCTTATGTAAAGGGGGTCATATAAGGTGTCTGTGGCCAGGTTATGGTCTGCTGATTATGATTATGCTATCTGTATGTGTGTATCATTTTTGTAGCTAAAGTTATGAATATTGGCTATCTTGTGTCTGTATTTCAAACTTATGCTTTGCTTTGGGGTGAAATCCCAGACAAGTTGCTGTTAGCTCCGCCTGGCCTGCTTGATGGCCTATCAGGAACCATCAGCTATACAATGGGCCCATTGAGAGCTTGGAAAGCGCCAATCCACATGAGAAGTCTAGCAAGAAATATGCAAGGCAGCCTGTAAATAATGGCTGCCACCTGCAAATCCTGACTCATGCATGGTCATGTGATATTCCCAAGTGATTCCTGAACTCCATTGGACTGTACTTTTCACAGCAGGAACAAAGAGGTTCTTGCACTTGGGATAAGCTATAAATAAAGCTGATGCAGCCCCTCCATCTTGTCTTCAGTTTTCAGTCTTGCTCCTATCTCTGAATGGGACTTTAATACACGCAGAAGCTTGGAACAAAGGACTGAATGACCCATCCATGTTGTGGATGCATTCCAAAGACTTTGATTTGAACCTGCAGTTTATTCTGCCACTGATGCAAGCCTAAACCAAGAACTGTGCCATTACTGCATGTAATTGATTTCTTTTAACCATTTCTAACCCTCACCTATATCTTTTTCCTTGTATAATAAACCTTTAGATTTTAGAACCTAAAGGATTGGCAACAGCGTGATTTGTGGGTAAGATCTAATTTGTATATTGAATTGAGTCTGGGTCCTGATTCTTTGGAATTGAGAAGAATGTTTTCTTTTATTGGGGTATTGGTTTTCATAACCCTTTGTCCCCAGGACAGGTGGCTGCTGGTGGTGATACTGGGAAACTGGAGTGTCTAGGGAATTGCTTGTGTGACTTGTGGCAGGCCAGTGGGGCGAACCCAAAGTCTTTTCTGTTTAGCTGATTTGGTTTGCCTTAGAGGTGGAGAAACCACAGCTTTGGGCTCTAATTGCCCTCTTGGAAGCAATTTGTCCTGACTTGGCACTCTCAGTTGGGTCCCACCAGGAATAGCACTGTCACATCGGGTTCTCCAGATATTTTTATTGGGCCCCTGATACACGAGCCCCCCCAGTTGCCCCACTCCCCCACCCCAAGCCGGCTGCACACCCTGCAGCCAGCTCAGTTTCAAACTTCACCGAGACACCATCTGTAAATGCTCGTGTTCCACACTTCCTCACCCTTACGCCCCACCCCAACACCAAGTGGCGGGACTATCTACTACCTAAGGAGGGTGAGGAGCCTCTATTCCACCTTGATCCCATGGCCTGCCGAGGATATCGGTTGGCGGCTCCTTCATGGAGCCGTGAGCCCAGGCGTGCACCGCTGTCCCCGACACCTGCCCCTTTTTGCAGAATAAGGGAGAACCTGGCAGACGCCTACCTTGAATGTGCCAGGTTGCAGCCCCTATTCCAGCTCCTCCAGAACTTCTTGTTGAGGTTCTGGCTGTACTTCTCCCCACACTTGTTTCTCTATGCACACTCCATCCATGGTCCCACTAAGTCACGAGACCTCCTCATCAACTTCCTCCAGGCCCTGGCTAAAGTATCTAGAACACCAGGAAGAGGATGGTGGACAAGTGGGCACTTTGCAACTGTGGGGCCTATTTCCGTTCCTCCCTTGTCTCACGTATCCAGACAGAGTTCCACTGGGCAGCATCTGTTGGCTCCCTTGACACCTTTGAGGAGCAATGGGCGCTGTCCGGGGTTCTCTGCTCGGTATCCCCATCTGGTACCCTTGTTTTAAACCTTTTATCCTCACACCAATCCCTGTTTTTCTCCTTAGTTGTCTCCTGAACTCAGTTGATCCCTGGGTCCAGTGGTTCCTCCCACTAGGCTGGAGGAGAGGCCTTTAGAAGTGGGCAGGCTTGTGCCCACCCACCTCCCGGGTTTTCAATAAGACCAAGAGGCCCATGCATCAGCCTCTCTGATGCTGTTTCTCCTCTCTTCGCTGGGAGACAGCATAAACACTGATAAACCTGTTCTTTCCTCCTCCCCTACCACCAACACGATCTCTGGACTTTATCAGGGCAACCTTGAATTCTTCACCACAATAACCTACCCTCCCATGGACAGGTTCCAGAGCATGAATAA
The DNA here is from genome assembly GCA_007922305.1 of Dermatemys mawii. Taxonomy (NCBI): domain Eukaryota; kingdom Metazoa; phylum Chordata; order Testudines; family Dermatemydidae; genus Dermatemys; species Dermatemys mawii. The sequence goes on from ML677388.1 coordinate 14,093,013, forward strand.
CATCTTAACTCGCATCATAAACAACCCTTGGATACCGGTCAAAACATCTTTCTCCCTACTCAGCCACATGGCATAGTACACTTATGTCACACATGGCCTTCAAGCATGGGGACAGTTCTGGCCAAGTTTTGTCCTCCCCGCTATGGAGGACAAATTACCAGGCCATGGGAGTTCCTTTTATCCCCTCCCCTTGTTTCCCAACAGAACCATCATTACGGATCTATCCTTAGTAGGCTGAAGAATCCACATGAACCACCACACAGTACAAAGGATGTGGACATCTTGAGAATCCAGGAGGCACATCAGTATCCTGGAACTATGGGCAGAATGGAGGACGTGCAAGTCTTTTCTCCCATTCATCTGCTTGCACCATATCCCTGTAACGTCAGACAACACTACGACTGACTTACACATAAACGAAAAAGGGGGAGCAAGATCTGCCTCCCTGTGCACAGAAGCAGTCAGCCTCTGGAATTTGAGTGTCAGCGTCGCATTACCCTGTCAGTACTCTACCTTCTGGGGAAGCAGACTTCCTCAGCAGACACCTCACACTTCACCATGATTGGCAACTTTGCGACATTCTACTGCATGACATTTTTCACTCTGTGAGGAACCTGAACTAGAGATGTATTCGCTTCTCAAACAGACAGCAAATACACCCCATATTGCTTCAAAGAGTCCTAGGCCACTGCTTTCATTGTGATGCTCTGTTTCTTACCTGATCAGACCAGTTCAACTATGTCTTCCTTCAACTGTTGCTTTTGCCACAAATTCTATGCAGGTTTTGAATGGACAATCGCTGCCTTCTGTCCCAGACAATTCTGGTTCCCCAACCTCCTGCTTATGTCATCTTGCCCACCAATTATATTTCCGACATTCCACAAACCTTGACCCGCTGCAAGATCAATGTCCTGGAGGTTTCTGGAAGTTGCAGAATCCATGACCTCTGTGACATAATCTGAGCCTTAATTATAGATAGGTGCCAAAGGAGTCAGTTGTCCTGTTCACTAGTGGTGTTTGGTGTCCTGCAGCAGACATCAACTAGTACTTCATTTTGTGCTTTTATCTGTTAGGACATAGATCTGTAAGCATTCAATATCATTTGCTTCCGAGATGTTAGTGACACAGAAACAGGTAATTCCATTTTTGACAGAGTACCACTCTCCCTCCCATCTTGCCCACATAATCCTTCTAGCCTCTTTGCTCAAGCTTCTTTCAGTTGTAATCTTTGCTCCGCCTGAGCCCATTATCTTAACTCCTCATTGTGTTGAATGCCTTGGTCTTTACAAGGAAAGGTCATTCTCCATAAGCCAACACCAAAATTGCTCACATCTTGTATTATGAAAAAATAGTTTCTGTAAATCCTCTCTTTCCATTGTTCATGTAGATCCACAATAGATCCTGTATCTAGGGAACAGCTAATTAATTGGATAGCTAACTGCATTCCAAAATGTTGTGGAATTGCTGCTTGTGGTTCTATAGTTGAGTTTTGCACCTACCTGGGATTCGCAAACTTTGTTAGGTATGAAGAATATAGAATGTACTCCTCAAAATTGCAACACTTACTATGAATCAGAGGGGTAGCCGTGTTAGTCTGGAATTGCAGAAGTGACAGAGTCCTGTGACACCTTGAAGACTAACTAAAATTTTAGAGCATAAGCTTTCGTGGGTTAATACCCACTTCGTCGGATGCATGCAGTGGAAGTATCCAGGGACAGGTATAAATAGGTAGGCAAGAACCAGGTGGGAGATAGCAAGGTTAGTCCAATGAGGCTGAACCAGCTTATCTCTATTCAGGGAGGGTGAGGTATTCCTCTAGCAGCTGAACTGGAGGTGTGACTAGTGAGAGAAGAGAAGCTGCTTTTGTAGTTAGCTAGCCATTCAAAATCTCTATTCAGTCCCAAACTGATTGTGTCAAATTTGCAAATGAATTGCAGCTCTGCAGTCTCTCTTTGCAGTCTGGACTTGAAGTTTTTTTGCTGCAAAATGCAAAATTCTACACTTACTATTTAAGTGTAGAATGAATTTTCTGAGAATTTATAGGTAAATTGGTTAATTAGTTTAGTAATTAAAAATAATGGGTCCTTTTAAGAAGCACTCTTTTCCTAGATCTGAACAGAACACAGCTGCTTCACACGTGTATTATTTGTATTAATGTAGCACCTCAGAGCCCTAGTCATGGACCAGGACCTCACTGGACTAGGTATTGTACAAACACAGGACAGAGATGGTCCCTGCCCCAGAGAGCTTGCAGCCTAAACTCATTTATAGTTAACTGAGTGAGATCTGGGCTACATTTGAAGAATTTATTTTCAGGATTATTGATTATTTTTTCATTATAATTATGATATTTTTCATTATAACTGAAAGTTTCTCCTTCAGTAAGGGCTGACGAATCATGTTATAGGAAAACTCCGTATAAAACAGCCATTTTTCAAATTGGCTGACATCTCTCATTGTTCTCAGGGGATTGAGGTCATAACTTGTTCGTAGTTGGATCTTGTTTTCCGAAACTGGGCCAGCTAGTCAGCTTAGGGAGGACTAATAACCCACCAGAGTTTGACAGAAAGCAGCATGTTTATTATACTGACAGCTAAACTCAAAAGAAAGGGGTGGGGGAGTCACACTCACACTCACATACTCATGCTCCCAGGACAGGCACAGCACTGGAGATGTCAGGATCCTTCAAGATAAGTGTCCCACAGTGCAGGGATGGATGGTGCGATGAAGGTAAATCTTCCCGAGACACCATGGGTTGCAACGCGGACAGTCCAGGCGAACGGCCTTCACGGGAGGTACACGCTTGTGAGTGCACTCCTGAGCACATGGCCCCTTCCCCTTTTAAGGACCTGCTCCTCATGGCCTGTGACTGGAGATGACTTGGCCGTGCCTGGTTGGTCACGCTCCACCTCGGGCAGTGGCCATGCATTGAATGTGTGAGTGCAGCCTAATGAGAGTCCCAGACACTTTGTCTATCTGGGAGTTCTTCTGATCTTCTGGCTGTTTTAAGCAGTCCATTCATCCCACAAGCATTCCGGGGTGTGTGTGTGTGTCTGTGCTGTGCCACTTCACAGGTACTCAAAGAGGGATAGAAAACAAAAAAATTGCGCATACAGGTTATATAGAGCATATAGATCACTGCTGCTCCTACAACACACAGGTTTCTTGAGAGGGGCATCTATTCTCCTTCGTTCTCGGTGGGACAGAGGCTATATGCAAGTCTTAGCAAAGATGACTGGCTTCCGCCCTTCACTCCCCACCCTATTGGAAACAGTGGTATTCAGGACCATTTTGAATGAGAGCACCTTAACTGAGGCCTGTTGTGGACATGCTCCCATTGAGAATAGTGGAAGACTTGTCATTTTAAGAGGGCAGTTCTCCATGCATTTCTCTGAAGACTTTTATGCACCAGCCTCAGTTGACAGAAACTTTTAGATATGAAAATAATGGAAGACAATACCATTAATACTAAATCTTCCATTTCAAAAGCTATGCAATTGTACCAAGTCTACTCAGCAGAGCGGAGAGTAGGAGTAACTGGGTTGGGGACTGCTCTATAATAACACAAGAGGAAAAACTAATCAGATGTCTTTCAAATCCATTTCAATTTTGGACAAGATGCACTGAAAAGTCTCTCATATTGATAAGGTGTAGTGTTGCTATAGGGGAAGATTGACTGTACTATGTGAATTTTTTAATTCACCATGTTTGGATTTTTAAGGGTAAACGAAGAATTTCCTAGATTTATAACGCTTGATTTGGGAATAATAGTAGCATACCAGTAATGTATTTTATCCTCAGTTACTTACATGTACTCTCAACCTTACTTTTGTCTTCATGTAATTTGTGTGGGAATATAAATAGGTTTACAGCTTCAGTTCTAGAACATCTTGAAGCCTGTTCGCTCAGAATTTGTGGAGTTTGTAAAGCATGCTTTATGTAGATTCTTGTATCTAAGATCTACAAATAGAAATCCTGTTCAGTGCAAACCTCCAGTTACCATTAGTATTGCAAATACAGTCTAATGGAGCTAGGCTTCCAATTCATTAAAAGTCAATGGGATTTGAGTGCCTAATGCCTAAGCATATTTGAAAATGATACTCCAAATCAGTTGTGTGCTTTGGTAAGGCTGTTCTAACTCAAGGCCACACTAGCTAGTTTCCATGAAGAAAGCATCCACTGTGGAAGGATTTCATGAAGGACAAAATGAAGGTGTTCTGAGTTCTGCCACATTCCTGTATCGGCTTTATAGAACCATGCTTATCCCTCTTTCACCATGCTTATGTCCAGAATTGCTGCTTGCAGGTAAGTGATCAGGGGGTTTGAAGTAGGGTTGTGTTCTGTTGTGTTTTTCATATTCTTGGCCTCGTCTATTGAGGAAGACTGGGCTTTCAAAGATAATCTTTTTGCCATATTTCTCTCACTGCAAAGTCAACTTTTTTCTTTCCCTTTTTATATTTTTCTAGTGATGTTTATTTATCATCAAGGGACAGGCAGATACTTGACTGGCATTTTGCAAATCTAGAATTTGCCAATGCCACACCGCTGTCTACGCTTTCATTGAAGCACTGGGACCAGGTACCTAACCAATAAATTATTCAAAATAGTGCTAATAGATTTAGTACGTGCATTTCATTCTGACGTTTCTGTATGTTAGCAAGCATTTCTAAGAGATTTAAATGTCATGTACCTCAGTATTATCCCTTCAACTCTCATTCTAGATTCTATAGGATATTAACAGAGAGATGGCTAATTCTTATACATGTTTGTTGACAGAGTTCCGGAGGGTTCTGCTAATACCCAGTTGGACTATAATTAGTTTATACTGTTATATTTGTTATAAGAAAATAGTCTTTGCCAATTATTTTACCAGTATTACTGGGGATTTTCTTCTTGTAATTAAATTAAGCACAGAACTTTAAGTGGAAAAGTTTCCCATTTATTTAACTCTGTACTGATCTGTTTTGGTTATAAACTTATGTATTTTTATATATTTCATTTTAGGATGATGATTTTGAATTCACAGGCAGTCATCTGACTGTGAGAAATGGATATTCCTGTGTGCCTGTAGCCTTGGCAGAAGGGTTGGACATTAAATTAAATACAGCAGTTCGACAAGTTCGCTACACAGCTTCAGGTAAATCAAGATCTCTAACCTCAGAAGTCACACTACCAAGGACCACAATCCTTTGACAATTGCCTCTGTTCCTCACAGGATTCACACACTCCTGACACTATAAGCACAGAGTCATAGAAAAGCAAGGCCTGCAGGGCCTGAACTTTTTAGGAAGTTTTAACAGTTTTACAAATAATTGTTTTTGGTTGCTTGTTTCTTTAGCTGTGTGGGCTTTGCATCATGTTGCAACTTGAGTTGCTCATGTTTCAGGTACATCTTGACCTGCTGATTCCCATTCAATGGGATTAAGGTGAATGCAGTAAGGGATTTTGGTAAGCAGCCTAGCCTATGCTAGTTCTGACAATAGAAATTCAGTGGGAGAGCATTGTGTACTCAGAAATGTCCCTCACAGACCATCACATTGTTTTCCAAGGTTCAGTTTCATTGGTTCAGGATTTGCTCTGGGGGTCTAAAATGAGACCAAGCAGCACGGGTAGACTCATAGGTTATGTCTACACTATGGACCCTCCAGAGGCACAGCTATACTGCTTCAAGGTCTCCAGTGGTAGCTGTGTCAGTGGGAGAGCATTTCCTGCTGACATAGCACTGTCCACACAGGTGCTTTTGTCAGTCGGTGGTTTTTTCATACCCTGACTGACAAAAGTTTTACTGACAAGTGCTAGCGTAGACATACACAAAGTATTAGAAGGGATTGCAGTGGTCATCTACCCTAACCCTCTGCCAAAATGCAGCACTTGTTGTGTCTAAACCATCCAAGACAGATGTCTGTTCAGCCTCCTTTTTGAAAACTTCAAGTGAAGAATCTTCTACAACCTCCAGAGGCAGTCTGTTTCATTGTCCTACTGTTTTTACAGTTAGGAAATTTTTCCTGAGATTTAATCTAAATCTATGTTGTAGTTGGAACCCGTTGCCTCTTTTCCTACCCTCTGTGGCAAGAGAGAACAGGCTTTCTCCATCCTTTTTATGGCATTTGCTTTCAAGCATTTGGAGACTTATCTCCCCCCCACACCCTCTTAATCTCCGCTTTTCCAAACTAAACATACCCAGTTCCTTCAGCCTTTGCTCATATGGCCGCATTCCATTCCTTTGATAATCTTTCTCATTCACCCCTGGATCATTTCCAGTTTCTCTACATCCTTTCTATACATTGGTAACCAAAACTGGACACAGTACTCCAGCTGAGGCCTAACCAGTGTCGAGTGGAGCAGTACCATCACCTCCTGTGACTTGCTTAATATGCATCTGTTTATGCAACCTAAAATTGCATTTGCTTTTTTTGCAATAGGATCGCATTGCTGACTCCTGTTGAGGTTGTGATCCACCACAGCTCCCAGATCCTTCTCCCCTGTTGCTTTGTCATCTGCAAACTTGGTCAGTGTGCTCTCTATTCCTACATCCAGGTCATTAATAAAGATGTTAAACAACTCCGGACCCAGAACAGACCCCTGTGGATCCCCACTTGAGTCCTCCCTCTAGTCTGACGACATTCCATTAATAAAAACAATGAGGAGTCCTTGTGGCACCTTAAGAGACTAACACATTTATTTGGGCATAAGCTTTCGTAGGCTAGTTAGTCTCTAGCTTTGTTAGTCCCTAAGGTGCCACAAAGAATCCTTGTTGTTTTTGTTGATACAGACTAACATGACTAACACTCTGAAACTGATTCCATAAATAGTTACTCTTTGTTTGCATTTGTTTAACCAATTATGTGGTCACTTCTTCGAGTGATTGCTCATGTGCATTCCAACAGGGGTGTTCGCGCGCGCTGCATGCACGATCACCGGAAGCTTTTTCCCTAGCGGTACCCATCGGGTTAGCAGGGGAAACCCCTGGAGTGGCGCCTTCATGGCAGCATATATATGACCCTGCTGACCCGCCCCCCGCTCTGTTCCTTCTTACCCGCCCGGAAGGTCGTTGGAACAGCTTAGGCCATGGTTACACTGGCACTTTTTAGCGCTATAAAGCCCCCACGAGCACTATAACCTCCTCCCCGTCCACACTGGCAAGGCACTAATAGCGCTATAACTGCTGAGTTATAGCGCCATTATAAATCCACCTCCTCATGGGGAATAAGGGCTGTAGCACAGCTGCTGTAGCGCTACAGCAAGAATGTGGACACCCACTGCGCTACAAGTAATCTCTGGAGATGCCTAGAGCCATTTAAGGCAATTGACGTCTCTTCCCTTTGTTTTGAACTCGGCTGGAGGAATGCGGAAGTACCTCTTTAGAGTTTCTTTCTTAACTCGGCAGATAAGCAATGCAAATGTTTAAGGAGGGAGCCTGTGTGAAAACAAAGCCCTCTGTGAACGGAGGCTCACTGACAGGCTTTCAGAAAAACGGAAAAACCACTGTCTCTCTCCCTCGGCATACACACAACGCATCCCCCCTCACCCCCCTCGTTTAAAAAGCACGTTGCACCCAGCTGAATGCTGGGATACCTGCCCTAATGCGCTGCTCTTAATGCCGCATTAAGTGCCCCAAATGTGGCCATGCTGTACCACAGGAGCATCTGAGTGTGGACATACAATAGCGCTATACATATTACTGTATAAGGGGACCGCTATAACCTATAGCGCTATAATCTTGTAAGTGTAACCATACCCTTAGCTTGCTCTCAAGCCTTTCACCCTAGTGGTTTCTCACATCGTTAATGTAGACAGTTCATGTTATTGTTTGTTAATTATTTGTAAATAGTTGTAAATACTTGTGAATAGTTGAGTTTCCCCGGGCGGGGGGGGGTGGTTCGTCCCCGGCTTCGTTCTCTCCCCTGGCACCGGGGCATGCCTCTGTCGCAGGGGTTTAAAGCCTGCAAGAGGAAGCCTATGCCCACAACTAATCCGCATGCAGAGTGTTTCAAGTGCCTTGATGAGGGCCATCAGACTGAGAAGTGCCCTATCTGCAGAGGATTCAAGCCTAGGACGAAGAAAGAGTGTGACTTCCATCTAAAGCTCTTACTCATGGAATCTGCCTTTCAGCCGCACGCAGAGCAGCCGGCCTCTTCGGTGTGTAGTGCACAGGCACCGAGAAGGGAGAAGGCACTAGGGCCAGGACTCATCAGCACTGTTTACCGGTGCTCAAAACCACCACCTCCAGATGGCACTGATCTCAATCGCTGGTGCCAGTGAAGGAAAAGAAACTGGACAGAGGCTGCTCCCTTGTCAAGAGGTCTCACGACAACCATAGCGGCATGCGTCCTCTGGCAGGACACCCTTGGTAAGTCCACCAGGAGCCGGTGCCCTCTACACTGGGCTTGGCAGTGCAGCCTCTAAGCCTTTTATGCACGGAGTTGCTAACCCGGGCAGAGTTGGACGAAGATTTGGATCTCCCATTCACTCCAGATACCTATGAGGTGGCTCGGGACCTCATTGATGTGGTACGGGACCTGAGCTCGCAGACCCAACTGCCTCCGGCACCATATTCAGCGCCGAGTGCATTCCTGAGATCTGCCATTGTACCACCAATGGTGCCGGTACCAGGGACCAGCTACACGGCACCGGCCCCATCTGCACGGACCTCAATGATACCGGCCACCATGGCACCAGCTGTGGGTCCAGCCATGTCGGTACCCAGGGCTTAGTCATCAACGGGTTTTATGCCAGCACCAGTGTCAGCGCCGAGGTCGTCGATTTGAAGCTGGGGAAAACCCTCGAAGCTCTGGTGCCGATCCCCACACCGTTCTCCGGCACCGTCAGGTTCTGCTCCCCCCAGTCAGCATCGGAGTACTTCTCTGAATCTAATGCAGGCTCTTCAAGATCGGAACGTAGTCGCTACAGATCACGTTCTCGGCACCGACGACCAGAGGAGCAGGCACCACACTGCCTGTAGCTACCTGACCACCCCAGTGGCAAGGACCAGTGGCAAGGACTCTCTGGGCCTATCATCAGGGTGAGGGTCAAGGGTCCAGACCGCTGTCCCTGGCACAGCTATCCCGAGCCCCTCCCACAGCTATGTCCACGTTGGGCCGTTCCTCAAGGGCCCCGGGCAATCTGGCTCAAGAACTCCCTGGCGATCAGACCTGGCCAACTACTGCCCCTACCCCATCGGGAGCTGATGGAGGCGTTCCTTATGAGCCAGCCCCAGTATACAGGCAGCCTGAGGGACAAGAGGATCCAGCTCCCGGGACATCATCCTCTTCCTCCCTGATGAGGCAGTAGCTGGAACATCCTAAAGCCTCCCTCCAATGGATGTTAAGGGCCTTCAGGACCTTCTTAGGAGAGTGGCTCAGAACCTGAATTTGCAGACAGAGGAGGTGACTGAGAATCTTGACCCAACAGTCGACATTCTAGCCCTGGAGGGTCCGTCTAAGGTTGCTCTGCCCCTTAGCAGGTTAACAGACTAATACCAATGAACTGTGGCAAACCCCAGCATCTGTTCCACCCACAGCTAGGGGTGTAGAGAGACGCTATTTTGTACCGCAGAGGGGCTGCGAGCACCTCTTTACGCACCCCCAACCAGGTACACTGGTGGTAGATGTCAATCATAAAGAGCGGCAGAGTCAGCCGGGATCTGCCCCTAAGTCCCATGATGCAAAAAGGCTTGAACCTCTTTGGCTGTAAGGTTTATTCCACTGGAGGTCTGCAGCTTAGAATAGCAAATCAGCAAGCTGCACTGGGCAGATATACTTTTAATTCCTGGTCAGTCTTGGGTATATTCCAGGCATTGGTCCCGGAGGTCTCTCGTAGGGAATTTGGGGCCCTTATGGAGGAGGGCAGAGTAGTATCTAGGGCTGCTCTACAGGCAGCCTTAGATTCGGCTGACTCGGCAGCCCAAACCATGGCTGCGGCCACTGTGAATGAGATGCAACGCCTGGCTTCAAGTCTTGGGCATTCCCCCAGAGGTGCAAAATACAAGACCTCTCCTTTGACCGGGAGGACTTGTTCACCCAAGACACTGATAAACGCCTGCACAGTCTCAAGGACTCCAGAGCCACATTAAGATCTCTGGATTTACACACCCCGGCTCCTCAGAGGAGACCATTTAGGCCTCAACCCCCGTCCCGTTTCTATCAGGGACCGCCCAGACGCGACCCACCTAGAAAGCAGGGCAGGGGTAACAATAATAATAACAGCAGGAGGCGTCCTCGATCCTCTTCAGGACAAGGACAGGGGTCGACAAAACAGCTCCCAGACCCTAAGCCCAACTTTTGAAGTTTTCCCCGAGGACGGTCTTCCAGCCTCAGCTTTGGATCCTTCCCTCCCCTTTGTGAACTCTCTCCCCAGTTTTTACAGTGCCTGGGCCCAGATCACGTCAGATTGATGGGTCCTCAGCACAGTAGGAATGGGAAAATCTATCCAATTCTGCTTCTTCTCACCATCCTGCCCCCCTTCCCCGTCCCTCTTCAGGGACCCTTCTCACGAGCAACTTCTTTTACAGGAAGTTCACTCCCTCCTAATGCTGGGAGCAATAGAGGAGGTTCCTCAGGAATTCAGGGGCAAGGAGTTTTATTCCTGTTATTTCCTTATCCCCAAGGCCAAAGGAGGGTGTTGGCCTATCCTGAATCTGTGAGACCTCAACGCTTTTACATAAAAAAGAACAGGTTCTGCATGATCTCTCTGGCCACCATCATTCCCTCAATGGATCCTGGAGACTAGTACGCAGCCCTTGACTTAAAGGATGCATATTTTCATTTTTCTATAATCCCACCCCACAGATGGTTTCTGAGGTTCGTGGTGGTGGATTCCCACTACCAATTCAGGGTGCTCCCATTCGGCCTGTCCGCGGCCTCCAGGGTGTTCATTAAATGTATGGCAGTAGTGGCAGCATTCCTCCGCAGGCAACAGGTCCAGGTCTTTCCATATGTGGACGATTGGCCAATCAATGCAGGGTCCCAAATATTGGCAGCCCAGCATGTGTCCTTAGTCAGGGATACCTTCGTCAGACGGGAGCTAGTTCTGAATAAGCCCAAATCTATCCTAATACCGACTCAAAGGACAGAATTTATAGGTGCTCTCCTGGACTGTATGGTCGCAAGGGCTTTCTTTCCAGAGCCACGTTTCAAGGTATTAGTGGACATTATTCACTCCCTCTTGCGGTTTCCAACCACCATGGCCAAAAACTGTATGGTGCTTCTGGGTCACATGGCAGCTTGCACATACATGGTGCAACACGCCAGGCTACGCCTTCGACCTCTGCAAGCGTGGCTGGCGCAGGTTCACAGGCAGGCCAGAGACCCTTTAGACTTGCTGGTGACCCTTCCACCTCGAATACTAAGCTCCTCCCATGGGTGGCTCCAGCCTCAGAAAGTATGTGCAGGGATTCCATCCGCAGAGCCCCAACCCTCGGTCCTACTAGTTACGCACATATCGGCATTGGGATGGGGAGCCCACCTAGGCAGTGCCAGGACTCAAAGCCTCTGGTCCCAGGTGGAGTTGTCACTGCACATCAATGTTCGGCAGCTGAGAGCGGTCCATCTGGCGTGACGGAAGTTTCAGGACCGCCTCCGGAGCAGGTGCTTATCCGTTCTTACAGACACCACCACAGCGATGTTTTATATAAACAAACAGGAGGGTGCTCGCTTTTCTCCCCTTTGTCGAGAAGCCCTCGCCCTTTGGGATTTTTGCATCGTGAACTCCATACACCTGTAAGCATCATTGCTTCCGGGGGTTCAGAGGGAGCTAGCAGACAAGCTCAGCCACTCATTCTAAGGGCACGAGTGGTCCCTCAGTCCAGACATTGCCCATTCAGTCATTCAGTTTTCGTACGGTGCGGCTTTCCCCTCATAGACCTGTTTGCCACAAGGGGCAACAAGAAGTGTCAGAGGTTTTGCTCCTTCTTGAACCACAGTCCAGGCTCAGTAGGGGATGCCTTTCACTTGTTTTAGGCAGGGCAGCTGGTATATGCTTTCCCACCGTTCCCCCTCCTACATGGGGTACTCCTCAAGGTCCGCCAGGACAAGGCTTTAATGATCCTGATAGCTCTAGCTTGATCCTGCCAGCATTGGTTCACAGTGCTGATGAATCTATCAGTAGCCAGACCAATAACGCTCCCCGTTTACCCAACGCTAATTTCACAAGACCACGGTCATCTTCAACATCCCAACCTGTACTCCCACCACCTAACGGCATGGAAACTCCGTGGCTAAACCCGCTCATGCTTCAGTGCTCACATTCGGTGAGGGAGGTTCTGCTGGGTAGTGGGAAGCCCTCCACTCGTGCCACATATGTGGCCAAGTGGAAATGATTCTCCGTTTGGGTGATTCAGAAGGGTTCTGAACCTGGGTCAGCTCCAATTCCTCTGATCCTAGATTGCCTCCTGGGTCTAAAGCAGCAAGGGCTTGCCATCTCATCACTAAGGGTTCATCTGGCAGCTATCCCAGGTTTCCACCCGGGTGTACAGGGAGTGTTCGTATTCGGATTCCCTATGGTGGTTAGGTTCCTTAAGGGACTCGATAGGTTGTACCCACCGGTTCCCACCCAGTTACCCCATGGGATCTCAATTTGGTCCAGTCCTCCCTTATGAGACCCCCCCTTTGAGCCTTTCGCCACCTGCCTTCTTTCCTACTTCTCCTGGAAGGTAGCTTTCCTGGTGGCGAAAACCCCGGCAAGGAGGGTATCTGAGATCAGAGCTCTTACCTCTGAACCTCCATATACAGATCTCTATAAAGACAAGATACATTTACATTCCCACCCAGCCTTTTTACCTGAGGTAGTCTCACATTTTCACATGAATCAGGACATTTTCTTGCTTGGGTTCTTTCCAAAACCCCATGCCACCGATAAGGGCCATATGCTCCACACTTTGGATGTTAGGAGGGCATTGGCCTTCTATATTGAAGGAACAAAGCCTTTTTGTAAATCACCTCAGCTCTTTATTTCAGTTGCAGAGAGGATGAGGGAGTTGCCTGTTTTGGCACAGGTTTGTCATCATGGATGACATCTTGTATTAGGTTGTGCTACGACCTGGCAAAAACTCAAGCTCCGCCTGTCACAGCGCACTCTACCAGAGTGCAGGTGACATCCACAGCCTTTCTGGCGCAGGTCCCTATCCTGGACATCTGTAGGGCAGCAACGTGGTCTTCAGTCCACACATTCACGTCCCACTATGCCATCACCCAGCAGGCGAGAGAAGATGCTGGTTTCGGTCTGGCAGTCTTCCGGTCCACGGTCAGGTGAACTCCAAACCCTCCTCCAAGGTAATGGCTTGCAAGTCACCTATTGGAATGCACGTGAGTAATCATTCAAAGAAGAAAAAACGGTTACTTAACTCTCGTAACTGTTGTTATTCGAGATGTGTTGCTCATGTCCATTCCAAATCCCTCCCACTTCCCCATTTGTTGGAGTTTCCAGCAAGAAGGAACTGAGTGGGGAGCGGGTCAGCACGGTCATATATATGCTGCCATAAAGGCGCCACTCCAGCAGTGTCTCCTGCCAACCTGATGGTATTGCTAGGGAAAAAGTTTCCAGCGATCGTGCGTGCGGCGCGCGCGCACACCTATTCGAATGGACATGAGCAACGCATCTTGAAGAACTACAGTTATGAGAGGTAAGTAACTGTTTTTTCTGTTGAACCTGCATTTCTTCAGCTTTCTTAGCAGAATGTCATGTGGGACTGTGTCAGAAGCCTTGCTGAAATCCAGGTATATTCTATCCACAGCATTCCCCCTATCCACCATATCAGTTACCCTGTTAAAGAAGGAAATCAATCTGGTTTGGCATTTGTTTCTGGTAAATCCATGCTGGCTGCTAGTGATTACTCCTATATCCTCCAGGTTTCACAAATTGAGTGTTTTATACATTGCTCCCCAGGTATCAGACAGACTGGTCTGTAGTTCCCCGGCTCCTCCTTTTTACCTTTTTTTAAAGATTGGCACTATGTCAGCTCTTCTCCAGTCTTCCAGGACTTCTCCTGTCATCCGTGCATTTATAAATATTATTGCCAGTGGCTCTGAGATTTTTTCAGCTAATTCCTTCAGTACCTTCAGATGAATAGCATTTAGCCCAACTGATTTGAGTTCATGCAAATTGGTCAGATCTAACGTTTTCTTTATATATCCCAATCTGCATCCCTTTCCCTTTATTGTAACTCCACTAGTCATCCAATCATGTTATTTTTTGTGAGAGGCTGAAGCAAAGTAGGCATTGAACAGCTTTGCCTTCTTATCTTCCATTAGCAGCACACCTTTTCCATTGAGTAGCAAGTCTACACCATCTTTGATCTTTCTTTTTTGTCTGACATTTGAAGAACCTCTTCTTGGTGTGTCTAACATTTCTTACCAGTTGTAACTCATTCTTTGCCTTAGCTTTCTTGATTTCTGTCCTTGTATGGGAGGTGTTTAAAGTTAAACTTTCTCATCTGATTTCTTGATACTGTACCAGTTCAAAGAGATACCTTGAGTTGTGAGACCTCTTTGGGTGAAATCCTTAGATTCTCCTTCACAGTCAAAGCATTGTTCTGGAGAAAGTAATGTTGGTCTTAAAGCATCCTTACTTCCAGACCTGTCTGATCAAGCTGACCAACTTTCCTCTGAGACCAATATCCCTCCCTTCCTGAAGGACAAGTAGTGTAGTTCAGATCTGTTACCAAGCACTATACAGGGCATGAGATGTGCTCCAGATCCAGTAACCCCTCTCCATTCTGAAAATTTACCATTTATTCCTACCCTTTGTTCCCTGTTTTTTAACCAGTTCTCAATCCACGAAAGGATCTTGCCTCGTATCCCATGGCAACTTAATTTACGTAAGAGCCTTTGGTGAGGGACCTTGTCAAAGGCTTTCTGGAAATCTAAGTACAGTATGTCCACTGGATCCCCCTTCTCCACGTGTTTGTTGACCCCTTCAAAGAACTCTAATAGACTAGTAAGACATGATTTCCTTTTACAGAAACCATGCTGACTTTTGCCCAACAATTTACGTTCTTCTATGTGCCTGACAATTTTATTCTTTACTATTGTTTCAACTAATTTACCCGGTATGGACTTAACGGTCTGTAATTGCCAGGATCACCTCTACAACCCTTTTTAAACATTGGCATTACCTTAGCTATCTTCCAGTCATTGGATACAGAAGCCAATTTAAAGGACAGGTTACAAACCCTAGTTAGTAGCTCCACAATTTTACATTTGAGTTCTGAAAGAACTCAAATGTGAAATTCTTGGGTGAATGCTGTCTGGTCCCGGTGACTTGTTACAGTTAAGTTTATCAATTAGTTCCTAAACCTCCTTTAGTGACACTTCAATCTGTGACAATTCCTCAGATTTGTCACCTACAAAAGACAGCTCAGGTTTGGGAATCTTCCCTAACGTCCTCAGTCGTGAAGACCGAAGCAAAGAATTCATTTAGTTTCTCTGCAATGACTTTATTATCTTAAAGTGCTCCTTTTGTATCTCTCTCATCCAGGGAGGCCCCCTGGTTGTTTAGCAGGCTTCTTGCTTCTGACGTATTTAAAAAACATTTTATTGTTGCCTTTTGAGTTTCTGGCTAGCTGTTCTTCAAACTCCATTTTGGCTTTTCTTATTACATTTTTATACTTAATTTAGCAGTGTTTATGCTCCTCTCTAGTTACCTCACTAGGATTTGACTTCCACTTTTTAAAAGATGCCTTTTTATCTCTCACTGCTTCTTTTACATGGTTTTTAAGCCACGGTGGCTTTTTTAGTTGGGGGAAGGGAAGGGAAATTGTTCTCGTTAACCTCTGAGGATAGGTCAAGAAAGAATGGGCTTAAATTGCAGCAAGGGAAGTTTAGGTTGGACAATAGGAAAATCTTCCTAATCGTCAGGGTAGTTAAGCCCTGGAATAAATTGCCTCGGGAGGTTGTGGAATCTCTATCATTGGAGGTTTTTAAGAATGAGTTAGAGTAGACAAACACCTGTGAGGAATAGTCTAGTTATTATGCAGTCCTGTCTTGAGTGCAGGCGACTGGACTAGGTGACCTACTGAGGTCCCTTCCAGTTCTACGATTCTGTTGTTTGTTAGGCATCAGAAAGTGTTTTATTTTTGTTTTTTCTTGTAACCATTTCTAACTTTTATTCCTCATTACTTGTATTCACTTAAAATCTGTCTTTGTAGTTAATAAAATTGTTTTATTATTTTATGTAATGTAGTGTAGGGCTCTCAAGCGATTAACAAAATTAATCATGCAAGTAAATAATAATAGTATACCATTTATTTAAATATTTTTGAATGTTTTCTACATTTTTAAATGTATTGATTTAAATTACAACACAGAATACAAAGTGTACAGTGCTCACTTTATATTATTTTTATTACAAATATTTGCAGTGTGAGAAAAAAAAGAAATAGAATTTTTTAATTCACCTAATACAAGTACTATAATAGAACCTCTTAATCATGCAAGTTGAACTTACAAAAGCAGAATGATGTACAAAAAATATCTGCAGTAAAAAATAAAGCAATGTAAAACCTACCAGCCAGCTCAGTCCTCCTTCAGCCAATCGCTCAGACAAACGAGTTTGGTTACAATTTGCAGGAGATAATGCTGCCCACTTCTTGTTTACAGTGTCACCTGAAAGTGAGAACAGATGTTTGTATGGCAATTGTAGCCGGCATCACAAAATAGTTACATGCCAGATCTGCTAAAGATCCATGTGTCCCTTCATGCTTCAACTACCATTCCAGAACAAATGTGTCCATGCTGATGATGGGTTCTGCTCAATAACGATTCAAAGCAGAGCGGACGGACTTATGTTCATTTTCATCATCTGAGTTAGTTACCACTAGCAGAGGATTGATTCTTTTCTGGTGGTTCGGGTTCTGTAGTTTCCCCATTGGATTATTGTTCTTTTAAGAATTCTGAAAGTATGCTCCACACCTTGTCCCTCTCAGGTTTTGGTTGGCCACTTCAGATTCTTAAACCTTAGGTCGAATGCTGTAGCTATTTTTAGAAATCTCACATTGGTACTGCCTTTGTGTTTTGTCAGATCTGCTGTGAATGTGTTCTTAAAATGAACATCTGCTGGGTCATCATCTGAGACTGCTAAAACATGAAATATATGGCAGAACTTGGGTAAAACAGAACAGGAGACATACAATTCTCCCCCAAGGAGTTCAATCACAAATGTAATTAACTCATTTTTTTTTTAACGAGCATCATCAACATGGAAGCATGTCTTCTGGAATGGTGTCTGAAGCATGAAGAGGCATACTAATGTTTAGCATATCTGGCACGTAAATACCTTGCAATTCCAGCTACAAAAATGCCATGCGAATGCCTGTTCTCACTTTCATGTGACATTGTAAATAAAAAGCAGGCAGCAATATCCTCTGTAAATGAAAACAAACTTTTTGTCTTGGCAATTGGCTGAATAAGAAGTAGGACCAAGTGGACTTGTAGGCTCTAAAGTTTTACATTGCTTTATTTTTGAGTGCAGTTATGTAACAAAATATCTACATTTGTAAGTTACACTTTCACAAAAAGGAGATTGCACCACCTTACTTGAATGAGGGGAATTGAAAAATACTATTTCTTTTGTTTATAATATTTAAAGTGCAAATATTTGTAATAGAATATGAAGTGAGCACTATACACTTTGTATTGTGTTGTAATTTGAGAATGTAGAAAAATGTTCCAAAAATAGCTAATAAATTCTTCTTCGAGTGATTACTCATGTGTATTCCACAGGAGGTGTGCATGCTCACCACGTGCACCGGTGCCAGTTTTCCCCTAGCAGTACCCATAGTGCGCCCCTTCCCCTGCAGTCCCTGGAGTGGTGCTGCCTTGGTGTGCTATAAGGGGCGCTGTGCGCTCTCCTTATTCTCAGTTCCTTCTTGCCGCCAGTGAAGGTGCATCGGAACTTCACAACTCCAGCATTGCTGTGGCTTGTCCTTAGCGTTCTCTTAGTACCTGTAATACTTAGTTCTACAGGTTAGTTCAGTTAGAATGCCTGGGCCGGGGCATGCCCTGAGACCTGGGTTTTAAGGTGTGCATCACTTGCAGTTGTTCTGTGCCGAGGAGAGACCCACACACGAACTGTTTACACTATTTGGGTGAGACCCATATCAGCGATTGTTGCAAGATCTGCAAGTCGTTCAAGCCCCAGACAAAAAGAGAGAGGGACATTCGACTCCGCGCCATCCTGATGGAGTCGGCACTGACCCCAGATCTGATACGCAGCTCAAAGCTGGTACCGGGCACCGCAACGTTGGCGCATGGTGATCCCCTGGTGCCTTCGCCCAGTCAGCACTGTGCCCCATCCTGGGGCATAAGAGGGCCAGGAAGACTCCCTCTTCGCAGTGGTACTGTGGTGCAACAGGGGCAGAGGCTAGACCCGTGTCGGGCAGTCCTAGATCCCCTTCAACCTCCAGGCTTCTGACACACGTTGAGCGGAGCAGCCTGGCCGCATCAGCCCAGGCCTCTCCAGATGTCCGAATGCCTTCCACGCCAGAGGCTTTGAAAGCGGCCCATGATGTTTTGTCCTTTCCTGTACCTGTAGTGCCACCAACGTCGGTCCTGCGCTCCAGAGGCAAGCCACTGCTGGCTCCTCGCAGTCACCCCCAGAGCGGTACCGGTCGCGGTTGAGGGAACATTCCTGACGCTGTTCACTATCCAGTGGCAGTCTGGGGCAGAGTTCACATGGATCACCCTCGATGCCTGCCAGGCTCTTTGCCTGGGTGTCATCGGCCTGGAACTCCACATCGGGGAGCGCGCACTGACAGGACCAAGGGGGACATAGCCTAAGGTTGTCCATGGTACCGCCTCTGTAGTCCTGGGCGTCAATAGCCGGAAGCGTCTGCCCGTCATAGTCATTCCAGGAGCAGTAGCTACCGCCGGTACCAGTCGTTCAGGTCACAGTCCTGTGGATGACGTCGTTCCCAGCACCGCTGCTCCTCCTGATCTCAACGCAGCGGAGACTCATTCATCAGCCTGACCTCGACTAGGAGGCATTCCTCCATCAGCCAGGCCGGCCAGGCAGAGCAACCCAGGCCTTCGGTGCCATAGCAGGTGCCATGGCACAGGGCCTTATAGCCAGCCCAATGGTACCAGTGGGCACCATGGCCCTGACTCAGCCCCAGGTGGGGTTGTGCTCGGTATCTGGGGCCTCTGAGGCATCATGGGCCTCAGAGGCACCATCAGCCTCCCTCTCCAGGCCCCCGCGTAAGACATTGGTGGGACGCACCTCTTCAGTGCCGGGCCCGGAGGCCGACCAAACAGTGGACCCACCGGTGCCTGTGGACACTCAAAGCTCAGTGCCATCCTTCTCATTCTCCCAGGAAGTGGTGATAGCGTCCCTGCCCCCTTTTAGACCAACCAGGACCTCCTTGAAAGGTTGGCCTCAAACCTCCATCTCCAAGCTGAGGAGGTGGAAGAGTCTTTGGACTCATTGTTTAATGTGCTGTCCTCTTTCACCTGCTCCATGATGGCCTTGCTCCTCCATGATGGGGTGGCAAAGATCTTGCATGCCTTGTGGCAAACGTCGGCCTCACTGGCTCCCATATCTAAGAGGGTGGAGCGCAAGTACTTTGTACCGGCTAAAAGACATGAGTACTTGTGTGCCCACTTAGCGCCCAACTCCCTAGTGGTCGATTTGTTCAATCACAGGGAGTGGCAGGGCCAGCCAGCCCCTACCCTGAAGAACAAAGACTCAAGGAGACTGGACTCGTTCAGAAAAAAGCTTTATTCATCCTTGAGTTTCCAGCCGCACGTGGCAAACCACCAAGCTCTGTTGGGCAGATATGAGTTCTATTTATGGACTCTCTGCCAAACTTCGAGGCCTCCCTCCAGGGTGTGACAGGAAGGAGTTCCAGCTGCTGGTGGAGGAGGGTACAGCGGCCACCAGGGTGGCTCTGCAGGTGGCATTGGATGCAGCTGACACACTGCACGGTCCCTGGCCACTGCTGTTTCCATCTGGCTCCTGCTGTCCGGGATGTCTAGCAAAGCTCAGGCGGCCATACAGGAACTCCTGTTCCATGGCAAGGTCCTTTTTCCAGAGCAAACAGATACTAAGCTGCGCGGCATGAAGGACTCCTGCACAACCCTCTAAACCTTGTGTCTCTATGTGCCTCCTCTGGCTAAACCCAAGGTCAAGTCACAGCAGGCCCCCTTGCAGCCCACCCTGCAAAAATTTGAGTCCACCTATAAGAAGTCACGAGACTATAAAAGGCAGCCCCATAAGCAGTCGCGGCTGGCCCCGCAGCCTGGTTCCTCTAAGGGCCGACAGGCGGGGAAGAAGCGGTTTTGATGGGACACTTGAGGCTGCCCTACTAGTTCCGCTCAAGGATCCACCCTCAATAAAGCCCCCCCTTTTCCAACCGGTTGTGTGCTTTCCTTCTGGAGCGGTCACGACTGACCTCGGACCAGTGGGTCCTCAACACCATCTCCAGGGGGTACACCCTCCAGTTCACTTTCTCCCTGCCCAACCACCCTCCGTCCCCGTTCTGCCTGGGGGACCACTCGCATGAAGTCTGCTCGAGCAGGAGGTGGGGCAGCTTCTGGGCCTGGGAGCAGTTGTAGTGGTATTCAAGAAATTCCAGGGCAAGGGGTTCTACTCCCTGCTATTTCCTTGTCCTGAAGACAGAAGAGAGACTCAGGCCCATTCTGGATCTGCGGGGTCTGAATCGCTTAATGGGAAAGCTCAAGTTCTGTATGGTCTCCCTAGCCTCCATTATCCCCTCTCTGGATCCCAGGGACTGGTACACTGCCCTCAACCTTCAGGGCTCATACTTCCATCTCCACATATTCGAGGGACACAGATGGTTCCTCCAGTCTGTGGTGGGTCAGGAACATTAGCAATTTAAGGTCCTCCCATTTGGTCTGTCCACTGCCCCCAGAGTGTTTACCAAATGTATGTCGATGGTTGTGGCCTGCCTCGGGGTAAACAGCAAATAGTCCACATTCCAACTTTGGCTGGCCTTGAAATTTTCCCAGGCCAGGGACAGGATGGACAAGGTCCTCACAGTGATCACCTCCCTGCAGTGGTGGACCTCCTCCATGAACATGCTCCCCTTCAGGGACACGTCACTGGAGCTGGTGTCTGAAGCCTTGCACATGGGCTAGGGGGTGCCATGTGAGAAGCTTTCAGATCCAGGGTCTGTGCTCAGCCCAGGACTTGACGCTGCATATAAATGTCAAGGACCAGTGCAAGGATCTTTCACACCCTAGGTGAAACTTCCACCTTGCCCCAGCACTCCCCCTTTCTGGGGAGCACCTGCAACAGCTCTCTGCCCCCCTCCCACCCAGGGAGCCCCTGTGACAGGTCCTGGCCCCAGCTCACCTCCCATCCTCCTCCCCTGAGCACGCCAACGCTCCACTTAAGATCATAGAATCTCAGGGTTGGAAGGGACCTCAGGAGATCATCTAGTCCAACCAATCCCAGGATCAATCCCATTTTTGCCCCATATCCCTAAATGGGCCCCTCAAGGATTGAACTCACAACCCTGGGTTTAGCAGGCCAATGCTCAAACCACTGAGCTATACCCCACCCCCTGTCAGCTGATTAGTGGGTAAGCCTGGGAGAGGAGGAGAAGCAGAGGGGGCGGTGTGCTCAGGGAAGGAGGTGGAGCGGAGGTGAGCTGGGGCAAGGAGCGGTTCTCCTGCCCCCCCCCCCCCCCATTACTTGCTATGGGCGGCCCTCCTGGTGCCACGCTGCCTTAGCTCACCTCCGCTCTACTGCCTCTCCTGAGCATGCTTTTTGGCGCCCCCAACTTCTTGGCGCCCTACGCGGCCACCTAGTTTGTCTAGTGGTTGCACTGGCCCTGGGGCAGTACACCTGTCGTGTTGCCTTTTGCTCACACTTGAAGGGAAAGTGGTCCGGGTCCTCATGGACATACGGTCTCGATGTTCTACATCAACGGGCAAGACGGGGCCTGGTTCTCTGCCCTGTGCCGTAAAGCTGTCAGGCTGTGGGACTTCTGCATAGCCCATGACATCTCCCTAAGGGTCTTCCACCTACCAGGCACCCACAATGAGTGAGCAGACAGCCTGAGCAGGGATTTCTCCTCCCAGCACGAGTGGTCTCTCCACCCAGAAGTGGTTCACCAACTCTTCCAAATGTGGAGGACTCCCCAAATGGACCTGTTCATGACCCGGCAGAACCGGCGTTGCCCCGTTTCTACTCTGGGGGGTCTGGGGAGGGGTGCCATCTCAAACACTTTTGTCCTGTCCTGGTCGGGCTGGATTCTCTATGCTTTCCCTCCATTTCCTCTGATCAGCAAGGTGCTAGAAAAGATAAAGACGGACAAAGGTCGGGTTCTGCTGATCGCCTCAGCGTGGCCCAGGCAGCATTGGTACGGGACCCTCACAAGCCTGGTGATCGCGCGTCCATTGCCGTCTGACCCGGACCTGCTTTCACAGGACTGGGGCTGCCACCTCCACTCCAACCTGGCAGCTGTCCACCTCACCGCATGGCTGCTCAGTGGTTAGGTAGGGAGGAAAGGACATGCTCGGAAGGGGTCCAGCGTGTCCTCCTGGAGAGCAGAGGGCCCTCCACATGCCGTGCCTACTCGGCAAAGTGGGCATGGTTCTCCTCATGGACATCTGAAAAGGGAGTCTCTCCAGTGGCCTCCCCGATCCAGCTAATCCTGGACTACCTCCTGCACCTTAGAGCCCAGGACCTGGTGCCCACATCCATCAGGGTGCACCTCGTGGCCATCTTGACCTTCCACCCGCTGGTGCAGGGCCACACGGTGTTTTCCCATGCCCTGATGGGCCGGTTCCTCAAGGGGCTGGACTGTCTTTTCCCGAATGCTAGGCCCCTGGTTCCACAGGGGGACCTGAATCTGATGTTATATCTCCTCTCATGGAAGGTTGCCTTCCATGTGGCAATCACGTCAGCTAGGTGGGTCTCAGACCTTAGGGACCTGATGTCTGAGCCCCCATGTATGGTTTTCCATAAAGTCAAGATCCAGCTCTGCCCACACCATGCATTCCTCCCGAAGGTGGTCTCTGCCTTCCATGTGGGCCAGGGCATCTTCCTGCCAGTCCTCTGCCCCAAGCCACAGTGAGGAGCGCTGTCTCCACATGTGCGCAGGGCTCTGGCTTTCTACCTCAAGCGGACCAAGCCATTCAAGAAGTCCTCACAGCTGTTCGTATCCTTGGCCGAGTGCATGAGGGGCCGGCTGATCTCCACGCAGCGACTCTCCAACTGGATAACTTCGTGCATCCGTACCTGTTATGACTTGGCGGGTGTCCCTCCACCGCCAATTGTAAAGGTGTACTCTACTTGCACACAGACCTCATCAGCAGCCTTCTTGGCCCACACCCCTATCCAGGACGTTTGTAGGGCTGCTACATGGTCTTCACTTCACACATTCACCTGATACTATGCGATCGTCTCCCAAACCAGGGATGACGCCGGGTTCAGCAGGGCGGTACTCCGTCCCGGGAACTTGTGAACTCCTACCCACCTCCAACAGATATAGCCTGGAATCCCCTGCTGTGGAATACACATGAGCAATCACTCAAAGAAGAAAAGACTGGGGTTCTTCAAGTTGTGTTGTCAGAAGGGCGTCGCAGTGCAATGAAGTTTTGAGAATTCCTGCCTTAAAGGAATAACAGACTTAATATATTTGGAGTGTCCAGGAGAGGGCTGAGCAGTAGCTCTTGTACATTTTGTGGTGGGAATCTGGGAATGGGAGTGTGGTGGGTCACCCTTCAGAAGTAACCAGGGCTGTTAAGAACCAAAGTGTAACCCAAGTGTGTTTGGTAGGTTGTAGTTACATAGAGACGCTTGGAGTGTGACTTACGTGCTGAAAGGCTGTTTGTGGGCGGCCCTGGTAGGAGCTACTGTAGCAGTGCATTTTAAGGAACCCATGTCGTAGCGTAGGGGAGAAATGGCTGCTCCCCAATGTTCCCTCTAAAATATTTTCCATCTATATGCAGAATAAATTTTATGTGCACTGAGGTATGTGGGGATGTGCGTCAGCGGTAAAAACAAAAGACCTAGATATACTGTCTATTTTTAAAAAGTGAAATAGAGATAATTACGCCAGCCAGGGCAGGTTAGACATCTTAGAACTCTACTCAAAGAATTAAATGCAAGTGTAAGAGAAATATGAAATGTAAAGACCAGTCAAAACACTAAAACAGCACACTTAGAAAGAATAAAAGGTATGTATGTGCATTGCAGGAAAGTACCAAGAAGTAACAACAATAATACATTGTGTTGGGAGATGAGTGTGACAGAGACAGCGTTTATGTGAGACACTGTGTGTTTGTGTGTGACAGAGTATGACACAAACTGCATGTCCGCTGGCTGCTGGGAAAGTTTCTGAGGCACGCCCTGCACTGTCTCTTTAAGACGCTCACTGAAAGCTCTGTTGGTCTGATCTGAGCCCCTGTTGTCTCCCCTCTCCCACTCTGTGGAAATGGGGTACATGGGCGGGTGGGGAAAGTGTGTGTGTGTGTGTGAGAGAGAGAGAGAGAGACTGAACTAGCTGCTGGGAAAATTTCAGAAACAGTGCACTGTCTCCTTAAGAAAGGTACTCAGCCACTCACCCTTCCCCACAGCAGCTCTGAGTCCGGAGCCAGACTGTGTCCCTTCTGCCCTGTTCTGTGGAGATGGGATACAGGGGCCATGGAAGGAGGGGGACACCTGGATGTCAGCATCCTGCTCCCTGCCCCCCTTGCACAGCCAGTGAGATGGTCCTGGGAGCAGCTGCAGGCTGGAGCAACGTGGCGGGAGGAACACCTGAACACATGCTGCTGGCTGTGCACTTTATCAGCTGGGCAGCACTTAAATCTCCCCTGTGCAGTCGCTCAAGTGGGCAACTTACAGGGAACACAGCCGCTCGCTGGTTGGGATTGTACCCTGGAATGTCACATCAAGATCTCTGATCTCAGAGCTTCTTCAGAAGATCTTTGAAAATCCAACTTATGTGGCTCTCAAGTCAGAGTCCTTTTCAGTTTCTAAAAGGATGAGTTCTGCTGCTGAAATTTTTGTGAGATTTTCTGGTATCTTGGAGATGCCCTTTCCTTGTAGACAGGTTTGCCCATAGATCATTGTGGTGATCTGATAACTACCATCACCTGCATCTCACTGCTCACCCTGTGATCCTGTACCAGTCCCCTTTTTCTCAAAATTAAGATCTCCTTATCTTGCTCATCCCTCTCCCTTAATGCCGCCTTGTGTGCCTTTAGGATCCTTAACCAATGCTAATGATTCTTGTCAAGTTCTGGTTGCAAAGGAGAGGGCAAGGATGATGATGTGCAATCCAAGCATAATAATACTAGACTTATATACTCTACTCCCGGGGCTCTCAAACTGGGGGTTGGACACCTGAGGGGATCATGAGTTTATTGCATGAGAGGTTGCCAACTGTCAGCCTTCCATTTATAATGGCGTTCAATATATTAAAAAGTGTGTTTAATTTAGGGGGTGGGTCGTACTCAGAGGCTTGCTGTGTGAAAGGGGTCACCTGTATAAATATTTGAGAACACTGGTCTACTCTGTACTGACACAATGGGATGGAGTCTGTTATGTTTTTCAAAAACAATTTAATCTGATTTGAGACCACAAATATTAAAATGCCTTGATCATAATATAGTTATTTCATGATATATTCTTATATAGCCATGCCATGCCAGGTCAGACCAAAGGTCAGTCTAGCCCAGTATCCTGTCTTCTGACAGTGGCTAATGCCAAGTGCCTCAGAGGGAATGAACTGAACAGGTAATTATCAAGTGATCCATTCCCTGTTGCCCATTCCCAGCTTCTAGCAAACAGGCTAGGGACACCATCCCTGCCTATCCTGGCTAATAGCCATTGATGGACCTATCCTCCATGAATTTATCTAGTTCTTTTTTGAACCATGTCGTCACTACAGAGTTGATATAGGATTGTTTGGGTGTTATTAACTGCATTTCTTTTTTACCTTAACAGGGTGGATTTCTTAATTTCATGGGATTCTAATGCTTGGTTTGGGGATATTCCTGTAGTGTTGTACTATTATGTACAACCATAATGCCCTTTTAGCATAACTTGTGTCTGGGAATAGAAAGAGAGCCAGGTTGAAGAAGAAATAAAAAATATGGGGCTATTGTTCTGTTTGTTTAGCATAATGGAAGTGCTGGTCCACACTGCTGTTAGTGCTGTGGCGTTGTTAGTGTTGCTAGTCTTGGAGCTCCAGTGTTAGCTGCACCAGAAGAGAGTGTAGCTTGCTGATTCAGCAGATGTCAGTGTTGTTCATAAAAGAAGACCACAGGCTAGGTTTGGTGTTGAAGGCACACAGCCAAGTTTATTGTCAACAAAGCACAGCACTAGCACCTTGTCCAATGGGTCACAGGGATACTAACACATTCATACTAGTGACAAGGTAAAGGTTCAGTCAGCATAACAGGATGCTGTCCCTTAGACTGATATAAAGTTGCCCCTCCTATGACTTCTTAATTTGTATGTTGATACAAACAAGTTACATATTACACTCCAGGATGTTAGTTACCACCCTTATATCTTGTACCTGCTAGATCAAACAAAACATCCTCATCCATTATCCTGTCATCCCCTCATTATCTTGACATGGGGTTGGTGTGATGTTGTACAATATCTTAGGAATGCATTAAGTAGGTGCTTGAGACCTGTGGGTTTTTTGCCATCCTCTACAATCAGGAATGTGCTTGCTTGGTTAACTGACACCTAGCTTGTTACTATTCTGCCAAGGCCTACTCAGATTCCTTTGCTAAATTATGCCTAGGACTTCAGGAAGGCTGCTAAGCTCTTAGACTGGGCTCTGAGGAAACTATGTGAGAGCAGTTTCATTGGAAAGAGACTGCAACGAAATAGGGTGATTTAAGAGAATTAAAGGAAGCCAACTCAGCAGGCATGGATGCTAGGCTCCAGAAACTTTTGTCATTCTCAATACCGCAGACATTTCCTGCCTTGAATGTGGCAATCTCCCACTCTGACCTTCCTGCATCTTCCACCCTGTCTAGTCTACATAAAATGATGTAGTTGAAATATCTTCCTGTGCCACTGCTCTGCCATATTATTCCCCTTCTTGAATCTCAATTGGCATCCTGTCTGCATTTGCATTAGGATTAAGCAGTTTCCCACGTCTTTGCAGAGCTATGGGGCAGGGAATGGCTTTATATGTATTTGCTCAGGGTGCACTGCAGTGGGGGCCTTAGTACTGACTGTTATCTCTAAGCACTATGGTAATACAATGACTATTCAGTTATTCAAATATTGAATTCCTTGAATGCTGTTAATGTTACAGATTCAAGCCCTCAAAAATTAGATCATGCCAGAATTAAGGCTGTCTTTGCAACATAAATTTTGTCCCACTGTGTGAATGCATTATGAAAGTCTCTTAAGTATATGATCATGCACTGTTTTTTTCCACAGAACTCTGGCTTATTAAATGTTTAAATCCCTGCTTTTCCTTACCTTTACCAGGATGCGAAGTGATAGCTGTGAACACCCGCTCCACTAGCCAGACTTTTATTTATAAATGTGATGCTGTCCTGTGCACTCTTCCCTTGGGAGTGTTGAAACAGCAACCACCTGCTGTACAGTTTGTACCTCCTCTTCCTGAGTGGAAAACGTCTGCTGTGCAGAGAATGGGATTTGGCAATCTTAACAAGGTAACTTGACCAGGAGGGAAAAAGCAGTGAGGAATTAGTATAATAGATTCTGGAATACATGATGCTAAGCTGAAGAGCAGCTCCCCACCTCTGTCTTTCTAGAACCCCATTGTTTGAATTGTGTGAAGAGCCATTTGTGTGCAAAATGTGAGATGCACTGAGCTTGACTTAAGAACACATCTATAAAAGGAGACCACAAAAATTCTGTCTCTTCCGTTTTTGCTATAGGAGCTGGAACTTCCCTTATCCTTCTTAAGGTATTTCTTCTCTTTACTGTGTAGCTTTGTAGTGGGCTTCCAGGTACCAAGTAGCATCATAAGTGTAGCACTGAAGCAAAGAACCTCAGTTTACATCTGTTGAACACCTGTTGGTACACATCAGCACCACTATGCCTTCATTGTGATCTGGATTGGAAGAGCACCTCAGTAAGAGGATAGTTCAGTCCCATGCTGATTAAATGCTTGGTCTCTGTGAGATTGCCAAATGAAATGCCAGTCAGTGGTGGTTCTTTTGTGTGACAGTCCCTGTGTATATTCCACAGGTGGGTGCTCATCTGCCTGAGTCTGGAAGTTTCCTCCAAGCAATGTCTGTTGACTGATACATGTGTAGTATTTTTTCTTGTGCTTCTGACCAAGAATATAAGGCACAGTGCAGTTTGACGCCACTCCAGTGCCTTCTTACCACCCCATGGCCTGAGTCGGAACCCCTATTCTTCCTTCACTCTTATATCAACAAGAAAGTTGTTCTGTATACCTGTGTAAATGGTTTGCATAGTTAGTATAGAACCCCTCCCCAGTTGAGGGGAAGAACTCCTCACTACCAGAGGACCGTGCCCAAGGTCCTGGGCTTCAAGAGCTGCGTATCCTACCCT
This sequence comes from Dermatemys mawii, assembly GCA_007922305.1. NCBI lineage: Eukaryota > Metazoa > Chordata > Testudines > Dermatemydidae > Dermatemys > Dermatemys mawii. The sequence goes on from ML677388.1 coordinate 14,121,492, forward strand.
TGTTCCTTTTCCATCAGTAAGGAGACCCCTTTCAGTCCTCCCATACTGAGGGCCACCATCATGATGAACACCTCCCTTACAGGATGGGGTGCCCATCCGGACACACTGAGCAAGATGAATGAATGCCATGGGAAGCCAAGCTAAACACTAATATCCTTGAACTCAAAGCAGTTAATCTTGCCTGCAAAGCCTTCCTTCCCCTTATACCAGTGGTTTTCAAACTTTTTGTATTAGTGACCCCTTTCACACAGCAATCCTGTCTATGGGATCCCCTTATACATTAAAAATGGGGTGGGATTTAATATAGTGGAGGCTTGAGGCTGTCAGCCCCATAGAGCTGACAGCTCAAGACCACCATGTAACCACCTTCTGACTCCCAGTTTCAGAATCCTTGCCTTATACTCTCCCTCCATATGCAGATCCAAGTGGCAACATCAACAAGCAGGGAGGGCGACATCTCATTTCCTCTGCTCCAAGGCAGTCAGGCTGTGGAATTGATGTGTCAGGACAAGTCTACGAAACAGTGCTACTGCTTGAAGGGTGCTGTAGGTAGTGACTCCAGTGTGATGCTCTCCTCAGGTGACCTTTGATAAGGCTTTCCTCAGAGTCCACTTCTGCCTCACTTTCTTCTGAAAGTTCACTGAGATGAGGCCACCATTGTTCTCGTAGCACCTTACTGACCCCAACGGTTCTAAAGGTTCTCAAGCAGTTCTTGGAGCTCTCCACCCAACCACTGTTCAAGCTCTGGTCATTCCCAGATCTTCTCACACAGGACGAAAGGTGACTCAGGCATCCCAATCTGAACTCCCTTCACCTCACAGCATGGATGGGCCTCTGACATAGAACGTGCAGGATCGTCTCTGGTCCAATGGATCCTTAACCAGAGCAGGAGAGAGTCCACCAGAATGTGCTATGGAGCAAAGTGGCACCATTTCTTGGAGTAGGTGCACCACCGTCACCTTTCTCTTGACATGGTGACCATCCCAGTTGTCCTCAATTATCTCCTCACCCTGAAAACATTGGGCTTACCTTTAGGTCCCTCTATGGGCACCTGACAGCACTTAGTGTCTTCCCTCCCCCACTGGAAGGATGCTCTACACATACCCAACAATGGCATGCTTTATGAAAGGCTTGGTCAGGACTTCCCCACCTGCTTTAAAACCCATGACCCCTTTCATTACACTTTCATACCTTTAACCCTTCCCAGAACACTTTGCAATGCCTGCAACAGCATTAGCAACATACTATAGTGATCTGCTTCCCCAGGGGACATGAGGGAGGGGGGCCTTTGGGTGTGACAGGATTTCCACCTTAGTCAATATATCCATCTACCAGTATATTTTCTGAAACCTCATAGTTCTCAGCAGGAATCCTATTTCCATAACCCTGAATGTTAGAGGAGCTTTGGCCTTCTATTTAGATAGGACCAGGCATTTTTGAAGATATCCTAGGCTTTTCATCTCCATCATAGATAGAGACTGGGAATTCTCTATCTCTACTTAGTGTCAAAATGGATATCTAGTTGTATTGTCACTTTTTATGAGACCGCAGGTGCTTAACCCCTGCATGCAGTGATAGCCCATTTGGCTAGATCTCAGGCAACATCGTACAGCATTACTGAAGAATGTAACAATTTCTGAAATATGTAGGGCTGCTACTTGGGTTTCAATAAATATCTTTACCCACCGTTATGCCTTTATCTAGGCTGCCAGATCCGTTGTGACCCTCTGTTCTGCAGTATTATCTTTAGTTCTGAACTTTGTTTTGAAACGGCCTACTCCTTCTGTCAGAATACTCCTTTGGAAGTCTCCTGAAGTGGAGCACTCATAGGGACACTATTAGAAGAAGTTTCTCACCGGGTGCTCTATCTGCGGTTCTTTGAGATGTGTGTCTTTATGGACGCTCCACTCCCATCTTCCTTCCCCTCCGCTTTAGAGCATTCCTTAAGGGATATTGGGTGGAGAAGGAACTGAGGGTGGTTTGCCCACGTACTCCTATATAACCTCGATGTCTGACAGGAGGAGGCTTAGGTTACATGTGTGGGCTGAACAGATGCTGCTAGCTGAAAATGTCTGATCAAGACTTGAGAGGCACATGCACATTTGAAGAGGAGCCCTCACAGGAATCATAGAATCATAGAATATCAGGGTTGGAAGGGACCTCAGGAGGTCATCTCGTCCAACCCCCTGCTCAAAGCAGGACCAATCCCCAACTAAATCATCACAGTCAGGGCTTTGTCAAGCCTGACCTTAAAAATCTCTAAGGAAGGAGATTCTACCACCTCCCTAGGGAACCCATTCTAATCCTTCACCACCCTCCTAGTGAAAAAGTTTTTCCTAATATCCAACCTAAACCTTTTCCACTGCAACTTGAGACCATTACTCCTTGTTCTGTCATCTGGTACCACTGAGAACAGTTTAGATCCATCCTCTTTGGAACCCCCTTTCAGGTAGTTGAAAGCAGCTATCAAATCTCCCCTCAGTCTTCTCTTCTGTAGACTAAACAATCCCAGTTCTCTCAGCCTCTCCTCATAAGTCATGTGCTCCAGGCCCCTAATCATTATTGTTGCTCTTCTCTGGACTCTTTCCAATTTTTCCACATCCTTCTTGTAGTGTGGGCTCCAAAACTGGACACAGTACTCCAGATGAGGCCTTACCAATGTTGAATAGAGGGGAAAAATCACGTCCCTTGATTTGCTGGCTATACCCCTGTTTATACAGCCCAAAATGCCATTAGCCTTCTTAGCAGCAAGGGCACACTGTTGCCTCATATCCAGCTTCTCATCCACTGTAACATCTAGGTCCTTTTCTGCAGAACTGCTGCCTAGCTATTCGGTCCCTATCAAAAGCTTTGCTAAAGTCAAGGAATAGCACATCCACTGCTTTCCTCTCATCCACAGAGCCAGTTATCTCATCATAGAAGGCAATTAGGTTAGTCAGGCATGACTTGCCCTTGGGGAAAACCATGCTGACTGTTCCTGATCACTTTCCTCTCCTCTAAGTGCTTCAGAATTGATTCCTTGAGGACCTGCTCCATGATTTTTTCAGGGATTGAAGTGAGGCTGACTGGTCTGTAGTTCCCCGGATCCTCCTCCTTCCCTTTTTTTAAAGATGGGCACTACATTAGTCTTTTTTCAGTTGTCCGGGACCTCCTCCAGTTTTCAAAGATAATGGCCAATGGCTCTGCAATCACATCCGCCAACTCCTTTAGCACCTCGGATGCAGCGCATCCAGCCCCATGGACTTTTGTGCTTGTCCAGCTTTTCTAAATAGTCCTGAACCACTTCTTTCTCCACAGAGGGATGGTCACCTCCTCCCCATACTGTGCTGCCCAGTGCAGTAGTCTGAGAGCTGACCTTGTTCATGAGGACAGTTCAGGGCCTCCCATTCAAAGGGAACGCTCTCTTCTCAGAGCAGACTGATGCTAGGCTGCATGGCCTGAAGAACTCTCAGGCTAAGTTACGTTCGCTGGGCCTTTACACACTGCAAGCAGTTAGGAATCAGTATTGGCTACCTCCACTGCCCAGATCTTGGGGGCCATTGCGACAAGGCACCAATAAGAGACAGGAATGGGATAAAGCTTTTAAACGCCATTGTCATGCTTCATCCTCCTCAACTGCCCACTCTGGTCCTGTGTGACCCCTAGGGGTGGGGGTGGGGCGGTGGCACGGCAGGCATTTTGATGGTGCGCCTGTGGACAGTGTTCCAGTCGAACTTCAGAACCCCCTCCCATTTGTTTTTGAACTAGTTGTGTCACTTCCTGGCTGAATAGGCCTGACCGATGTCAGATAATTTGGTGCTAAACACAATAGCATTGGGCTATAACCTACAGTTCTCCTCCAACCCTCCTATACCCCTTTTCCCATCCGTCTTCAGGGACCTTTCACATGAGTTACTTCTTGTTCAGGAAGTGGAAACCCTCCTACAGCTAGGGGAAATAGAGGAGGTACCTCAAGACATGAGGGTTCTTTTCCTGATATTTCCTAATCCCAAAGGCCAAAAAGGGCATCAGAACCATTCTAGACCTGAGTCACCTTAACAGATATGTTAAGAAGCTGAAGTTTTGCATGTTCTCCCTGGCCACAAGCAGCCACTAGCTGGATCAAGAAGATTGGTACGCTGCCCTTGACTGAAAAGATGCCTGTTTTTCATATCTCCATTTTCCATGAACACAAAAGAGTTTTCCGTTTTATGATGGGCCAACACCATTTCCAATTCACAGTGCTGCTCCTTGGCCTCTCGTCTACCATGGGTTTTCACAAAGTGCATGGTGACAGTGGAGGTCAAGTGGAGTGAGAGGTCAAGGAGTCTAGATTTACCTGTATTTCGATGACTGGCTCATCAAGGGAAGGTCATAGGTCCAGGTGCAAAGAAGCCTTGGTCTGGTGCGCTCCACCATTTGGGATCTGGGCCTGCTGATAAACAAGCAGAAATCAACTCTGACCCCGTTCAGCAGATAGAGTTCATAGGAGCGATCCTTGACTCTACACAGGCCAGAGCCTTTCTGCCAAAGGCCCATTTCCTGGCAATGTCAAATTTGATCTCCCTCATGAGAAACCATCATTTCATGACTGCCTGCATGTGCCTCAAGCCATTGAACCATATGGCAATTGTATTCATGTGGTCCGGAATGCACGACTCCATCTCATACTCCTGTAGGTGTGGCTGGTGTTGATCTGTCTTCCCAACAGACGTTATCTAGCCCGGGTGGTCCCAAGGTGGGATAGGGTCACGAACTTGAGGGTAAAGCCATACTACTTTCACTTGCTGGCAAGAATACTGTGGGAGACTGTATCAAAAGCTTTGCTAAAGTCAAGGAATAACATGTCCACTGCTTTCCCCTCATCCAGAGAGCCAGTTATCTCATCATAGAAGGCAATTAGGTTAGTCAGGCATTTCTTGCCCTCAGTGAATCCCTGCTAACTGCTCCTGTTCACTTCCTTCTCCTTTCTAAGTCCTTCAATATTTGGGACTGTACATTCTAGCGCTGAAGCCACAGGGGCACTAGCCTTTCTATAGGCAAACTCTCTCACCAAATACTACCCTCAACAAAGATATTCAAAGCCTCCCAAGAAAGAGACAGATTTCTGGAATCAATTATTTCCTGCTTCCTCAGTTACTTCACTGCCTAACATGTCAAACAGGCAACAAATTTAATGTCTGTGCTGAATGCCTGACACGACCATTTAAAACACTTATCTTGTAAGATGCCTGGGTTGGTCCTCAAGATAATAAACCAGGGGTATCTCATCTGGTTTCAAGTGGTTCCCAACCCCCTTTCCCATCCCTTTTCCAGGGCCCTTCTCATGAGGCACCATCGAAGTAGGAATTACCTAGAAAAGTTTCCTCTGGTCTCATTAGACTTTATTCCCCCAAGGCTCAGGCTTCCTCTGCTATCTGTTTGGATAATATTTTCCATACTTTAGAGCATTCAGGGATGTATGTAGACCAGCAGTGCAGAGCTAGGTCCACAGACTTGCTGTTCCCTCATGCAAGCTTCCAGATTGGATGCTAATTTTGGTATGGCTGTCTTGCAATCATTCTTCAAATAGCTCTTCTCTTACCCATCTCAAAGCAGTTTATTACTCACCAAGAACTGAATCTATGCACAATCACTTGGAGAGAATGCTTGCCTATCTTACAGTAACTATGGTTCTTTGAGATGTGGTATCCACAAGGAGTCTATGGTTTGCTCTCCTTTCCCACTGATTTGGAGTTCTGCTACTGTAGGATTCTTTATTGGCAAAGGACCTGAGTGGTGGTTGAAGTTGGCTGTGGGGAACAAGAGGGCAACCAAGGAACAAGTGCAGTTACAAATGGATTGCTGCACCAAAAGTGGAAGCTGCAGACAACACATCTCGAACAGCAGTTATTGTAAGATAAGTAACCGTTCTTTCTATTTTACTAGGAATGTAAAAAAGAATTCAAGGACTGTGATAGCAAACGTCACACATTTTTTTCGTAACAGAAGTATTAATAACTACTAATTTACTTCAATCTTTAGAATATCTCTGTTTCTTAAGTTTTGAAAACCCATCAGTGGGAGACCAGATATTTGAGTGTGCTCCTCTAACTGTTTTCCTTTCCTGCTCTTCTTCCTCCACGTTTATTTGATGGGGCCTTCCTTACTAGCTAATTATAATTTCATTCTTTTTTTTTAAATGGATTTTAAATAAAAAAATTCAGTAATCTAACCATTTGTTTCCTCTACAGATCCACATTTCTTATCCCACCTTCTTGCTTGTCTTTGAATTTTCAAGCAATTTGTCTTATTACAGAGTGGATTTAAATGTGTAACTGTAGATCGAAGTTAGACTGATACTATCATGTACCTGCACTGCTAATCCAAATGACTCTCTAGTTCGAAGAAACCATCCTAATTTAATCATAGTCTGTGAGACATTCAATGTGCTAGCTATCCAGACCCTTAAGAGTGCCTACAAGAATGTATAAGCAAGACCATAGCTGGTATAGTAACTTGGGTAGTAATGTTAGGCATTTATATTCAGTAAGAACTGAACCATTGCCCGGGCATTGTTAGATGATATATTGACAAACATGCAAATGAGGCTTACAACCTATTGTGTCTATTGATGATCCCATGGAACTTTCTGCAAGGGTTCACATTTTTAAATAAAAAGAATTTCACTACCAAATTCTCCCTACATTTTCAGTTAAGGAGCTCTTCCTCACATCTTATTCTAAACTATTGTATGATGGTATGTAATTTTACCCAGTGAGTGAAATGATCTCTCTGCCACAGCTTTTTAATCAGGCTGCAAACTGCTGTGGGATGCTTTTGTATGGAAAGGTAGTATATAGATAAGTGATTTTGTATTCACTAAAGAAAACGAGGAATACTTGTGGCACTTTAGAGACTAACCAGTTTATTTCAGCATAAGCTTTTGTGGGCTATAGAATGGAGCACACAGAAGTAAACTATGTGTTCCATTCTATGCATCCGATGAAATGGGCTGTAGTCCACAAAAGCTTATGCTGAAATAAATTGGTTAGTCTCTAAGGTGCCACAAGTATTCCTCGTTTTCTTTACAGATACATACTAACACGGTTGCTAATCTTAAACCTTTATATTCACTTAATTTTAATAATAGCCTGAGATTTCTCCTCATTAAAAGGTATGCAGAGAATGATTGTTTGGTTTTGAGTCCTCTTAACTTTTGAGCCCTTTCATTTCTAGGTGGTATTATGTTTTGACCGTGTCTTCTGGGATCCAAGTGTCAATTTGTTTGGTCATGTTGGCAGCACTACTGCCAGCAGAGGAGAACTTTTTCTATTCTGGAATCTCTACAAAGGTAAATGTATTGGATGTTCAGTTTTATTGTGTAATTTTCTTTTTCCAAGTAACAGAATTAGAAAAAACTATCTAATGATGATCATAATAAAACTTAGTGTTTTTCTTCAGTGGATTTTAGAAGACAGTATCACTACCTCAATTTTACAGATGGACAAACTAAGGCAGAGAGGAGTAGTGACTTTCCAAAAGTCAGTCAGGTCAGAGCTGGAAATAGAGTTCAGGTTGTTCTTTGAGTGCTGGTTCCTGGGTGTATTTTACAGTGGGTATTCATAATCTCAATGCGCCCGAGACCAGAAAATTCTAACAAGTAGTGTCTGTAGGTCTATGCCAGCATTCCTGTTTTCCTTGTGGTCTGTGCCAAGGGCATTAGGGGTGAAACAGACTGATGCTTCTTCAGTTCCTCCTTACTGCTGAAGTTCAGATTGTAGTTAGTAAGACTCCCCTCCCTTCCTCAAGAACTGCAGAAGATTCAGCAGGACAGAACTTGAGTCATTCTCACCCTGCTCAAATGGCCCAAGCAGTTCTGGTTCCCAAGTCTTGTACATACATCCTGGCCACCCATCAGCATTCATTCCCCAGTGTGGCACTTAGATTATGCCCAGGCTTCCAGGCTTTAAGAATTGCTTCTGCTCCTACTCCTTTTGGATCAGTGATGACCACCAGTCTGCCTCTGCTATCTCATAGAAGCTCATATCTCTGCTAAGTGCAGTACTGGCTGATCCTTTCCCATCTGAACATGTCAGGTACAAGAACTCCACCTTTGGAAGCACCTAATGGAACACCTCATGAGACCCCCGTCAGATCCAGGTCAGGGAGAACCTTCCCCCCTGCCAATATATTGACCTGAGAAATAGAGGAGAGCACCTCATAGCTCGATGTCTGATTCAGGAATGGGAATGACTAGAGCGAAGAACCCTTTTTCTGGGCCTTCTCACAAGAATAAAAGACTCTCTGAGGCATAAAAATAGATCCCCTCCTATATTTAAGAGAAGGGATCCCTAAGTAACTCCTTGGACCCAGGACACAAGTATTAAGGTCCTCCTAAGCCTTGTGGCCATGTGTGCATAAGAGCACAGCTTTTTCAGTATTGCTTCCTGCTTTATCATCGACTATGCTACCAACTAAGCACTGGGAGCCAAAGACCATGAACCCATGAATACCGACAATGACCACATGGTCGGAGGCTCCTTCATGGACGATAGTGTGTCAGCCGTGTGAGGACCCACTGATTACCAAGAGTCCTTTTACACTGACTCTGGCAGCATGAGGCAACAAGTTACAGCTTTCTAAGCCTCCAATATCCTACACCATCCTGAGGATATCTCCATCTTCCTGGATCTGCAATCTTTCCAATTGTCAGGACTGCCCTTCACCAGGTAGAAGTTCATCTCTGATTCCATCCACTAGTTGTGGCTTCCCAACATAGTTACCGATGCTACTGCTAATGGAACTGGACTCTCATCATCAGGATAGACAGATGTATCAGTGGAACAATCTTCCTGGCACTGAGGTAGATCAGCCTAAATGAGCTCAAGAGTCTCCTACTACCAGTCTCATCCATTCAAATGGAGACCCACCCTCCCTCAGGACCAATGGTACCCAAGTCTGTGTCTTTATTGACAAGATAAAATTCCACATGGTTACGTTGGCATGGATAATAGTAGCACTAGAAAGACATGGTTCACAGTTCTCGATATGAAAGATGCATGCTTTCATGTTGATATTCATCCTTCCTACAGAAGATTTTCAAATTTGTGATAAGCCCTGACTACTGTCAATACAGGATATTTTGGTTCAGTCTAGCAACTGCACCCAGGGTCTTCGCAGAAGTATTTTCTGTAATACCATCATAGATAAGATGGGGTAGTTTTACCATCTTCCTGTATCTAGATGGCTAGTTTCTTACAGGCATGACATGTCCAGAAGTCATAGCATCAACCTTGTCACTGTGCTACCATCCTTGGAAATCTCTGTGAACATGAAAAAGTCTATTGACTCAAACCTAGACTATAGATTTCATAGGAGCAAAGGCTTATCTCTCTACGGACAGATTCTAAGACAGAAGCAGACTGATAAGTCAAATTATGCACAACCCATGGACATTGGTCTGGATTTGCCTTTCTCTCTTGGGTCACATGACATGTATTTAAGTAGTGCCATTTGCTAGAGTCTACCTCCGCTGCCTACAGAGTTGGCTTTGCACAGTTTATGTCCCAAGCAGATACAGCACGAGTACATTAATGACAATCCCCATCAAGCTAAGAGTGTCTCTGAGCTGGTGGAAAGATCGTGCACAAGTGTGCATGGGCATTCATTTCCTATCCCTCACATCTAACAGGCCAGTAATCACAGATACTTCTTCGTAGGGTGGGGACTCACGTAGATGGTCACACAGCAGACAATACTTGAATGCCCCTTGAAACCAGGATGCACGTAAATCTGGAATTCAAAGCAGTCTGACAAGCATTAATCCAATCTCATCACATTCTCATAATATCAGACGGTATGACAACTGTAATCTAACTTCAGAAATAACATTCCCCTGTAGATGGAAGCAGTCAGTTTATGGAACTGGTATATAGAGAACCACTTCACCATATCAGCACCATGCCTACAAGGATCCCAGAATTTGCTGGAAGACAGCCTCAGCTAGCACTATGCCACTGACCATGAGTGAAAGTTATACAGCTCAGTGGTGAACAGCATTTTCTCTCAGTGGGGAACCCCTCCTCAGGACCTGTTCTCATTGCAGACAAACAGGAAATGCAGCACATACTGTTCCAGGGGAACTCAGGACCACTTTTTAGAGATAATGCTCTCCTATTCCCTTGGACGGACAGTTTGAACTATGCCTTTCCTCCTATCCTGCTTTCTCGAATAGAATCAGAGAATATCAGGGTTGGAAGAGACTTCAGAAGGTATCTAGTCCAACCCCCTGCTCAAAGCAGGATCAATCCCCAACTAAATCATCACAGCCGAGGCATCATCAAGCAGAGTACTGCAGAACATTCAACAGGACAGAGCATAAGTTATTCTTGTGCCCAAATGGCCCAGGCAGTTCTGGTTCACAGGTCTCTTGCATATGTCAGGCCAGCCGTCCATCAGCCTTCATCCCTTCCGAGACCTCTTGATTCAAGAGAAAGGAGAGATCAGACATATCAGCCTAGAAGCTCTTCACCTCATGCTTGGGTGTCAGACCTAGATAGGGTGACCAGATGTCCCAATTTTATAGGGCAGTCCTGATTTTGGGGTCTTTTTATTATATAGGCTCCTATTACCTCTCACCCCTGTCCTGGTTTTTCACCTTTGCTGTCTGGTCACCCTAGACTTAAAACATTTATTTCAAAACTTGTCAAACAGTTCTTTTGGATTACCTCATTACCCTCAAGATGACAGGTCTTTCCTTTAGCTCAATACAGGTTCATCTCTCAGTTCTTAAAGGGCTGAATTAAAACTTTCCCACCAGTAATAAGTTCCTCAGTTGGAACTTAAGTTAGTATTTGAACCTCTGGTTACCTGTTTGATACTTCACCTGTCTAAGAAGGTTGCTTTCCTTGTTGCCATCACCTGCAGACCCTCCTGTATTTCATAAAGACAAGGTCTCACTATGACTGCAATCAAAATTCTCACCCCTAAAGAAGCTTTGGAATTCCACATAAGCTAGACTATTCACTTACCTAGGGTCTTTTTAAAACCCCATACCACCGGCATTGAGAAAAGACTGCTCCGTTTATGTGAGATGAACTCGGCATTTTACCGATAGAGAGCAAAACATACCAGCAAGTCACCTAGGCTGTTTCATGCCAAAGCGGAATGAGGCCAAGGACAAGCTATATCCTACCAGAAGGTCTCCAAGTGGATCTCTGGCTATATCTTATTGTATCAGTTCATACACCTTCCTACTACACATAGAGAGTGAACACACTCCATGAGAACTTAGGGCAACCTCAGTCACATCACTTCAAGAAGTATCTCTGCTTGATGTTTGCAAAGCAACAGTATGGTTCCATCCATGCAGCAAACATCACATTTTGGTCCACATTTTGATTCATCCTTTGGGACAGCAGTTCTACAAGTGGCCATACCACCTATTTACATGCATCTTCCTCCGAGTACTGCTTGTCAGTCACCCACAATGGAATACACAGAGGGACCAGCACTTGAAGAGGTGGAAAGGAAAGTTACTTACCTTTTGTAATTGGAGTTCTTTGAGATGTATGGTCCCTATCTGTATTCCACTATCTGCATCCTTCCCTTCTGCTTCATATCTTCTCTGATTCACAGTAAGAGGAAGAACTGGAGAGTTATTGGTCTGCATCCCCCATTATGCCCTCAGCACTGACTGAGGCAAACAGGGGCAGAGATGCAGCCTTAAGAGGCACTTCTTCCTAGAGTTCTCTAGTCTCGAGTGCACGGAGTACATGTATCCACAGTGCAGTATGGGTAGGGAACACACATCTCAAAGAACTCCTGTTACAAAAGGGTAAGTAACTTCCCTTTACCAAGCAATCCAGATCACTCTGTGTGACAGTCCTTTCTTCATCATTGTTTACCATTCTGCCAGTCTGTGTCATCAATTATTTTATCTCTGTTTCCAGATCATTCATAAAAATGTCAACTAGTGTCAGGTCCAGTACCAGTCCCTGGGGAGCTACAGTAGCTACACTCCATGATTCCCCACTTTAAAAAAGCAATGGTGTCTCTAACGAGGGCCACCTTTATCTCTTTTACCAACTTTACCTTTCGTAAGCAGGTTATAAACAGTGATTTTTAACATTCCAGTCGTTCAGATGGTCTCAGCTAGGAAACTAACAATATGTCCATTTTAATTATAATGTAACCTTATCTCACTTATTTCAAAGTGAAGTATTTGCATTGTGATGGTTTACCTGACTGTTGTTGACTTAAGGCCATTTTGTAATTTTATTCGGTTTGGTTTGTCCTGAAAATTCAGGTTCTGTTCCACCTTTTTCTAAGTTAAAATACTTTTCACATAATTTAAACAAAATCTACCAGCACCTTGATGCATTGTTCTTCCTCCTCCTCCTTAGCTCCAATTCTCTTGGCCTTAGTAGCAGGCGAAGCAGCCGGGATCATGGAAAACATCAGCGATGATGTCATCGTAGGGCGCTGCCTTGCAATTCTCAAAGGCATCTTTGGCAGCAGTGCTGTCCCCCAGGTACTACTCACACTCCATTTTGTATATCAGTCTCTGAGTCCTAGAAAACATAAGAATCCTAGATAATTGATTGTGTTATTTACCTGTCTGTGCTAGGTATTAGCACTCTTTGCATCAGTGTTTGAGTGTCTCCACAGTATATGGGCATGCCAGCTGTTCTTTTCTAGGACCAGCTTATGGAGTGAATCTATCAAGACCATAACCATTTTTCAAAATGTCAAAGACATTGTAGGACGTTAGATGGGTTTTGAATTGTTCATTCTCCAGGCCACACTTAATCTGACAAGTCTTAAAATTGTGTAAACTAAAATGGCCAGATGTACATAAATTAATTCTATCTCTGGACTAGGATCAGGGCAAGGATAGCAATTTTTGTGAAAGAATGACAAATTGTTAATACATTTAGCACAGAGGATTTAGCTCTGATCTAGCACAATGTTTACATCTTTGATCTATTTATTTACAATATCATGGGGTGGCCAACCTGAGTCTGAAAAGGAGCCAGAAATGGCAATGTACGTTGCCAAAGAGCCACAAAAATATGTCAGCAGCCTCCCCATCAGCTCCTCACTCCTGCTCGCAGCGCCTCCCACCTACTGGCAGACCCACCGATCAGCGCCTCCTCCCCGCCTCCTAATCAGCTGTTTTATGGGGTGCAGGAGGCTCTAAGGAGGAGGAGCGAGGGCATGACAGACTCAGGGGAGGGGTGGAGTTGGGGGCAGGGCCTGTGGCAGAGCCAGGGGTTGAGCAGTGAGCACTCCCGGCACATTGGAAAGTTGGTACCTGTAGCTCCAGCCCCAGAGTTGGTGCCTAAAAAGGAGCCACATATTAACTTCTGAAGAGCCGCATGTGGCTCCGGAGCCACAGGTTGGCCACCCCTGCAATATCAGATTCTTCTTCGAGTGCGTGCTCATGTCCATTCCACAGTAGGTCTGTGTGCTCACCACATTCACTGCTGCTGGAAGTTTATCCTTCATCAATATTTGTAGTGGAGCGGCTCTGGTGCCCTCTGGAGTGGTGCCCACATGGCGTGGTATAAGGGGTGCTGTCCTCAGTTCCTTTTTGTCACCAGCGATGGTACATGGAACATTGGCTGCTCTTGCTAGCGTTGCTTAGGCTTTGTTCATACGAACTAGAGTTCTTGTAAAGTTAGTGTACGTAGTTAGTAATTGAGTTAGCTAGCCCTTAACAATAGTTAGTTTTCTTAGTCCTGTCAGGGACTTAGCCGAGGGACAGGGCATGTCCTGGTCCTCAGGCTTTAAGCCCTGTGACTGCTGCAAACAGCCCATGCCCATAAGAACTCTGCATAGTAGCTGTCTCAGGTGCCTTGATGAAGGGCACGTAAGTGATAAGCGTTGAATCTGTAAGTCCTTTAAACCTAGGACTAAGAAAGAGTGTGAAATCCAACTCAAAGCACTCTTGATGGAGTCAGCACTCACTCCGGCCCCGGAGCATTGATGTGTAGTGCCCTGCCAGCACCGATCCCTCTCCGCAGCTCCAGTCAAGAAATCAAAGAAGGCCGATATGGAATGGTTTCCTACTCCCCGCAAGGGGAAGGACAGGGCTGGGGGCTAGCTAAAACCTGCGCCAGGCGGCTCATCTCCCCCGTCGGGAAGTCAGGCCTCAGCTCACTTTTTGAGTGATGCAGGCCACCCTGTTCCTTGCCTGGAAGCCTGAACACAGAGGCGGACCTTCATCAGCTTCAGGTGCCATCGACACCTGCAGCACTACAGGCCTCGCAGGAGATCCTGACACTCCCAGTGCCACCCACACAAGCCCGAAGGTGCCCAGACCTCGGGGTAAGGCCGCCTTGGGACCTTTCTGTCTGCCCTCGCCCCAACAGTGCAATTCTCCGTCACGGGGAACGTCCCACCACCATTCACCTGCTCGAAGCCGTCATGCCTCCGAGTTAGGGAGACAGACACGTCAGAGCCCTCTACAATCACCTGCCTCCTTACTGGAACAAGGGATTCTATTCCAAGTATTTTCTGATCCCAAAGGCCAAGGGTGTTCTGTGTCTCTTCCTGGACCTGCAAGACCTTAACAGGTACCTAAGGAAGCTAAAGTTTTGTGTGGTCTCCCTGGCCTCCATTATGGCCTCCCTGGATCTGGGAGACTGGTATGTTGCCCTCGACCTGAAAGGCACAAACTTTCACATAGCGATCTTCCCAGAACACACGTGCTTTCTCCATTTTACGGTTGGTTCAGCTCACTACCAGTTTGTGGTCCTTTTGTTTGGCTGGCTACGGCACCAAGGGTGTTTACCAAGTGCATGGCAGTAGTCATGGCCTCAGGTGTCAGGATATCCAGGTTTACCCGTACCTCGACGACTGGCTGGTCTAAGGCTCAAGTCCAAAGCGATGTCACTATACTACAAGCCACGTGCCATTCCTTGGGACTGCTGGCCAACCACAAAAAGTCCATGTTAGTTCCAGCTTAAAGGGGCTGTGCTCAATTTGACGCAACCCAGGTGAGAGCGCTCCTTCCATTAGACAGCTTTCAGGCCCTGATGGACCTCATCGCGGAAGTGTCCATGTTCCCCTGACAATGGCCAGGGTTTGCCTGCACTTGCTAGGCAACATGTCAGCTTTCACATACATGGTTTGCCATGTTAGGCTCCGCCTGCAGACCCTGCAGCAATGGCTGGCGTCAACCTATTCCCAGTCCAGGGACCATCTGAAAAAGATCGTAACCATTCCTCCAACGGTTCTCACTTTGCTGCGGTGGTGGACTGATCACAAGAAGGTCCTGGAAGGAATCCCATTCGACAGCCCACTCCATCTGTCGAGCTAGTGTTGGACACTTTGGACCTGATTTTGGGGGCACACCTCAAACATCTCTGGACCCAGGGGATGTGGACCCTGGAGGGGACAATATTGCACATAAATGTCAAGAGCTCAGAGCAGTCCGGATTGCTTGCAGGATCTTCCTGCCGCACCTGTCAGGCAGTGGTGAAAGTCCTAATGGACAATATGGCCTTGCTGTTTTACATCAACAGGCAAGGAGGAGTGTGCTGTCTGCCAAGAGGCTCTCTGTCTCTGGGACTTCTGCATCGACCAGAAGCTGGTCACTTCCACGGCATCAGAGATCCCCTCGCAGATCACCTCAGCAGGGACTTCTCTCACCACAAGTGGTTGCTCCACCCGAAGGTGGCTTGCGTGATCTTCCAGGGGTGGGAAACTCCCAAGGTAGATCTGTTTGCCACCAAGCAAAACAGAAAGTGTCATCGGTTTTGCTCCCGGCAGAGCCTGAGCAAGGGCTCCCTCTCTGATGCCTTCCTCCTGTCGTGTGCCGAGGGTCTGATGTATACATTCCCTCCGATTCCTCTGGTCAGCTGGGTCTTAGTAAAGATCAAGAGGGACAAGGCATAGGTTATTGTGATCTCCCCTGTGTGCCCTCGCCTGCACTGGTTTGGCACACTCATGAACATGCAGTGGCTCCTCCCTGGTCCATTCTCTATCATCGGGTCCTGCTGTAATGGAATCACAGTTGGCTCCTACACCCCAACCTTGAGTCTCAATGTTATGCTATACAAAACACATGGGATCTTTTATAAGAGGAGGGCTAATATTTTTATTAAGAATACAACAGTTATCATATGCTTTTTAATCACACACACCGTGCACACAAGTCCTGCCAGTTGATGTTTATAGTTACCAGTTTGTTGTAGCTTGAGTCAATCTAATGGCCAGTTAGATTGAGCACAAGTAAGGAGCAGGGCTCTTGTCTGTCATGTTTCGATGCTCCGAGGCTTTGCAGGACTGAACCCAGAGTTTCGTAGCAAAAACTCCTCAGCTTTATACTTGTAAATTCCCATTTGAGTCCATGCATTTTGCAGTGTCATCCTGTAATCATTAGTCCTTAAGTGGTGTTAATCTTGGGGTTTCCCGCTGTCATCATTTGATGGTTATTGTCAGGCTTCCCATCGTTATCTCCTATTTGTTGTCTTGCCTTCGGGGGTGCCTGCCTCAGCTGAGGCCTGTCAATGCTAACATGTTTAGCATCAACTACAGTGGATGTTTTCTGATTGGTGTTTTTAAGTCTCTTATTCTTTCCTGACCATCTGGATATCTGTGATGACATTCACACCTCATCTGTTTCTGATGCATGCATTCTTCATTCACACAATCTCTTACAGAAATCTTCAAAGGTAACAGAATACATTGTAAATTAAACCTTTGTAGCTGAAATGATTTACATTGGCTTCAAGCCATCAACATTTCTCTAATCTATTTATCATAGACACAATACAAAATTCTGTCTCTTATTATGCTAAACTTCATAAGCGGTCCTAATTTTAATGCATGTGGGAAACAGCATCCCAGTCTGAGACAGTCATTCCTGGAAACATCACACAGTCTGGGTAGCTGGCAGAATGAAATCAAAGTTTACATCAGTTCTTATAACAATTATAAAATTCAGTTCCTACATCTACACTTCTCGTCATGGATGCTCCATGGTTGAACCCGGAGGAGTGTACCTGCTTGGAGGAGGCCTAGCAGGTCCTCCTCAGAAATAGGAAGCCATCCATGAGATTAACTTACCTGGTCAAGTGGATATTTCTCCCTCATGTTCCTCAGTGCAGTCCATCTTGGACTATGTACTGCACCTCGGGACCCACAGTCTGGCGCATTCTTCCATTAGAGTGCACCTTGCAGCCACCTCCGTGTCCCACCAGCCATGTTCCAAGGTCAATGATCTTTTCTCATGACATGACTGTCAGGTTCCTGAGGGACCTCCAGAGGCTTTACCTGCAGTTACGGGCCCCTGTCCCACAGTGAGATCTTAACCTGGTCCTCTCCAGGCTCACCAGCCCACCTTTCAAGCTGCTGGGCTCCTGCTCCCTTTCCTACTTGTCCTGGAAGGTCGCTTTGCTGGTGGTGGTGACATCAGCAAGACTAGTCTCAGAGTTTAAGGCCTTGACCTCAGAACTGCCTTACACAGTGTTTTATAAGGACACGGTCCAGCTGCGACCCCATCCAGCCTTCCTACAGTATCTTCCTTCCGTGTGAGCCAGGACATGTTCCTACCAGTGTTCTGTCCCAGGCTGCACAAGACTGCTGAGAAGAGGTATCTGCATGTGCTGGATCTCCGGAGGGTCTTGGCCTTTTACCTGGGGTCTACCAAGCCTTTCCATAAATTGAGTGAGCTCTTCATTACTATGGCGGATAGGATGAAAGGCCTTCCAGTTTCTTCGCAGAGGATTTCCAGATGGATCACCTCTTGCATAAAGACCTGTTACAAGCTAGCAAAAGTCTCGCCACTGCCAATCATCAGGGTCCATTCAACTAGACGCAGGCATCTTTGGCAGTCTTCCTGGTGCACATCCTGATTCAAGACATCTGTAGACCCATGATGTGGTCCTCAGTCCTCACCTTCACGTCTCATTATGCCATCACTTAGCAGGCCAGAGATGCCACTGGGTTTGGCAAAGTTGTATTACAATTTGCACAGCCATGAACTTTTACCCACCTTCAAAGGAGCTGCTGGAAATCACCTAATGTGGAATGAACATGAGCAAGCACTCGAAGAAGAAAAGACAGTTACCTTTTCCGTAACTGGTGTCCTTCGAGTTGTGTTGCTCACGTCCATTCCACGATCCACTCTCCTTCCCCATTCCCGGAACTGAGGGTCGGGGAAGCTGTGTGGGCATCATTTCAGAGGGTGCCAGAGCTGCTCCCCTACAGATACTGCCGAGGGAAAAACTTCCAGAATTGGCTCCTGTGGCGAGCACACACACCTAATGTGGAATGGACATGAGCAACACATCTTGAAGAACACAGTTACAGAAAAGGTAACTGTCTTTTTTGTAATGTCCCTATAATTTAAAAATGGGCCAGGGTCATAATGTGGCATCTCAGATCTAGAACTGGCAAAAGCAGTTTGGTCAGGCAAGATATTCCCTAAGATCCTACATGAGTCTCAGAAGGGATTCTTGCTTTCAGTCACAACTGTAGGAAGTGCTACCATTTTTGCACATTTTTAAGGGCATATATTCTATTCCCATGCGCTGACAGCATGGTAATTGCAGTTCTCAACAAGTGCTAAGTCACTGCCTTGTGACTCTGTTCAAAACATCTGATTCCAATCTTCTCCATTCTGTGGAGATTCTGTACTATTGTCCTGTTAAATGTATTCAGTAGAATATCTGCAGAAGTGAGCTTCCTGATCCCTGAAAACTGCGGTGCAAATATTTCTTAGCACACAGGGAAAACAAACACAGACACACACCATGGTGTCATTAGGGGCCTCATGCTTGCTGTAACTTACTCATGTAAAATTAGTGACATATACAACACAACGCTCTTCTTTTCTTGCCTTAGCCCAAGGAGACAGTGGTATCTCGTTGGCGTGCTGACCCTTGGGCCCGGGGGTCCTATTCTTATGTAGCAGCTGGATCTTCTGGAAATGATTATGACTTGATGGCTCAGCCAATTACTCCAGGACCAGCCATTCCAGGTGCCCCCCAGGTGAGAGAAACTACAAACGCAATTAGAAATGACTGGCATGAGAACATAATAGGATTTCAAAAGCCATTTGGGAAACAGGAGCATTTGGTAATTCATCCATTCTCCAAACACTCTCTAACAATTAGAGCTGGTCAGAAAACAGAATTTTCTGTGGCAAATTCCAACATACCAATTTAGAACAAAAACAAATTTTGAAAAGAAGTCAAAATTTTGAAACGTCTCTTGAACAGCAATTCTAAAAAATGTCTATTTGGAAACAGATATTTCATTTTGGTAATGTCAAAGCATTATAATAAAATATATAATAATAAACACATTCTAATATACAATATTAAATATAAAGGTTGAAAGAGATTTTTTTACCTTATTGAAATGAGAAAGAGGAAATGATTTGTTTTCACACTTTTCCATTGAAAGTTTCATCAAAATAGAAAAGTTTTGACTTCAAAACTATTTTCTCTACCTGAAAACTCTTCCACCAAACATTTTTTGACCAGCTCTACTAATGAACCTTAGGGTTCCTCTCGAGAACTCTACCAGGTAACTCTCACTGAATTGTATTAGAAAATAAAGTGCTCATGTTTCTGAACATACCATTTAAGCAAATCTTTGACTTGGTCCTGAAGGGGAAAGTCTGTTTTGAAAAAGCTCCATCGGAGCAATCTGTAATCACTGATGAGCACTTCCTCTTGTGCTGTTACTTCTCACAGTAAAATGTTTCAGCTGCCTGATGTCAGTCAATGCGCTTGGCTCTTAGTCCGGTCCTCCCATTCAAGAAGTAAAAGTAATAATTTGGTTCATTTTATTCCAAGAAAAACGCCGAGAGGTTGTTATAACAGAGGTGGTGTGTGGAAATGAGCATAAATTGGTCTAGTGAAGGGGTGGGCAAACTACGGGCTGCGGGCCAGATGCAGCCCATGGGCTAAGTCTGTCCGGCCCCCCAAGCTCCTGGCTGGGGAGGCTATCTGCTCCCCTCCTTCCCGCGAGCAGTGCTCCAGGGGGGCGGGCAGTGGGGCAGGGTTCCGCAACGTCTGGCTCTGGGCCAGAGCTCCTGCTGTTCCTTCCCCCCGGCCTCAGCGTGCCCATGCGAGTAGCACTCCGGGAAGGCTGCGCAATGTCTGACTCTGGGTCTGGAACAACAGGAGATGGGGAGGAGCTAGCCAGGATCTTGCAGGGTGGGGCAGGCTCCGTCGGATCACCACGGCAGTTAGTGGTGTGGTAAGGGGACTGGGGCAGTGGTTTGGATAAGGGCCAGAGGGTCTTGGGGGACAGTCAGGGGATGCAGAATAGTGAGGGAGGGTGTGGGTTGTATAGGGCCTGGGAGTCCCAGGGGGCATTGTTGTGGCTAAGGGTCGGGCCATTCAGGGGACAGGGAGCAGGGGGGTTGGATAGGGGGTGAGGTCCTGGGGGGTGATTGGGGCAGGGGGGTCTCTTGAGAGAGCGATCGGGGGACAAGGAACAGAGGGGCTTATATAGGAGGTGGGGTCTTGGTGGGGGGGGTGTCTCTGGAGGGAGTAGTCAAGGGACAAGATGTGGGAGTGGGTGGATGGGTCAGGGGTTCTGAGTGGGGCAGGAAGTAGGAGGGAGTCAGATAAGGAGTGGGGCCAGGTGGTTTGGGGAGGCACAGCCTTCCCTACCTGGCCCTCCGTACAATTTTGGACCCTGATGTGGCCCTCTGTCCGAATAGTTTGCCCACCCCTGGTCTAGTGCATCTTCTGCCTGCCAGGAAGCATGTACAGAAATACATGTCATTCACAAAGTGTTTTCTCAGCCCCCAAGTTGCTTGAGGCACATTACAAAGATTTGTAACAGAAAAATATCAACTCAGCTCAACCTTTGCCATGATGTAGGAAGTAACATGTAACCACACAGTATAATCGGGGAAGGAAGAGTTGTAATAAGTTATAAGATATGCCTCTGAAGAATCATTGTAAAATGTTTTTAAGGTGAGGAGTGATGGGATAAAGTTGAAGGGATTAGGGAAGTGTGGAGCCACCTTTGGAGCCACAGTGAAAGTCCTGTTTCCTGCTAACCTATTGAGCAGGTGTAATCCCTAAAAGCAGGGGACCTCTGAACACCACATGGTGAGACCCCAGGACCAGTCTCTCTAAATACTGTTATGGTTGGTTAAATCCATTAGTTTAACCGCATCTATGTTCCTGGATAGTCTGCACCACAGACTGCGATGTACAAATGGTTAATTGTCTCATTCTTTTCCCTTCTGCCTTTATTCAAACCACAGTATGTCAGTGTGCACTAGTGAACTTTTAGTACACAGAACAGGGTCAGTGTGGATGCTTAGTATGTGGTATGCTGAAACACAGTAGATTTATATCCCAGCTTGATGAGCAGTAAATGTTCATGTAGTAGACAAGCCTTTAATCAGATGCGGTGAAGTGGAAATGATCAAATACACAATGTTAAATACACAACATTCTGTGTTCTCTCTCCAGCCCAATTTCTGGCTTCAAAACTGAACTCTGATAATTTTTCTTTTTGCCCAAAATAGGGTGACCAGAGAGCAAATGTGAAAAATGGGGGTGAGGATTGGGGATAATAGGACCCTATATAAGAACAACACCCAAAAAATCGGGACTATCCCTATAAAATGGGCACATCTGATCACCCTAGCTCTGATGCCTAGCTCCCTCAGCAGCCAGCAGTAAAGTGTTCCCATGCAACATAAAAGATGTCTGAAGGACATAAATCCATACCGTGTAGGACTCAAGCAAAGGAGTTTAGTACGTACAGCGCTGACGGAGTGTCACCTCGCTTATTAGGCTCAGAGACAGCTAATTAATTGATTTAAATGAATTATATAGATTTACCATGGGTGTGGAAAAGTGACGGGGTAGGCAATTCCAGAGCCCTGGATAGGCCTAGCACAGCAAGACAAGATAGCACAGTAGCCAATAGTCAAGGTTACACAATGTCTCCGCCCATGGTTTTAGGTTAACAAGTTAACATGTAATTAGTACTTTAATGAACTGTGTGTGTGTGTCAATATATATATATATATATAGTGACGGAGTCAGACCAGAAGGGTATAGGAGAGTGCTGGAAGGCAGGTATATCAGCCTCAGGATGTGTAGGTCCCTGTTCCCTGAATAGCCAAAGAAAGGCCATTCCAGGCCAATCAAGACACCTGGGGCCAATTAAGAACCTTCTAGAAAGGAGTAGAAACAGCTAGCCTGATTGGGACACCCGAAGCCAATCCAGGGTCTGGCTGAAACCAGATGATAACCTCCCAGTTAGTCAGGTGGGCTGTGGGTGTTAGGAGCTGTGGAAGGAAGTTATGCCGTTGGTGAGACTGAGTGTTGGACAACATATCATACAGAAGGAAGGAGGCCCTGAGGTGAGGGTGAAGTGGAGTTTGAAGAAGCAGGGACTGCTGTGGGGAAGTAGCCCAGGGAATTGTATTGTGTTTTGTGCCTAAAAGGTCAGCCATCTTAGCTGATACTATTAGGGTCCCTGGGCTGGAGTCCGGAGTAGAGAGTGGGCCCGGGCTCCCCCCTTTCTGTCTCTCCTAATTACTTACTGAGGAAGGGAGGTCACTCTGGGGCCTGGATGAGTTTCTGAGGCCCCTAAATCTGCCAGGAAGCGCAGGACCCACAAATACAGACTTGGAACTTTGTCACAATATATATATATAGTGTGTGTGTGTATATATATATATATAAAATAAAGAAAAAGATGGGGTCCACAGGAATGAAGTAGCTCCTCTGATCATTTAGCAGGTACATTCCTAGGAGTTAAGCAAAGAAACAGTGTAAAGTATATGGTAATAAGAATTGTCTTTCAAGTTGCCCCTTTGTGTTTTAAGGCAGGCGCTGGTGCCTGGGAAAGTGAATTTGGGAGGAAGCCATATCTTATAATGACATGCCAACCTTTCATAAACTCAAGGTTGGTCTTGTGGGAAGAACTCCTCCTTACAGGAGAACTAACGCAATAGGGACAGAACATCTTTGTTCCATTTGCAACTTTAATTAGATACACTGATTTAATTATGCTCCAACAGCTGCCATTTTGCTGACTATGATTAAACAAACAAAACAAGGTCATTTTCTGTTATTCTGCGTTCTCTTAGCTGATCACTATTCTGCTAGGCCTCTTGACCAAACTCTGGATTTTAAGCCTCTGAAAGATGACACAAAGCCATACACCAAATTGTATGCAACAGCCATGGATTTTAACCCTTCAATGTCTTTATAAAGCTGAGAATGTGTGATAGTTAGGAGGCAGATGAGGATTCTCCTCTGGGCAAGTGGCATTTGTTGAAGGAAAGATTACAACATTCCCTTAAGTTATTTAGTTCATACCTAAACCAACGTCGTGCAGCAGAAATAGCTCTGTGAATAAGAGAACTGTTTATTTTTAAGTAGTTCTGCTGAGAAATCTAGCATTTATGAGAGAGAACCTGTGCTAAGTCAGCTGTATGACACCCTTAACAATGTGCTGTCTGTTCTTCTTCCTAGCCAATTCCTCGCCTGTTCTTCGCAGGAGAACATACAATTCGTAATTACCCAGCAACTGTCCATGGTGCTCTGTTGAGTGGGCTGAGAGAAGCAGGACGTATTGCGGACCAGTTTCTTGGGGCCATGTATACTCTGCCACGCCAAGCTACACCTGGTGTGCCCACACCACAGGCCCCTAGCATGTAAGAAAGATAAAAGTTGCCCGACAGAGGAGCAATGGATTCATAATGCATTTGCTGTGGACATGTTTTTGGGAGCAAGATGTCTTCGTAGTCTGTAGCAGTAGCCATGAAAGCACTGTGCCAGAAGTCATTTCATAATGTCACCCCATTGGAATGGCCTTATGAAATATGATCTATTGCCTGTGCACCTGGTATACAGATCCCTACCTGTCTATCTGTTCAAATGTCTATATATACAGTCTCTTACTGCCAAACTGATCAGGAATTCCTGTAGCAGTGCAAATACACTGGGAATCCAAGTTCCTGATGTTTAGCTGGATTTCTTTTGGCACATGAAGAACCTGCTGGTGTTCACAGTTCAGTAACTCACAAAAGGTTTCAGACTCTAGTAGCTGGTTGTTGGTAACAGTGTAGAATTTGTCTCTTATGTGGACTTGTGTTTGTTTTAAAAAAAAAATAAAAGTTTTCACCAAGTTCCTTTCTTCCTCTTTCATTTGAGAATTAAATTGGTGCAATTGTCTCCTCAGTAGTAAAAACAGAGCTACAGGTAATGCTCATCGCAGAACCGCTCCAAAATAGTCTTTTGGCCACTGCAAAGTCATCTTCACTTGGCATAAATAGACCTTGAATCAGGGGACTGGAAGCCAAGTGAGAGCCCTAACCACAAGGCTACAGCAATATTCATTCTCTCCCCCTTCACCCCCCACTCCCCCTGTAACTGTTTAAGTCGTTATACAAAATGCAACAGCTTCAACAGGAGAGATTGAGGTAGCCCCACAATAGAATATCCCATAGCTCAATGGTTAGAGCGCTCTCATGAGGGGATGTGGGGAGAAATTGAATTCTGGTCTCCCACATCCCAGATATATTCTCTGACTGCTGGGCTGAAAGTTGTAGGAGAGAATGCTCCTTCTCCTCCTGCATTTCTTGCAAGAATGGCTGACTTCAGGAATGGGGTTCCCAGCTGTGAGTTTCTAGCATTGAGAGGTGCCTCCTTCCAACCTGGTTTTACGTGCCTAACCCCCTGAGGGGGTGTGGCTTAGAACACATTCCTCTCCTCAGCATCTTCTTCTTTGGCTAGTTTAGGCAGCTGCCCATCTAGCAGCACACTCTCTTTTGTGGATCCCATTCCTAGATGTCTGTCTCTCCCTGTTCATTGTATAGGGATCCTAGGCACCTAACCTAGCTTTGTGGGTCCCATTATCGTTCCTGTCATAACTATACAGCTAAGGGTAGCCAAGAATTCCTCCTATCTTTAAGGGGTTAAGAAGCTCAAATAGCCTGGTTGGCACCTGAACAAAAGGACCAATGTGGGAAGAAGATACTTTTAAATCTGGGCTGGGGGCGGCCAGCTTTGTATGTGCTCTTTGTTTGTGTGTTCTCTGGGGAAGCAGAGAAGCATCTGGTCAGAAACTCCTCCTCCTATAAACCATCCTAAATTGAGTCTCAATATTGCAAAAAGAGTAAGTAGATAAGGCAAGGCACGTTAATTACCTTTTATTTTCAACTTGTAAATTTTCCCTTTGCTAAAAAAAAAAAGGTTTATTCCTGTTTTCTTTTTAACTTTAAAACTAAGCGTAGAGGGGTTCCTCTGTGTTTTTTAAATCTTTTGTTACTCTGTAAAGTTATCTTCCATCCTAATTTTACAAAGGTGATTCTTTTACCTTTTCTTTAAAATAAAATTCTTCTTTTAAGAACCTAATTAATTTTTTCATTGCTCTAAAATCCAAGGGTTTGGGTCTGTGCTCCCCTGTGCCAATTGGTGAGGATATTATTCTCAGGCCTTCCCAGGAAAGGAGGTGTAGGGCTTGGGGGAAATATTTTTGGGGAAATAGAAATTCCAAGTGGTACTTTCCTTGATTCTTTGTCTAAATCACTTGGTGGTGGCAGCAATACTGTTCAAGGACAAGGCGAAATTTTTGCCTTGTAAAAGTTCTTAAGCTAAGCTGGTAAAAATAAGCTCAGGGGGTCTTTCATGTGGGTCCCCACATCTGTACCCTAAACTTCAAAGTGGGCAGGGAAGCCTAACAATTCCAGTCTAGGCACCTAAGTTCCTTTGTGTATTTGGGCCTCAGTTCTCCAACAGAATTACTGCCATTCTTCAGTCTCAGCCAGACAAAGTATTAGCATTTCTGCTCCCTTTCAGCTGCAAAAAGAGAGCTGTAGGCTCAGGTGAGTCAGGTTGATTGATGTGAAGAGATGGACAGAGGAAATATGAGAATTTTTTAAATAATAAAACCTGAGGCAAGAAATCTTTGTTATACAGTCTTCTGCCTGGTGGCCTTGGTCTCCTGAGTTATCAGTCACATGCACACCCAAGTTTGACTTTTCGGTAACTGTTAAGAACACTTGCAGATGTTGTTTCTTGAATTCTCCAATTATAAGCAAAATGAGAACATACACTCTTCAGAGCAGGGCCTATCTTTATGGCTGGCATGCTCTAGGGCAGTGTTAATGAATTTTAGAAGCCAGGAAGGTGGTGGCTGTTGCTCTCTCTACTTCTGTACCTGCATTTCTGAACTCTGTTTTTTGCAATAGGATAACTTGAACAAAAATTAAATTGCTAGATAAATGTGACCATTTGGTAGAAGTTACTGTTGTTTCTCTGCAGAGCTTTTTGATAGTAATCTCACTTAGGCGTACTGTGCAAAGCCTGCCACATGTCTTTCTCTGAGCCATAAGCATGCTGCTGCCAGGTGGTCTCATGCTAGTGTAGAGAAGTGCCGCTGCAATCTGTGCACTCTGCAGAAAAGGACATTAGATTCCTATTTAAATGCCCTCAGCTGATTTATTATGTAACCATCAGGAATGAAGGTTTAGAATTGCAGGTATGATGAACACAGAGCCTGAACTACTCCATTTGTCTTCACCTAGCCAGTGTCCTACTTATTCGTCAGATGTAGGTATTCCTAACGGTGGGGAGGGGGGAGATAAGCTCTGAGCTGCACCAGCTGGCTGTGCCCTCTAGGGAGTCATATGGCAGCTGGAGAACATTGCACTCTAGCTATTTCACTAGCCCATCCTGTCCTGCTTGTGTCTGCACTGGGAGCTCCATGGAGGAAAGGTAGCAACTACTTGCTGCATACTTCTCCATAGTGATGGCTGGAGGGATCTGTGCACTCCCTGAATGGGGCAAGAATCAGATTATCTTCTATTTTTCTTTATTATGTTAAGCCCATCAAATAGGGTCTGCTCTACAAGTCCTCTCCCTCCAAAGTGCTCTATTCATTGTTTTATTATCTATCACACCACATACTAACATGTCCTCCTTTGTGACATCTCACCACTACTTCTTAGGGCGGCCTCTGTCTTTTTCCTCAAATTTTGATTTGTTGGACTCTTACCCACATAGTTGTCAGGATCTTGCATTACACCAGCAGACCATCTGATCCTGTAATCATTTTTTCATTTATGGATGTTACTTGAGAACCCCTCCCATGGGAGTAGTTAGTGCCTACACTGAAGCTGTGCTGCAGTAGCATTTCAAGTGTAGACAAGCTCTGTGTGTCTCTTGAAAGTGGGACATAGGCTCCGAACCTTGAAAATTTGACTCCACACAGTGCTAGATGGGAAGTGTACCAGACCTAGAAAACTGATTGACATTGGGGGTGGTTGGCCCACAGGACTAGCACAGCGCTTTAAAGACAAGAGGGGCCAGTTATTTTGCAGCCCTAAAGAATTCCCTGTTCTCTGCTGTGAGGCAGTTTCTCCAGATTAAGAAATGTGGATTCATCTGAGCCCACAGACCTGCGGAGACTATCACAGAGACAATTGCCCTCTGAAGCAACAGCATTGGCCACTGTCAGAAAATGGGATACTGGACTAGTTGGACTATTGATCTGACCTAAATCTTGCCATTCATCAGAATGCGAATAAGGGGGGTGGGTGAGGTCTCAGTGACTGGAGGATGCATACCCTCTCCCAAGGACTTAGCCTTCTGTCCTAAGTTTGTGGGGTTTGTTTCACTGTTCTGGTCAGCAAATACTAGCAGCTGGAAATTCATCCTGATGATTGGACGAAACCTGTATTTACCACCAACCACAGTCCCTTGCATTCCAGGTCCTCTCCCCAACCAGTTCCAGGGGTTGTTGCATGTTGTCCTGGCTGATCTCTAAAGAACTTCCTGCCTGGTGTACTGGAATGATAGGATTGTAACTGACAAGTTTGAGGACTCTGAAAGAACTGGAAGTTGTCCTGGAGAAATTGTGGGTTGCCATTCTCAGTGAAGCCCACCCAGGACTAGATTCACAAGGAGATCATAGGAGGTCAACTGCCACTTTAGGCATTTAAGTCCAAGCTTTATTTAAGTACCACTACCATTCACAAAACCACTACTCAATTGCTGACTAACTCTGCAGTTGGCTGAGCTTCTACTGGTAAAGTCCCTAGTCACCTACATTTCTGCAGCTGGGCATGAGCAAACCTGATAAGTCCTAATACCATTGAGCAGCTTGGCACTTAACTGATGCCTAATCCTGAGATTCACAATGTAGGTATTTCCCTATGAAGCCAAACTGGTAGACGTTTTCAGAGACTCCCTAAGAGGGTGCCTATCAGATTGTGTCCCACACACCACACTGCAGTGGTACCCCCTTCCGTTTATCGCCAACAGTGCAGTGGTTAAAGCACTTTCAAGTAGGTAGTGGGAGCTCTGGGTTCATATTTCTGTTCTGCCTGAGTTGGGTCAGGAATAGAAATCTGGATCTCCCATCTCCCTAACTGTTGGGCTATAGAGTATTTTGCAGTGGGTATTTTTCAATCTCTCCTGTTGAAATTGTTCTACTTTGTATAAAATAATATCATTGGCACAGTGACTGGACCCGGGGTGAGGGGTGATGAGTGTTCCAGGCTCTAGAGTTAGCCTTACTCTCTCTCTACTCCTGCGCAAAAAATTGGGACATTCACCAGATGTTTGACACTTAATGAGAAAGTTGTTTTGGCTGAAAATTGATCACAGTTCACTCCAGTGACCACACCATTTCCCATAGCTAGCAGGACAGCAAGATGGCTGGAACAGTGCCAGCACCAAACTGAACATTGTCTGGGCAAGCAGCATGTTGATGCTGATGCCATGTCAAGAAAGCCTCGCTTTTCTGAAGAGATCCACAAGGCAGAAGTGTGTGATCAGGCCACAGCTACAAATGTATGGCTGGGATGTGCAGGCCCTGAGTGAGGAGGGTGGTAAGACTGCTAAATCTCCAGGATTTGCAGAACTAACACCTTAAGATTTCCCATTGGAGGAGCTTGAAGAAGGATATTTTACAGCTTCCCTTACAGACTCTCAAACAGAATCAGCGCTAGGAAGTATGAGGAGGTCTGCTCCAAACTGAATCTACAAAGAAGCTTATTAGTTCATACGATATATGTGAAGGCAGGTGCATCCTTACTCAGTAGGCCCCCAAGGAACTGCCCCTACAGTCTTAAAGTTTCTCCATAACAGAAGGACCAGAGTCAAAGAAATTGCATGGAGTGTTCAGAACCACACCTTCTGGCAAGGTTGGAGTCAGTGATGTTCAAGTCTTGCATTACCTGTAGTTCTAGAAAAATGGCAAATACTGCACCTAAACCATCTAGAGTTTTATCACAGACTGGAAGGCCCTCAGATTAGCAAGTGCTGGGTATTCTGGGTCCATTGCCAAACACAGAAAGAGGTAACTGTTATGTACTTGAGATAACAGAGTACTCTTGTTCTTTTTGCAGAGACAGACTAACACGGCTCCTATTCTGAAACCAGAATATTTTTCAAATGCTTGTAGAAATGTTATTTCCTGCCCATGGAGCTCTGCTGCCAGAATTTTGTAGAGCAGTTTGTTTACGTGTTCGAGGCCCAATGTTCTTAAACACTGATCAAGGCCAAAATTGAGATTTAATATTATTTTATAAGGTGTTTAGTGTCCTAGAAATATACAAGACTAGAACAACACTACAAGAAAGATGTGGAAAAATTGGAAAGAGTCAGGAGGAGGGAAACAAAAATGATTAGGGGGCTGGAGCACATGACTTACTAGGAGAGGCTGAGGGAACAGGGATTGTTTAGGCTACAGAAGAGAAGACTGAGGGGAGATTTGATAGCTGCTTTCAACTACCTGAAAGGGGGTTCCACAGAGGATGGATCTAGACTGTTCTCAGTGGTACCAGATGACAGAACAAGGAGCAATGGTCTCAAGTTGGAGAGGGGGAGATTTAGGTTGGATATTAGGAAAAAAGCTTTTCACTAGGAAGCACTGGAATGGGTCCCCTAGGGAGGTGGTGGAATCTCCTTCCTTAGAGGTTTTTAAGGTCAGGCTTGACAAAGCCCTGGCTGGGATGATTTAGTTGGGGTTGGTCCTGCTTTGAGCAGGGGACTGGACTAGATACCTCCTGAGGTCCCTTCCAACCCTGATATTCTGTGATTCTAACACCACCCCACCTGCAATCCGGTGGCTTACCAGAGAACCTGAATCAGACTC
This sequence comes from Dermatemys mawii, assembly GCA_007922305.1. Lineage (NCBI taxonomy): Eukaryota > Metazoa > Chordata > Testudines > Dermatemydidae > Dermatemys > Dermatemys mawii. Next base: position 14,151,561 of record ML677388.1, read on the forward strand.
CTGTCTATGCAGCAACTTTTGTAAAGGCAAAGCAGGTAAATTGAGAGTGCTTTTTTTTCTTATTTTATGAAGTAGGTGGTATTCCAGGAGTCTTAGCTAGTCATCTACTGGCTGCACAATGTATGTGGTGATCTGTGAGCATAAAGTTACTTTGCTAGCAACTCTTGAGTGGTGCAAATATGCAGAAGCAATCTCACAGTCCAATAGATCATGTAATCACTGGCAGGCTACCTTTGTTAACTTGTAGAAGATCTTGAAATGCAGCAATAAAAAGCCTCTCAAAATCAAAAGGAGTGCTGTGATGCTGCACCCTATGTTCTTCAAAATATTGTTATATAAATATGGCATAGCTAAGAGATGTTTTATGAAAGATGGGTCATGTAACATCTCTGTATCTGAAGTTAGGAATATGTAACAATTACAACTGTGTGTGTGTGTAAGTGGTGGAATGCCCACCAGATAGTTAGCAATCATCCTCAATGAGCCATTTAAGGAGGACAATAGAACTCTGAAGATACTAGTCTCCCACCCTTCTAAGGAGCTTCCTGTGATGTTGCTTTGAGATTGCAACGTCATCTGATGATGTCCCCTAGTACGGAGTACCATCTTGGACCCTAGTAGTATTTTTCCATTGGAAACAAAGGGTTCCCACCTTATGTAAATTCTATTTAAGGCTTGGGAGTAAATCATTCAGCGCTCTCCTCCATTGCCTACCCAGGAAAGAAGACTACTAAAAATACCTGAAGAGAGAGGCATGGGTGAGTCCAGGAGTCTAGCCTCAAAAGAGTCAGAACTGTAACTCTGAGCTGCAGACACACTACAACCTGCCTATAAAACATTTAGGATGAGAAATCGCTATGTGTAACCTTTTTCTTTAGTGTATTAAGCTTAGGTTTCTGTTTTGTTTTATTTGCTCACTAAACTGCTTTGTTCTGTTTGCTATCCCTTAGAATCACTGAAAATTTACCTTTTGTAGTTAATAAACTTATTTCTTGTTCATTTCAAAACCCAGTTTGTGCAATTCATATCTGGGGTGGGGGGAGAGATGTGCATATCTTGCTCCACACGGAGGGAGGGGGTGATATTTATGAGCTTGTGCTGTGCAGATTCTTCTATATTATTTTGGGTTTACTCCCCAATGGAGGTGTGCATGTGCTGAGTTTGTGCCTGTGTTTGTTCGTCTGACACAGCGGTGATTTCAGTCTGTGTCTGCAGCTGGGTGTGGCCTTACCTGTGTGTGCACTAGAGAAGGCTTTAGGGCCTAGCATAGCTAGGACAGGGTGAGGAAACCCAGGTTGGTGGAACGGGGAGGATCAGTGGAACTCCAGCACATCAGATGGCTTCCCAGGATGACGGGGTGCAATCCGGCACAAGAGCTATATATCAGGTGTGTGAGGAGGGCAAATTAATCTGAGGAAGCAGAAAGAGATTTGACCAAAACTACAAAAGTGTTTTGGGGTTCCATTACAATTAAGACTGGCTGTGGTGTATTAACTGGGGTACACAGATGATGTAGAGTGATTTGTTAACAAAATAAAACTGTATTGGGGCCCTAAGCAAACTGGTGCTGAGACTGGAAATAGTGATCTGCTAGCTCAGGGCTTTAGGCTGCAAGAGTAGCAGTTCCAGATACAGAGCTGAGTGGAGAAGACCCAGAAATAAAAATGGCTTAAGCAAGTTCTGGTGGGTCTCTAACCATGAACAGTAAGCTCAGGGTTTGGAGGACTGGCTCAGCCAGATGGATGGGGGAGCACCTCTGGCTGGTTAGATACCAGGACAGAACCAAGCAATCAGACAATAGAGTGTGTGAAGGGTGCCAAGGTGGAACCCAGATTACCAGTTGGAAAACCATTGGTGCTCCTAGTGGTGGGAAAGATCTAATTTTTCTTCCAATAATAAATTGTTTGGGGTGCAGAGAACTTTGGCACAGATGAACCCCCACACTTCTGCTCCCCTGTGGGAGTCCAGAGCTTGCAGGGCACTTGGGCTCATGGTGAGGAGTAGCCCTGCTACTAAAGAAAGAGCCTGAAACAAGAGGCCTGGTATGATGGCTGAGGCCTGAACTAAAGTAATAGTCAGTCCCTGGTACCATAAAGCAAAATTAAGAAAAGTCAGGCTGTGAGCAAGAGTCAAGCTCTGCCTGCATGCATGCTCCCAGAACCTGGCAAGAACAGGGTTGGTATTGAAAAAACACACACATTCCTGAGAAATGCTGGGACCAGGACACTCACGTAAACTCATTCCAGAAGAGTGGTACCAGAACACCCCCAATACCAAGTATGGTACAAACACACACCCCAAATATATCAGGAATACTTTGATCTCTCTTAAAGATAAGGTCAGGATAATAGTGTGAAGGATAGAGATGTTTTGATCAAACCAAAATGTGCAAGGTAAAGGGAGCTAGTTAACCATGTGAGAGGGGCAATACATAACTTGTGTGTCGGGATGTCAAAAGGAGCCTCAGAGGGAGTGTCTTTGGCCATCCAAGGGGGGAATGGAAAGTCCTGTCATTCACTGAGCTGAGTCCATTGTCACAGGTATCCGTCAGTATCCTCATAAAGTCAGCTATTACCGGCCTTCAACAATAAACCTGACCAGGTGCCTTCGCTATGAAACCAAGTCTTGTGGTCTTATTGGGCAGTTCAATTGGTGCCTCCTCTAGCAGGAGTCCCACCCAGCCCCCACCCAGAGTGACAGACCAAGCTGTAAGCTGGGCTCTCTGGTCAATTTCAGCGCTCCAGCAGGGAGCTGTGAAATTGACAAGAATGACAACTAACAGCCAATATAAGTAATCTGCCTGGTCTATATGGACACTGTCACCCTAATTACACTGACACAAGCCCTATGCCTCTCATGGAGGTGGAGTTATGATGTGGGTGTAGTAGGGCATTTACATTGGCAGGAGCAAGGCTGTGGTGTAGACAGTGATATAATTAGGCTGATGTAAGCTGCCTTATGTTCACCAGTGTAGACCAGGCCTTAGGCACCTAAGTTACTGAGAAAATTTTAACCCTGGCATCCCTTTCTAGCAGATCTGTTCTAATGCATTCAGGAGTGATAGGCTGGATGGTTGTGTTTTCAGGCCTGTGCTATACAGGGGGTCAGACTAGATGATCTCAGTGGTAGAATCTATCAATTGATGACTAACCAGAAGCCCAATGGCCTAAGCCCTTCCAGGCCTTTCTCAGTGCCTTCACATTCCACAGCTCACTCTGGGAAACACTTAATAGTGCTGGGCCTTGCTGCATGATCTGCACTCAGCAAGTCTGGACATTGACAAGCTAAAGCAGGGAGCCCATTCCCCCTCAGTGAGACTGTCCTGGTTCCAGCTGTATCCCAGGTACACCAGGTCAAGAGCATCTGGTGAGAAAAACAGACTGGCTGTGTTCAGGGAGAGTTTGTGCATGAGGTACATCCCCCACAAACTGGAAACAGACAAGGAATCCGTATGCACCAGAAAGCTGTCTCTGGCTATTCACTCTTAAACGACTGGCTGAGGCATAGGAACTCCGCCAATGCCGGTCCCAAGCCCGGATGAAAAAGGAGGAGGGTTGGGCGTGGGGCTAGCAACCCCATCCCGTAAAAATTTACCTGCTACAGAAACGCAAGCAATAGATAATTCAGAGACCAACTTCCTGGAAGATGACTCAAAAGAATGGCCCAGGACAGAATTCTCTGGCAATCTATTGTTTGCAGCCCATACCCTGAGAGGGGTGGATGGCATAATGATGAATGAATGGTGATGAGGCATAGGAATGAGGGTGAGGTTTCACTGGTGGTGGGATGGGTAATTGGATAATATCATTAACAATGGAGAGCTCAGTGCAATGGCAGCAGGGTAGGGTGGGCGCTGTGGTTCCAGAAAATGAGTGGAGGAGCCTGAGGTGTGCTGCTAGAGGAGGTGTCTGTCCCCCTGCTCCCCTTGTGTCAGATGATTTTGCTGGAGCTGAGAGCAGAGGTTCTTCCAGATGACTAGTCACTGTTAATGAAGAATCAGCTCGTGGGGGGTCAGGTCAGGCTAAGGTTGCCAGTTTCGGTGGGACATATTCCTGGAAGTTTCATCACATGATAATCTTTAATTAAAGCTTAATCCTTAGTTCCTTGAGACTCCAAGACAACCCTGGAGGGTTGGAAACTGTAGAGCAACAGGGCACTCCAAGAGAGAACAAAATGAAGACAATCAAAGAGGGCACAAGGGTTATTGCTGTGATCTGGGAGGCAGAGTTGGTCTGCCCTCAGCTGCAGTTCAGTTCACTAAAGGGTATTGGCAGGTACCTTTGGACTCAGATGCCAGGCCCAAATTGGTATTTACCATTCTGATCGCGGGTTTTGAGCTCTTGATCCTCTGTTTTGACCTCAAGGGGGCCTTGGCTACCTTCCAGCGGCTGGTAGATGGGGGACTAGATGGAATGGGGGGGTTTGCCCTGGCATATATAGGAGATATTTATATTATCAGTCTAACTTAGGAACAGCATGTAACCCATGTAAGGTGGGTGCTTCTTAGCCTTCAGAGAGCAGGCCTGACTTGCAGGGTAGAGAAATGCTAGGTGAGGATGGCAGAAGAAGGCTACATAGCGTGGAAAGAGACTGCATAAAACCAGATCCTGCAAAAGCAAAGGCTTCTTAAAAACTAGACCACTCACCAGACAAGGAAATGGGAACAATCCTTTATTGGGGTGCCAGGATATTAGCAGAGGTTCATCCCTTGTTTTCAGTAATCTGACTGCTTCCATCCCTGATCTATGGGGAAAAGGGAAGCCAGATAAGTGTCTGCTCTGAACAATGTCAATGGACCATTTGAAAATTGAAGGAAGCCCTGAGCTAGGTCTGGGAACCCCATACTTTGACAAGCCTATTTGTGGTGCCACCAGATGTGGGACTGTGCTGACACAAAGTGATGAAAGGGGCAGGAGGGAGAGAGACATCCCATAGTGTGCCTATGGAAGACATTGCTTCTCCCAGAAAACAGTGATGCAACAATATAAAATGAATGTCTGGCCATGGAGTGGCCCTCAGCACATTACAGCCCTGTTTTTTTTGGCTACATTGCACTGGCCACTCACCTGGCAACATCAAATGACAGGGGACAGTACAAAGAGATCCGCATCTTAAAAAAACGACAACAAATACTTGTCTCCCACAAGTATCCACATCTCCTTGATCTCTGCGGAAAGAACTTTATCTAGGGGGTCACTCTCAGGAAAATGCCTTTCAACGAGTGATTGAAATATAAAAGTGAGAGGCAAAAACCACCTCAAGTTATTTCTCACCATCCAGCTGTCTTGCTTTTCACCTAAGGAGATAAGAGAAACAGCTGCTTCACTTTGGGAGCAGATCCTGATCTGAAACATGGCTACCAGAAATCTGTAGTAAGAATTCATCATGAACCAAGTCCAAGTTTAGTACTAGGAAGTGTTTTATTTTTCTTGTAACCATTTCTGACATTAATGCCTTAATATTTGTAAACTTCTTGCTTTTTAGTTAAATAAACTTGTTTTATTTTTTTAATCAAAACAAAGCCGGTTGTGAACTGTGTGGGTAACTCCATTTAAAGTGGCAGACTGCTATATATCGATCCCTTCGAGGATCAATGGGCCTAATATAGCTTGACAGTCCAGGAGAGGGCTGAACTGTGCAGAATGTATGGTTTTTGGGAGAAAATCCAGCCGTGGGAGTGCATTAGGGGGTCATTTTGCATGTAGTGACCAAGGATGGTGGAAGCTAGAGTGGATTGTGCTGGCAGGCTGCAGCAATACACAGACACTCAGGGTGTTACCTGCATGCTGGCAGGCTGTTTGGGAGCAGCCCAAGTAGGAGCGACAACAGCAAAGGATTGTGAGGCACCCGAGATTGCAGGGCAGGCAGACACGTCCCCTCACTGATCTGGATTGCACCCCAGAATGTCACAGAGTTCAACTGCAAAAAGTTAGTGTAAGTTCATAAGTGTCACAAAAACCCATAACAACAAATATTGATGAGAATCGGTGCAAGAAAACCAGAGAAACTGGATTAGTCTACCAAAAAAGACCATGTTACTACCATCCAAGGCCTTGTGAAATTATTCCAGAAGGTAATGAACCAAAATTCATAGGTCAGATATTAAGTCTAATTTGGTGGACAAAATAGTGAGGGGATGGGCTATTCCATATGCCATTCCCTTATTAGGTCCTTAAAGAAAGAGACGGGGGAGAAAATGCAGAAATAATAGAAGAATGAAGGGAAGAACAGATGGGGGCCACTGAAGTGAGTTTCACCACCATGGCTGCCACCCTCATCATCTCCTGGGTCCCAGACTATCTTTGTCCTAATCCTGAGGAATGTCCAGGCCAGAGAAAGGGATCCAGATGACGTTGCCATGCCTACCGCCTGCAGCTGAATACCAAACACCACCTAAGCAGAGGCATCATTGGGGGTGGGGAGTGAGTTTCATGCCACCACCTGGGACTTATGTGGCTTGCTCCTCTCCCCACTCCCCTCACCAGCTTGGAGCAACATCACTGGTTTTTCTCCCCACTCCTTGGCCTAGTATTTGCTTCACAAATCAAAATGCAGAGGTGTATCTGGCAGAGCCAATAGCAGGGCTGGGAGTTTCTGCAGCACTTTTTCAAATTTATTTTTTAAACAAACCCTTGGGGGAGGGGAGGAAACGCTCAAGCTCTGTGCTTAGGTTGGAAGATGCCTGCTGCAGATTTCATTATGATCTGCCGCTCACCTTCACAGGTTGCCATGTCTCAAAGGCAGGAGCCAGCCCCTTGTGACACAGGGCTGCTCAGGGTGGGGAAGGGGCTGTTGCCCCAGGCACGTTCAGGGAATAATTATCCCCACAGCCAGGGCAGCTTTGGAAGTTTCGGGCTGCAAGAGCAGCCTGGCAGAATGACCACCTGGAATCCTCCTCTGCTGTGAGAAACAAGCGTGTGCTGCCACCACCACAAATATTGGTTAAATGCCACCTAAAACTTTCTCAATTTCCCCCACCCTCTAATTTTGCTGTGAATGGCAGTGCCCCAGTGTGGCCATTTATTCTGCCATTTTGTCCCATCTGTGGGCTGCTTTCCTTTGCCTACAATGAGCTTTTCGTCAGGTCCGTAGGCTGTGACACAGAAACAGATTCCTCTGTGTCACAGGGGGTGGGGAAGTCCCGTTCCCACACCCCCCACTTCCTGGGATTCACAGTGATTCTCAGCCAGCCAGTAGATCAGAAGGTTTATTGGAGATGCCAGGAACACAATCCAACTCAGAGCTTGTCAGTACAAACAGGACCCCTTGGCCCGGCCCTTCTGGGGGGGGGGGCAGGGAGATAAGATCCCGAATCCGGGCTCCCCGCCTCTCTTCCCCAGCCAGCTTGTACTCCCCTCAGAACCCTGCAGCCATCTCCCTTCCTTTTCACTTCCTGGGCTCTAGGTGTCAACTCCCCTCCCCCTTCTCATCTCAGGTTACAGCTCCAGGTATCCCGATCAGAGCAGTTTCCCCTCAGAGTCATGTCCACCCTTTCCCCTACTTGTCACATCACCCCCCTCACTTCCAGTCTGAACTGAGCGGGGTCGCTCTGACCAGCGACCTGGGGAAGTTCAGGGCCCCCTCTCCGGGACAACGCATCCACTATCATGTTGGCACTTCCCTTCACATGGACCACGTCCATGTCATAATCCTGCAGGAGCCAACTCCACCTCAGGAGCTTGGCGTTGGCCCCTTTCATCTGGTGCAGCCAGGTCAGGGGGGAGTGGTCGGTGGACACGGTGAAGTGTCTTCCAAATAGATACGGTTGTAGTTTCTTGAGGGCCCACACCATGGCCAGGCATTCCTTCTTGATGGCCGCGTAGTTCTGCTCCCAGGGGAGCAACTTCTTGCTCAAGTACACGATGGGGTGTCTCTCCCCCTTTTCATCCTCCTGCATTAACGCCACCCCCAGCGCTACGTCTGAGGCATCGGTGAATACCACAAATGGCTTGTCAAAGTCTGGGCTTGCCAGAACCGGGCCGCTGACGAGAACCTCCTTCAGCACACAGAGAGCCCTCTGGCTCTGCTCGGTCCAGACCATCTTGTCTGCTTTCCCCTTCTTGCATAGCTCAGTGATGGGGGCAGCTATGGCACTAAAGTGGGGCACAAACCTTTGATAGTACCCCGCCATCCCGATGAAGGCTTGGACCTGCTTTTTGGTCTAGGGATGGGCCAGTCTCTGATTGCCTCCACCTTTGCTGATTTGGGCTTTAGGCGGCCGCTCCCCACCCGGTGTCCGAGGTAGGACACTTCAGCCATCCCCACCTTGCACTTCTCTGCCTTTATGGTCAGCCCAGACTTCTGGAGTCGGTCCAGCACTTGTCTAACCTGGGACACATGGTCCTCCCAGGTCTGGCTAAAGACACAGATGTCATCAATATACGCCACGGCAAAACTCTCCATCCCCTTCAGGAGCTGGTCTACCAGGCGCTGGAAGGTGGCTGGTGCCCCTTTGAGGCCAAAAGGCAGGGTCAGGAACTCATAGAGCCCCAGAGAGGTGATAAAGGCAGATTTCAGCCTGGCATCTGCATCCAGGGGCACCTGCCAGTAGCCCTTTGTAAGATCCATAGTGGTAAGGAACTGAGCTCCCCACAACTTGTCTAGGAGCTCATCCGGCCTGGGCATGGGGTAGGCATCAGACACAGTGATGGCATTGAGCTTTTGATGGTCCACACAAAACTGGATCGACCCGTCCTTTTTGGGGACCAGCACCACTAGTGAGGACCAAGGGCTGGAAGATAGCTGGATCACCCCCAGGGCCAGCATGTCTTTGACCTCCTTCTCCAGGTCCTTGGCAGTGTTTCCTGTGACTCGGAAGGGGGAGCATCTTATAGGGGGGTGCGATCCCGTCTGCACCCTGTCGACAGATTAGTGCGTCCAGGCTCGTTGGAAAACAGCTGCTGGTACAGTTGTAGCACCCCTCTGATCCCAGCTTGCTGGGCAGAGGTTAGCCGATCTGAGAGAGGGATTATGTCCAGGGGGGAGCCCACTCCTGCCCCAGGGAATAAATCTACGAGAGGATCAGCTCCCTGCTCCTCCCAATGTCCACACACGGCCAACACCATATTTCCTCTGTCATAATATGGCTTCATCATATTCACATGGTACACCCGGCGATGGTGCGCCCGGTTAGACAGCTCCACCACATAACTTACCTCATTTAGTTGCTTGACAACTTTAAAAGGGCCTTCCCAACTTTAAAAGGCAGCCTGTAGCTTGTTTTTCCTCACGGGGATGAAAACCATCACCTGGTCCCCGGTGGCGTAGGCGCGGGCCCGCGCCGTGCGGTCATACCAGACCTTCTGCTTCCTCTGGGCTCTGGCCAGATTTTCCCTGGCCAGGCCCATGAGTTCTGCAAGTCTCTCTCGGACGGTCAGGATATACTCCACCACCGATTCTCCCTCGGGAGCAGCCTCCTCCTCCCATTCGTCTCTCATCAGATCCAGGGGCTACCTTACCCTCCGTCCATATAGCAGTTCGAAAGGTGAAAATCCGGTAGACTCCTGGGGCACCTCCCGGTACGCGAACAGCAGGTGAGGTAAGTACTTGTCCCAGTCCTGCGCGTGCTGGTTCATAAAGGTTTTCAGCATCATCTTTAGCGTCCCATTGAACCTCTCCACCAGCCCGTTGGACTGGGGGTGATACGCCGAGGCCCAGCTGTGTCAGACCCCACATTTCTCCCACAAGCCCCGGAGCAGGGCCGACATGAAGTTGGACCCTTGGTCTGTCAGGACTTCCTTGGGGAATCCCACTCGGCTGAAAATGGTCAGCAGCGCGTCTGCCACAGTGTCTGCTTCGATGGAGGATAAAGGCACTGCCTCAGGGTAGCGGGTGGCGAAATCCACCACCACCAGAATGTATTTCTTCCCCGACCGGGTCGTCTTGCTGAGAGGCCCCACTATGTCCATAGCCATCTTCTGGAAAGGCTCCTCTATGATGGGAAAGGCCTCAAAGCCGCTTTCCCCTTGTCCCGGGCCTTCCCCACCCGCTGGCAGGGATCACAGGATCGGCAGTACTGTCTGACTGCTGTAAAGACCCCAGGCCAGTAAAAGTTCTGTAGCAGCCTCTGCCCGGTGCGCCGGATTCCCTGGTGCCCTGCGAGAGGGATGTCATGGGCCAGGTACAGTAACTTGCGGTGATACTTCTGGGGGACCAGCAGTTGCCTCCTGATCCCTCATGACTCCACTTCCCTGAGGGGAGCCCATTCTCAGTACAGGAACCGCTTCTCCCACAGGAACCTCTCCTGGCAGCCTCTCCCCATGCTCCGTAACTCACTAAGGACGGCCAGGTCCCTGAACTTCCGCAAGGAGGGATCTCTTTGCAACTCGGCCTGGAACTCAGCGGCTGGGGAAGGGACAGAGGCCGGCTCCCTCATGCTTGCTGAGTCTGAGGCTGCAGCCTCATTGAGCCCAGTCCCTGGACACCCCCTCCCGGCTGGGGCAGGGTCCTGCACCCCTGGTACGGTACCCTCTCCATGGTCAGGGTGCAGTGCCCCTCACCGGCTCTGGCTACAGGTCACGACCAGGGTGCCCAGGGGTTTGCTTGGCCAGTTCTCTAGGCCCCCTCATCAACACCTCTGTGGGCAAATGAGGGTGCACCCCCACATCCTTGAGGCCCTCCTTGTCCCCCCACTTCAGATGTACCCTTGCCATGGGCACCTTAAACGGGGTCCCACCCACCCCCGTCAGGGTCAGGTAGGTGTTGGGCACCATCCGATCTTGGGCCACCACTTCGGGCCGGGCCAGTGTCACCTCAGCATCCATATCCCAGTATCCATAGACCTTCCTCCTGTCCACCTCCAGGGGAACAAGGCACTCGCTCCGCAGGGACAGCCCTGCGCCCACCCTGTAAACTGAGAACCTAGAGTCCTGAGTGTCCAGCCCCCCAGAGGAGCTGGTCTGGGGCACGCCTCCTTCCTGAGCAGGTGGTAAGCTTCCAGCCCTCCTTACCTGGGCTGTCTGCCCCTCGTCGGGCTGGGTCCATACCCAGTTAACCCTGTGGGGTTCGGTCTGCTCAGGCTGTCCTTGAGCTTGGGGCACTGGGCCCGTATGTGGCCTCTCCAGCCACAATTATAGCAGCTCATGTCCCATTGGTCCCCTCAAGAGGGGTGGTCGGTCCTGATGCTGGACATTCCCCTTTTGAGGGGGTTCTCCATATTCCCCCTTTGGGAGGTCCGGTGGTGACTCTCTCGCTGCATTGTGGTGGGTCTGTTCCTTCGAGACTCCTCCCTGCCACCTCTTGGCCAGCTCTTCACAAACTCGTCTGCCAGCCGTCCGGCGTGTCGCGGGTTCTCTGGCTTCTGTTCCTCCAACCACAGCCTTAGGTTGGATGGGCACCGCTTATACAGTTGCTCCAGCACAATCATTTTAACCAGGTCCTCCTTCATCTGGGCCGCATCTGCCCATCTGTGGGCATACCCCTCCATATGTATGGCCAGTTCTAGATATGTGCCCTCAGGGGTTTTATCCTGCCTCCGGAACCTTTCCCGGTACATCTCGGGAGTCAGCCCAAACTCGTGTAGCAGGGCCTTTTTGAACAGTTCGTAGTTCCCTTTCTCTGCTGCTTTCATTCGGCCGTACACCGCCACGGCTTTGGGGTCTAGTAAGGGTATGAGACACCAGAGCCTGTCTGCAGGGTCAACCCTGCGCACCTCACAGGCCATCTCAAAGGCCGTCAGGAATTCATCTATATCCTCTCCTTCCTTACGTGGGGCGATGATGCCCTTATCAAAGCTCCTCCTCGCAGTCTTGGATCCCCCGTCACTCACCGCAGCCGGGGTCTCACTGCTCCTCAGCCTGGCCAGCTCCATCTCATGCTGACGCTGTTTTTCCTTCTCCTCCATCTCATGCTGACGCTGCTTCTCTCAGTCTTCCAACTCTCTCAGTTTCATCTCTCGGTCATATCCGAAGTGCCTCCGCTCCAGGGCTGGGGAACCCTGCTGGGAGGATCCCCTGCTGGCTGCCGGGGCCTGGGTGCCCTCAGTATTTGCAGGGCTTTCCCCAACCCTGCCCCTAGGCATAGGTGAGAGGGGCATCGTGATGTCCTCGTCAGCAGTCTGCCCCCTCCCCTTCGGGTCAGGCACCAGGGCTGGAGCTCTGTCTGCCGGGCGGCTCCCCTCAGAGGCAGGGCTCGGTGCATCCACACGATCCTTCTCCTCCAGCTGCGCAATCAGCTGGTCTTTGGTCAGCCTCGCAATGCGCAGCCCTCACTGCCAGCACAGCTCCACCAGGTCGCTCTTAAGGCTCTTGGCATACATCTTCCTGCTGGCCACTCGCAGGCCTGTGCTCCCAGCTTCCCACGGTTTCCAGGAGGAACCCCCTTGTGTGCCAGCCCTTCTCACCACCACTCTCCCAGGGTCGAGCTGCCACTCTTCACCCCTAAGACTGCTCACCGCAGTGCCCAAGGGGACCCCGCTGCTGCAACAGACCTTCTCACTGGTCACACACTCTCAGGGGTTAAGCGTAGCTCCTCCACCCCTCGAAACCGCTTCTCTCTGGATCTTCAGCACACCTGGTTCCCGTCAATCCCCCCTCATTATACTGCTCCCCAATCACTTACTGCAGGAAGTGCCGTTCACGGGGTGTAGTATATCCCACCACTCCCACCAGTTGTCACAGAGGGTGGGGGAGTCCCGTTCCCACACCCCCCACTTCCTGGAATTCACAGTGATTCTTAGCCAGCCAGTGGATCAGAAGGTTTATTTGAGATGCCAGGAACACAATCCAACTCTGAGCTTGTCAGTACAAACAGGACCCCTTGGCCCGGCCCTTCTGGGGGGGAGGGAGATAAGACCCCAAATCCGGATTCCCTCCTCTTCCCCTGACAGCTTCTACCCCCTCCAAACCCTGCAGCCGTCTCCCTTCCTTTTCACTTCCTGGGCCCTCCCCCTTCTCATCTCAGGTTACAGCTCCAGGTATCCTGATCAGAGCAGTTTCCCCTCAAGAGTCATGTCCACCCTTCTCCCTGCTTGTCACACTCTGTGAATGCCAGGCTTTTACCAAATCTCCTGGGGTGGCGGGGGGAGGGACTTTTCTGTGACCTTTTTCCCAGATACCTTTGAGGCACTGCTGCTCCTCAACTGTTGCTCTCAAGCAGCCATTTTGCAGCTGTCTGCTGCATCTCCTTCTCTTCCAGCTGGTACGTATTCGTATCTCCTGTTGTACTTACTCTTTAACATTTCTGAGGGTGGCAGAGTTTCACAAGTTTGAGGACCATCTGTGAATTTCATTGCGGTGATATTTACGGTCACCAATCCTTACAGCAACACACTAGGAACCTTCTACCAACTTAATCCTTTGTATTTATTGTAACTATTTATATAAACCTTTCCATGGACATAGACCAAAGCTAATCTGAATAAGTTGTAAGATTTGGTTGCCAAAATTTGTTTGTTATAAATCCGTGCTACTAACATCCACTCTATGCTCTAGACAGTGTTTCTTTTTAAAGGTATAGACCAATATGTTAATAAAAAAACCCTTTTTTTTCAATAAACAGATTGGGCTACTTTGAATCTAATTTTTAAGTCACTTTGCATTAGAAATCTGGCAACCCTAAAAACACATCTCTAAAATGTGAAGTTTGTGCAGTCATGTTCATTTTGCTGATTTTTTCCAGCCTGTTCCTACAAATCCCATACCACATGGTGCTATTCACTTCAGTGAACATAAGAATGGCCATACTGCATCAGTAGACAGGACCCTGGGGCGGATGGCTCTTTGGTCTGACCCAGTACAGCCATTCTTATGTTCTCAATTTGATTATTTTTTTCTCTAAGAAACTTGGCTTCCTAAGTCCTTTTATGTACCAGGTTTTGAATTCTTTTTTAGAAGTGGGTATTAAGCATGGAAAGACGGGGAGCTTGGCAAGTAGTCACACCCTTCCTGTTGCTACCAAATTAAATGATATGCCCAACAAGTTAACCTCAGGTAACCTTTATTTTCAGACCTATCGTATTATTTTCTTAGATAAATCTATCTTTTTAGCTCTGAATGTTTGTCCCTGCTGGGGTTTCTTTTTTTATAATAAGTCTTTCTTGGCAGAACTTGAATTAAACTCATTTTATAGTAACAATTTACATTTATGAAATAACAGAATTTTCCCTTGAAGAATAAAATGCAGTAAAACATACACACGGTATATGTTCCCTTTTCAGTGTGTCAGCTTTCCACTGTTGTATGCCCAGCATTTGAAGGAAAAGTTCTTAGGATGTTTCATTATATCTTGAACAACCATCTTCTGCAATCTATTTTTCCCCTGTTTTCAGTTCCAGCTGAAATAAAGACCTGTATTCCTTGATGCAGTGTGGTGGCTTCTTCATTGACCAATTAGCCATTCCCGATACTCCTTCCTGGGGTATAGTCCCTTTGCTGCCTGACAGGTTCACTATTCCCTTTACTTCTCTACCTTACAAAGCTGTCCAGAGGTTTTGTTTTACTGTCCTTACTATTTTCTTACTTTTGCTACAGCTGTCTTCTGTTTTTATTTAGTTATAGTTGATCTTTAATTACAGCTTATTTTTTGTCATATTTCATTCTTGCTTTGTTTTTCTCACAGTTTTCTAACAATGTTTTTCTAATAATTTCTTAGATTACTTAGAGACTCTTTAGTTATTTTTTTCTTGATTAACTGCAATGTTCTTCCTTTAATTTGTCTTTTTTTCCCTTATCCAACCGTTGTTCCTCTTTCTAGGTGTGGTCGCTTTTGTGGCTATCCCTACTGTCCATACTCTCTCTGTCTTGCCTGTCCCTCCTGAACTGGATTTAGTCCCTTTTAGCTCTGTTCCTGGCACCCTGCTGATATGCAGCTTGGTCATTGGGATCCCTACCCATTTATTGCATCCTGTCTTTTTTGCAGCACTCTGGGGGAAGTTGATATCTGCTCTCACCTGTTGGCTTTTTTGCTCTCCCCTCCACCCAAAAACCATCCTGGGTTTGATCTCTCCCGCTTCAACCACTTTGGAATTCTCCAGAGCACCCAACCCCCACCCACAGAAGCTATCTGGGGCTCCCTCCCCCTTTTTAAAAAAATCTAAACACTATGAGGTTGCTTGCGCTGCTTCCATTCCTCTTTTGACCCAACAGCCTCCAATACAGGTGGTGCATTACACTGTCACATTGCCCCTACACATTCCAAGAATAAAGTGAGAAAGCCCTTAGACTATAATTTTAATTATACTTAGGCTGGAGGTTTTCAATGGTAATAATCTAGAGAATGTTAGAGGGGGCAGTGTGATTGATTATACTGCATGGCCAATTTTAAGCGAGTTTTCTTTCTCTTTTTAGTGGCTTTTAAACTGAACAGTGATCATCAGCCATTGCAGGTAAATTTTTGCCCTCGGGCCACTTTTTTCTTACTGGATTTTGGCAGATCGTGCCTCACTCCTGATTTTGAAGCTGTAAACTCAAGGGAAATGAAATGGCCTCTATTAGTTAGAATGGAGCGTGACTCATTTCTGCTGATTTGCGACAAAGAGTCTTTTAGACTAACAGATCTTAGGGATCATGAGCTTTCGTGGGCTAAGACCCACTTCATCAGATGAATGTTGTAGAAATCTCCAGAGGCAGGTATAAATATGCAGGCAAGAGAGCAAGGTACATTCAGTCAGGGAGGATGGGACCTAACACATTTCATTAATGCCTGGCAGTGTTTTGCAGATCTCATGGCTGCTTGGGCACATTTAAGTCCCCCTTTTCTTGGCTGTCAGCCAAGTCTTAGCTGTGAGCAGTGTCCTTGAGCGGGCCAGCGTCTTATCTTCGGACTAAGCTTGCTAGCTGTAGTATTGAGTTAACTTGTTCTCTGTTCTTTTTTCTTCAACTTTTCTTGCCTTTTTGTAACCTACAAAGGAAACTTCCACTCTCTTCTCACACACCTTTGTTCAAAATGAACTCATACACATTGCCCATTATACACTACTTTAGTCTTCGTATTCAATTTATGCCACATACACTCTTCTGGTAAAATGACTTTATTACAGAGCTTTTGGAGCACCAAGCAGGACAAGCAGACCCACTTTTGAGGAGTCCACTCAGTACAACCTCTGGTTTCCAATAACTTTCCTCCCTCCCCAAATCTCTGGCTTAAGATCCAAGGTAGCCAGAAGGATTCCATGTGCAATATGAGAAGTGGGCTAACTTTTCATGTCTTTGCTTCCGAAGTCTGTTGGTGTGCAACTTTAACAACACTTTTTCCCCCAATTAAAAGGTCTGGTCAGTGATTTTTTTGTCTTACTTTAGCAAGTGTGTTAGACTTTAGCATATCATATTTCCTGATATTATCCAAAACACTTTGTGTTCCAAATTGGATAAAACAAGTATCTGCATTTTGATTTAACCCTCCTATTTGGTTTTGAACTAAGCTGTCCTATGAAAAAATTAAACACAAGAGTTCTGACCACAAGACAGGACATAGAGCACAAAACACAATTCCTATTGTGCATGATATATTGAATTGCTCTTCAGCTGGCATCAGCTTTCTCTGATTTTCTGAAAGACAAAAAGAACATATGTCTCCCCCTTCTGGGGTGATCAGTCATTGCTTAAAATATTTCCTTTTATACCTTATCAGTTATGTAATTTGCATTAACACATTTTCTGGCTTGCTTTTGGATCCAAAGCTACTCACAGCTTAAAGATTCTTATTTAAAGGGATGCAATTAACTTTTACCAAAATTTTGATTGCCTCCTGCTTTCACAACACACAACTCTGAAAAGGAAAACAGCACCTATTGTAGCCCCTTAGAGCCTAACAGGACTTTAATTACGTAGCATTATATTTTTACATTTCTTTTATACATTTGGGGTGGTTAAGTTTTAATAAACCCCTTATGTTCTTTGACTAAATAATAACTTTAACTAAATTATTCATGGCCAAATGATTTCAATCAAATAGTCTCTTTTCCTGGATTTATTTACAGACATTTCTTTTGGAAAAGGGCCCATTTTCCTTCAAATGGCTGTGAAGAAACTAAGAATTCTTTTTCTTTCTAGCATTTCACAAAATTCAACTGCTTAATTCCCTCCAGCAACTACAGAGCTAACTTCTCACTTTCTCTCCTCAGATCACTCATTTATCTCCCATACTGACCCCCAATCAACTCAGATTTACCATTCCAATGATTGTTCCAGGGATTTAGTTTTCCATAGATGTAATTACTGCTTGTCTGGGCCCAGTCCTGCTTTTCTCACTGAACCGTCTCTTTCCTTGGGCACCAGCTTTGTTCAACTACCAATTTAACAAGGAGGGCGAGCTTCTTAACTAGCCCCCAGCCCTCCTAGTCTCTCCTCTTAAACATTTTCACTCACAACGACTACCCGAGTCCTCCCCCATGAAGCTTGTCACCTGGGCAGAACGCATGGCCAATTGGCATTTTAACTGTTCAATTTCTTTTCATGGCAAACACACTGCTGTTGCGGCATATGCTGAGCACAAATGGTTAAATTTTGACCAGGCCCTGAACGACTGGTACTTGCTTAGCCAGCGTTTCCAGGCAGGTGCGTTCTGCTTTTTCTGCCTGGAAGTCCTGTCTCAAGGCTTGCAGCTTGTCCTGGATGTAGGTTTGAGTTGCTTCCTGGTTCATGATTTATGCTTTCAGTTGCTCAGTTTTTTCCAGCTGTCAGGTACACATCTCTTCCCTTTTCTCCCAACTCCTCTTTGTACCCCAGGCATGCCACAGCGAAGGTCGTATGTACCAAGGATTATATACGCTTCCTCCATTTTGTGGTGGAGCAGAATCACTACCAATTTATGGTCCTCCTGTTTGGCCCGTCCACTGCTCCCAGGGTAATTACAAAAAGTATGTTGGTGGTTGTGGCCTAGCTCAGGAGCTGTGGGGTCCAGATTTTTCCCTATCTGGATGATTGGCTGGTCAAAGACTGGAAAAAGAAAAGGCAGTGACCTTTTCCGTACTGGGTGTTCTTTGAGACGTGTTGCTCATGTCTGTTCAGGGCCAGTGCAAAGATATTTTGTGTCCTAGGCAAAACTTCCACCTTGCACCCCACCTCTCCCTTGCACATCGGTTCATTGCAGGGCAAATCCCAACGAATCTTTATAGCCTCCAGGTGCCAGCCATGCCCAGGGGCTGCTCCCCAGACCAGATTCCTCCCTCCCCATCCCCCTGAGCTCCCCTGGAGGGCGCCCAGCCCCCCTGAACACTCTTCACCCTGTTGGCCTCCTGCCCCGAGCTGCGGGGCCACCCACTGGCTTTGCTGGGCTCCGGCCGCTGCAGCAGCTTCTGCATCATGCTGACGTCCTCCACCTTCACTGCCTGCATCAGCTCCTGGTCCTTGCCCATGGCAAGCGGGGGGGAGTGGGTTGCCCTCAGAGGCCAAGTATCCCCCGGCCAGGGCCCCAAGCCTGCTCTGGAAGGGACAGCGGCAGCAACTCACATGCCCGGGAGCTGCAGACCCAAGCACGGAGAGGGCGGGGAACCGGGAAGGCCAAGGGGCCGGAGCCTGTTATGCATCTGCTGCAGGAGCCTGGGGGGGAGGAGGAAGCACCGGGCCGCAGCCTGGGCAGGAGAGGTAGGGTTACCATATTTGAACTTTCAAAGATAGGACACTCCATGTGGGAGGGGTAGCTCCACCCCAATCATCAAGGAGTTACTTAGTTCTCAGTGCCATTGTGCACTCTATTCCAGTTGTTTAGGTGATACTGCATGTGTACATATTAACACCTTGGCACCTCCCAAATCTTGGTGACTGCCTAGTTCGCCTAGTGGTTGCACCAGCCCTGGGTCTATTCCACATCCCGTCCTCCTTCCCCTCTGTCAGAGCTGTCTGGCAAGAAGGAACTGGGGGGGGGGGTGCACGCAGCTCCTTTTACACCGTGTCATGGAGGTACCATGCCAGGGGTGGCTGGGGCACTCCCCGCTGCGGGTACTGCTAGAGGAAAAACTTCCAGCATTGGTGCACGTGGTGAGCATGCACATCTACTGTGGAATAGACACGAGCAACACATCTTGAAGAACACCAGTTACGGAAAAGGTCACTCTCTTTTTTGCAATACCACTCTCATTCTTGCCAGGTTCTGAGATCCAGCAGGCATGTTTTATAGCGGGGACTGACTTCTGCTCACAACCTGACATTTGCTCACTTTATATCAATAAGGTTTGGCCACTACTTTAGTTCAGGCCTCATACCGGGGCTGTTATACCAGACCTCACGTCTTAGGCTCTCTCTTTCTACTAAATCCCCCCACTTTATGTATTTTATGGGGAGGATGTTTTACCCATCAACCTGGAATGACATGGACTGAAGGTGACCCTGTGGGCTAAACACTGGTCATCTTACTTTACCAGCCATATAGTCATGACCCCATCTGTCCCTTGGTCTGCACATTCCCTCGTTCCTTATGGTGGTCCTGGGAATGTTAGGAGTGGGCCTTTTTATTGAGGAATGTAGTTTTATGATTGAGGGGCACTCCCAAAAAATAATTAACAAATATGGATATGGCATTTATATTTATAATGTGTACATATTTGCATAGAATGTATGTGTACATATAACACTACCTTATATCCAAGCATATCAATCTTTTTCCAAGCTGGTGTTGTAGTTTGGCCCTTTTACTTTGATGCCGCAGATAATAACACTGTTAGGGCAATTACAGTTACCATCTGTATCATCATCACTGTAGCTGAGTGTTTTGAAATACTAGGCTAGGGATTATTACAATGTGTCGCACTGTGCTATGTATATGAGAAGTATGGAGTGGCGACGTCACAAATGAAGCCTTTATATATAATTTTTTTTTATAATGAGTTATTCCACAGTGCTGTCCATCCTTGTTATATGGATGGTTATATAACCTTGTTACTGCTGGTTGCCACCCCCTGGTAAGCTTTGCTAGGCAGGAAACAGGAATGGCTAGCTTCTCCGTTCCATTGGCTGAACTGCTGTGATGTAGCCAAATTCATCCATATTTAGATGCTAAAGATTTAAAACCACAAGCACATGAACTGACTTTGCTTAATAATGTGCAATTTAAATGATATTTAGACCTGGTCCAGTTAGTGGTTTTTTTACCCGATTGCCTATTTAGTTGTCGGTATATGGTAGACTGAGGTGTAGTTTGTTATTTAGAAACACTTCATTTTACTTTTCTTGATGCTTCAGTTTCTTCACTGTGTACTGATATTTTCTGGTGTCTTTGGTCTGTGAAATGCAACCTTAAACAGCATAAGTTAGTTAACATGATAAAGGTTTTTTTTGTTTCTTTTACATTTTGTCTTGTTTTCAGTAACCCAAATTTAATACACAGATTGACTTAGTTTACAGTGTAATAGGGATCAAGTCTTTTATAACACAAACAATATTTTTGCAACTGTTGTATAGACATTCATTTTCACTTGAGGTGCCTCACTAACTTTGTTACTAATGTGACCAGATTCCCAGGGGAGCCAGCTGAGGTCACTCATTTTGGGTGAACTGTAAAGAATGGGGCAGACATTCCCCAAAGCTGGTGGATATTCCAGTACTTAGTATGCTAAACATTCATATGCTCCTTCATGCTTTGGCCATCATTCCAGAGGACATGCTTCTATGCTGATGACGCTCATTAAACAAATAATGCATTAATTAAAGTTGTGACTGGACTCCTTGGGAGAGAATTGTACGTCTCCGGCTCTATATTTCCTCCATTCTGCCTTATATTTCATGTTCTAGTAGTCTTGGATGATGACTCAGCACATGTTGTTCTTTTAGGAACACTTGCACTGAAGATTTGACAAAATACAAAGGAGGTGTTAATGTGAGACTTCTAAAAATAGCTACAGCACTGGACTCAAGGTTTAAGAATCTGAAGTGCCTTCCGAAATTTGAGAGGTGTGGAGCATGCTTTCAGAAATCTTAAAAGAGCAACACTCTGATGCGGAAATTACAGAACCCGAATCACCAAAAAAGAAAATCAGCCTTCTGCTGGTGGCATCTGACTCAAATGATGAAAGTGAACACACGTCTGTTCACACTACTTTGGATTCTTATTGAGCAGAACCTGTCATCAGCATGGATGCATTTCCTCTGAAATGGTGGTTGAAACATGAAGGGACATATGAATCTTTAGTGCATCTAGCATGTAAATATCTTGCTATGCTGGCTACAACAGTGCCATGAAAACACCTGTTCTCACTTTCAGGTGGCATTGTGAACAAGAAGCAGGCTTCATTATCTCCTGCAAATGTAAACAGACTTGTCTGTCTGAGCGATTGGCTGAACAAGAAATAGGTCTGAGTGGATTTGTAGGCTCTAAAGTTTGACATTGTTTTAGTTTTGAAAGCAGATTCTTTGTACATAATTCCATATCTATAAGTTCAACTTTCATGATAAAGGGATTGCACTACAGTAATTGTAATAGGTGATTTGAAAAAGACTATTTCTTTTGTTTGTTACAGTACAAATATGTGTAAGTAATATATACCTCAATAGTATTCATCACCATGTATTTTTGACAGGTTTCCACACCCCATTTAGGGCTTATGAACCATCTCTTCAGCCCTAGTTCTGTTGGGCTCGAAGTTTGGTGTTGTTGGCCATTTTGAAAAAAAAATATGTTTCAGTATGGGGAGTATTGTGTGTTTGTGCTTTGATACATTTAGAGAAAAAGATTGAAAGAATAGAGTGAGAGAGTTTAAACATAAAAAAGGAAGTTTAGGTAAGGTTTAGAGGAAAGAGGATTATTTGGTGAGGTTGAGTAAAGAGAGATGATTGTAAAGGCCTAGTCTGCATGTTATTAAAGAATAGAAAATTTTGAAATAAATGTAAAAGGTGTATTAAATATCAAGGTAGGTTAAGAAAAGACCATTGAAAACATGAAATAATATTGAATACTAGGTTTAAAAAGGGAATTTACTAAGGAAGAGCCTGTTTAGTAAGCACACTGTAAAAACTATAAAGAGTGTCTAAGAAAAACACATTTAAACTATTAAATATCAGGGTAGGTTAAGAAAAGACCATTTACAAGCATTAAATAATATTAAAAGCTAGGATTAAGAAAAACAAACATGGCAAAAAAGAGGACATTTATAAAAGCAGAGCATGATAAAAAAGTTAATAGAAAAGCATTTAAACTGTTAAATACAAGGGCAGATTAAGAAAAAATAATTTAAAAAGAGTCAAATAAAAGAGAAACATATAAAGAAAGGTTAAAAGAGAGAACAGGGGAAGTATTTGTAATAGGTGAATTAAAAAAGATATGCAACTTCAGCTACGCGAATAGCATAGCTGAAGTCGATGTATCTTAAGTCACCTTACCTCGGCATCCTCACAGCGGCGAGTCGACCACTACTGCTCTGGCCTAGCTCTCTGTTTTTCAATTTGAAATTATTTTTTATCCACTCCTCTGCAATCAAGTTGCAGCTCCTGTCTCCTAATGTGCTCTGTGTACTATTCAATTTTTTCCTTCATCCGATTTATCAACCCAGCCAGGGGTGGCTCTAGGCACCAGCAAAACAACCAGATGCTTGGGGCGGCAAATTATCAGGGGCAGCATAATGCTGGGGCCCCAGCTCCGACCTGAGACAGAGTCCTGGGCTGGATCCTGACCACCCCTGACAGCCCGTTGCTCTGACCAGGTGCCGCCAGGGCTGTGCGGTGAGGTAGGGGGAGCCGGCTCAGTGAGGAACATGTCCCCGCCACTCTCCCATGGGCAGCGGCCACCCCTCCTCAGGTAGGAACCAGGAGCATGACCCTACCCCGGCCGTAGAGTGCAGGGGGTGGCGGCAGAACATGGCGGCCGGATGGGCCGGTCCTCCAGTGCCAGCTGCGGGCTTCTTCTCAGCTTCTCACTGCCACTGCCTCCTCCTCCTCCTCACCCCTGCGCCACCTCCTGCCTGGAGAGGGGAGGCGAGCGGCAGCCCGGAGCCGAACTCGTGATGGGGCCAAGGGGAGGAGGAGCAGGGCCGGGATCAGCAGCAGGCCCAACCCCCGGTGATGGGAATGGTGGCGACAGTGACAGGAGATGAGTCCTCGGACAGCGCAGGGGAGCAGAAAGTGTCCACCTTGGGCCAGATCTGCAGCAAGATAAGAGTCGGGCCGGGCACGATGGTCCCCGGGACACCTGTGGAGCTTCTGCCTGCTGGAGCCCCAGAGCTGCTGCATCCCTCCCCAGCCCTGCACAGCGCGCCAGTGCCGGGGGTCTCCTCCTGCCTCCCCACTGCAGGGAGTGAGCAACCAAGCAGAGAGTGGCAGCCTCCGTCCATCCAGCCCAGCACCTCTTCCTTGGCCAAAGCCCAGCCCCGGAGCTCTCTCCATTGCAAGGTCCTCGGGCTCCCAGCTGGGTGGCCTCAGCACTGGGAAAACACCAGGCAGGGCTGGGTCCAGTGTGTGTCCCAGCTCGTGAGGAGTTCTCTCGCCCCAATGACTAGAGCCTTACCTACGGCCTAGTACAGCAGTGCGATAGGAAAGTGATGCGAAAAATATTGTGTCATGTCGTGACACAGTCACTCATAATGTGAATGTGCATAAATGTGCTAATGTTAATGGTTCTTGATTAATTAAATCAGGAATCATGATTGCTTGTGTGTACTGTGCTGCCCTATCAGTGCCGTTCATGCCAATTTCCATGTCGCGTCGGTGCCAGTGGTTTTGTGTGTGGTATTCAATATTTTGCTTGTGTTTGAACTTGTTTTAAATCATTTCAACTTTCAAAGTAATCAAACCTTGGTAAAGGTGAGTAAAGCATTGATTTATTTACTTATTCAACTACGAATTCTCTGTTTTCATTTTTTTAAAAAATTTGAACAGTCAAAACAAAACAACAAAAAACATTGCAAAGTGCAAATGTGTCAAAGCCAAAAAAAAGCGGGGGGTGGTGGGGGAAGGAGACAGCCAACTTTTTTTTTCCTCGGGCGGCAAAAAAATCTAGAGCCTGCCCTGAATCCGGTGAAAGTATCGTTTACTACTTCTCCCTCCCATACACTTACTTCTCCTGTTCAGATAGGTACCAGTCTAGGTCTTGATTTAGTTTTTAACTGGAACCTGACTTTCATTATATGATGGTGGTTGCAGTGCAGTGGCCCTCTTTCATTTTTTAATTTTGCTTGGAGTACCTTTTTTCATTTCTGTCCCCATTGTTCAGGCCCAGGGTAGCTACCTGAAGCCTGCTGCTCACCACCAATATTTAGAACAGGGAACAGCACGTCTCTTTTTACAGATTCTTTATGGCTGTTTCCAATGCTTCATTCTGTTCTTGTGCTTACAGTAAAATATCTGGATTACTTGTCTGCCTGCTAGGAGAGCAAGAGCATTCCAGGGCTCTGCCGCGTCTCTTGCTTCTTTTAACTCTAACTTTGTGGCATGCTGTCTTAACCATTTAACAGCCATGGCCATAGTTTGCAATATTCTACATTTCTGACTCTTATGTTTCAAGGCTACAATCTCTGCCCAAGCCTTAAAGATTCCATTCCATGTTTCTTCCCCACTATCTTTTAAAAATTCATATGTACCCTCTTTGCTGACAATGCAGCATGTCCAGCCCTTATCAACCTCTGTGGAGATTTTCAGGGAGTGGTTAAGGGGGTTCCCTGGCTTATGGTTTTTCACCACATTATCCCACAATTCCTACAGAGGACAACTCGCTCATTTACCAGATCAGCAGACAGTGTTGTCAGAAGTTGGCTGTGTGTGTTCTTTCAGTATGCTGTCCCAGCTCTGGTTAGATAGCCGACACAGCACATCTGGATTAGACTATCAAATAAGACCATAACACTTTGTTCAGTAGTGAAGGCACCTGACTAGGTTTATTATTAATGAAGCACAGTTCTAGTATCCCATAGCCCCTATAAGTCCACTAACACATATATGACCATCATAATGGACCAGCTCAGTGAATGGCAGGCTTTTCATTCCCTCCCTAGGTGGGGGAAGGTCGGGTATAACAAAGACACTCCCTCTGAGACCCCTTTTATTCACCGATAAAAATAATTTACAGATTGCCTCCTGACATGGTTAGTTACTGCCCTGTACTGTGTACACGTTGGTTCGATCAAAACATCTCTATCTGTAAGCAGTGTCATGATGAGCTCTACCATGTCATCTGGAGGCAAATTGCAGGAATTGTGGTGAGTTGTAGAAAAGAACTTCAGGGGCTGAGCTTATTTGCATAAGCACACCCACCCCGCCCAGCCTGAGCTCACAGCAGCCCAAATGGTCACTTCAGCTGCTGTGGGATCTCCAGTTTCTCTGTTATTGGGGCAGAAATGATAAAGTGTTGTTAACCTGATTATGTGAATGAAGAACTGTGGACATGTACTTGGCCATTATTATGCTGGAAGGACTCTCCATCATCTAGGTAGCACACACTGGCCAAGGGACAGGGGTTCCAAACCCTTTTGATTGACAAATGTTGTAGAGAGATATTTATATCTTTTGGTAAGGGCCTTGTGTGAGGGCTCTCCAAGGCTATTGCACCCTGCTTTTCTCCACTGTAGAATATCAGAGCTAATTTTTGGTTCTGTTAGGATTCTGGTTTTGCCCTACTGAGCTGAAGTCATTTTAGGCCCGGTGGTGCACCTGCACTAAGGCTCCCCTACTATAAGGTGAAATCAGCTAAGAGCTGAAATCACTGTGCTAAGTAGAAGGAGCCTGAAGATGTATTGCTGAGAAGCTGACAGAGCAGTTCATGGGACAGCTAGCGGAGCAGCTGGTGATGTGGAGCAGTTTGTGGGAGAGCTGGTGGCGTGAAGCGGCTGGCAGATTGGAGCAGTTCCTGGGACAGCTGGTGGAATGGAGCATCTGGTGGAGCAGCTCATGGGACCGCTGGCAGATCAGAGCAGTTTGTGGGACAGCTGGTGGAGTGGCTTACGGCAAAGACTGCAGCAGAACTCCACGGAGAGGTGGGGCAGTCGGCCTCAGACCACGTAAGGTGCCCACCTCCCTCCCACTCCCCGCACTTTTACCATGCCACTCAGAGTGGCAGGACTGGCAGCCACACCACCTGGCCACAGCCAGCAAGCCACACCGCCATGCTGCCTACACAGTGAACTGAGGCTGCAGGGAAGGAAGGACAGCAGGGGAGGGGCTGGGGACTAGCCTCCCTGGCTGGGAGCTCAAGGGCTGGACCATATGGTTCCATGGGCTGAATGTGGTCCACGGGAATAGTTAGCCCATCTCTGCCTAAACTCACTTGGCACTAGAGTCACACAGAGGGAATCAGAGGGGTAGCCGTGTTAGTCTGGAATTGCAGAAGTGACAGAGTCCTGTGGCACCTTAAAGACTAACTAAAGTATTGGAGCATCTTAAGTATTGGAGCATAAGCTTTTGTGGGCTAATATCCACTTCGTCAGATGCATGCATGGAATTCACAAAGCCCTTGCTTATCTTCTGTCAAACCCTGTAGATGCCTAAACTCACTCAGGACCTACACACTTGCAATAAAAGCAGCCCAAGTATTTACATTTCTGCCATATTCACTGCTGGCATTCAGGAGCCTAAGTCCCAGAGCAATGCACCAACTGCAGGAAGATATGTGAGTGTGCTCAGAGCTCACCTACTGGATCAGACCCCCGACAGGTGAGATTGCAGAAAACATCTAGGGGTGTGAGGAGACGGGAAACACACACACACACACACACACACACACACGGGAGCTGGCCCATGCTTGCTGATCCTGCCAGGGAGCATTGCAGTGGTGTGAGTGGCTGCGGCAAGAGCATGGGGGAGTGGGATTGGATAACAGGAAGGGGGTTCCGGGGGCCACTCAGGAGACAGGGAGCAGTTGGATGGGGCGGAGACTTGGAGAGGGGGAGCAAGGGTGGGGTGGGGTTCTGGGAGGCGGTTAGGGGGCGGGGATGTGGCTATGGGTTGGGGTGGTCAGGGGCCAGGGAGCGGTTGGCTAGGGGGTGGGAGGCCAGTCAGGGGATGGGGGTGTGGATAGGGGTCGGGGTTGGGGGCAGGAGTGTGGATGGGGGTGTGAATAGGGGTTGGGGCATTCAGGGGGCCGGGAGCAGTGGGGGTTGGATAGGGGGTGGAGTCCCAGGGATGGTCAGGGAACAAGGAGCAGGGGGCTTAAATAGGGAGGGTGGGGTCCTGGGGCATAGTTAGGGGTGAGGAGTCACTGATGGGGGTGGTCAGGGGACAAGGAGCAGGGGGGTGGATGGGTCGGGGATTCTTGGGGGGCAGTCATGGAGCAAGAAATGGGAGGGGGTAGATGGGGCGAGGGGGCAGGCTGTTTGGGAAGGCACAACCTTCCCTACCCAGCCCTCCATACTGTCTCCATGTGGCCTTTGGGACAAAAAGTTTGTCTGCCCCTGGTCTAGCTACTGGGCTATGAGATATTCTAATGTAAGGCTGCCTCAGTCACTTGTGTTGCACTGTGGATTCACTAATGATAGCTGCATTAGCTCAGAGAGTGAGAGAGCGAGCATGTGAGCGACTGTGCACCCCAGTGGTCACAGCGTTCACCTAGGCTGGCAGCAGAGTGCCCCTGTAAGTCAGCTCATGTGCCACCTTTGGCACACATGCCCTAGGTTGCTGACCTGTGTTGTAGAGGAAGCCTAGGCACCTAACTCAGGTTTTGTGCAGTGCAGTGTATTCCTGTGATTTTTGAGGCCTGTAAACGTTATAAACTGTGATGCGCAGCGGAAGAACGCCTTTGTGAATCTAGGCCAGGCATAGGCAACCGATGCCACGCATGCAAAAGGCAGTATGTGAGCTGATTTTCAGTGGCACTCACACTGCCCAGGTTGTGGCCACCGATCGGGGGCTCGGGGGGGGGCTCTGCATTTTAATTTAATTGTAAATGACGCTTCTTAAACATTTTAAAACCCTTATTTACTTTACATACAACAATAGTTTAATTATATATTATAGCAGGGGCCTCCAAACTTTTTGGGATGAGGGCCATATTAGATTTTTGAAGGGGCTTCGCGGGCCACTGTCCACCCCCTTTGCTCCTCCAGCCTCTGCCGCGACCCCTCCACCCCCACCCCCGCTTCTCTGGCCATGCTGCAGGGGCACACCCCTTTTCGCCTCCAGCCACACCGCGTGGACACTAACCTCTCCACACATGGGGCTGACGGCACCAGCTCATGCGGGGGGGGGGGGGGGGGGGGGCGGCCGGGGCTCGCGGTGCCATGCTCGGTGGGGGGGTAGGGTGACCAGATGTCCTGATTTTGTAGGGACAGCTCTGATTTTTGGGACTTTTTCTTTTATAGGCTCCTATTACCCCTCACTGAATGTCCCAATTTTTTTACCCTTGCTGTATGGTCACTCTAGGTGGCGGGGGGAGGGGAGGACGGACAAATTGACGCCATGGTCCGGATCCAGCCCCCGGGTCATAGTTTGGAGACCCCTGTATTATCAGCTCATAAAAAGAGACCTTCTAAAAACATTAAAATATTTTACTGGCACACGAAACCTTAAATTTCAGGGAATAAATGAAGACTCGGCACACCACTTCTGAAAGGTTGCCAGCCCCTGATCTAGGCCATAGCTCTTTGTGCCAGCCGGCACGCCTGACCATAAATGACCTGTCAGCTAAAGTAATTGCCTTTGACCACAGACTGAGGTGGCACAAATGGTTCATTAGTGGCCATTATGTTGAACTTATCTCATTTTCCCCCTTATTTGGGTGTTTGGCCAACAGCAAAAATATGCAGGCGGGAGAACCTTAAATTCTGTGTCTCACTCAGGTCCATGCAGGGGAATCTAATCACTTTTAGAATTTACAAGAGTGAAGTCCACGCCCAGATATTATGTGGTAAGGAAATTTGAGACTGTAAAGTATGTAGGATATTAGAAGTTGTGCAAAACAATTTTTTAAGCATGTTTGGCTTTCCAAATTACACCCCCAGCTACTTTACTTATGGCAGAGGTAGGGGAGTGTGCTATTTTGACTTAAACTCAATGCCATTACATTAATTATTGGCTGTGTATTCACCATGGGACTCAAAAATGCCTTACAAGGTTATGTCTGGTGGAACAGGTTAACAAGACACATATCCTAAAGTTACACTGGGTTTTGCAAGTCTTGATGTATACATTCCTTAGGCTTCTCGGAACTTGTCCTGGCTTGGACAGCAGACAAGACCATGAAATCTTTACTGAAGCTTAGAACAGAAGGTATTTGCAAAAAGTTGGATGTGCTAGTTATCTGTACAGCAGATATGGCCACTGAGCTTTCTCATTTACAGCATATTCATACTTGAAATATTTGACTAAACTGAACAATACTATATAAAGGATGGTCTTTATGGCAGGTTCCAACCTATGCAGATATCCTATCCAGATAGGATGTATACCGTTATTGAGAGCTACAATGTCAATCTTTGTCCACACTGGTCTGGCTAGGTCAAAGACTTAATCATACCTTCATCTGAGAAGACAAATTATGAGTCCCATTCCTAGAGAAAATACTATTTACTGCACTAGCTCAAAAACTGAAGTACTTTTTCTGTAGTGATTACATAGGTTATTACTGTATTTGCTTGGTTGGCTCCTAATACAAGAAAATGTGTGTGAAAGGATGCGTTCATAGCATTGTAGAGTATCAGGGTTGGAAGGGACCTCAGGAGGTATCTAGTCCAACCCCCTGCTCAAAGCAGGACCAACACCAACTAAATCATCCCAGCCAAGGCTTTGTCAAGCCTGACCTTAAAAACCTCTAAAGAAGGAGATTCCACCACCTCCCTAGGTCACCCATTCCAGTGCTTCACCACCCTCCTAGTGAAAAAGATTTTCCTAATATTCAACCTAAACCTTCCCCACTGCAACTTGTGACCATTACTCCTTGTTCTGTCATCTGCTACCACTGAGAACAGTCTAGATCCATCCTCTTTGGAACCCCCTTTTAGGTAGTTGTAAGCAGCTATCAAATCTCCCCTCATTCTTCTTTTCTGCAGATTAAATAATCCCAGTTCTCTCAGCCTCTCCTGATAAATCATGTGCTCCAGGCCCCTAATCATTTTTGTTGCCCTCCTCTTGACTCTTTCCAATTTTTCCACAACCTTCTTGCAGTGTGGGGCCCAAACTTGGACACAATACTCCAGATGAGGCCTCACCAATTGTATGACCCTGAGGAAATAATGTATTTTTGTTAGTTTATTTTTGTATATTTTTTTTGATGGTGCAGGGTTGATTTTAAAGATGTAACTGATTTTAGGAGAAGAGTTGTCATATGTTTTTCATTTTGTGATTGTAAAATGTGTGCATTTTAAAAAAGAACTGGATAAATTCATAGAGGTTAAGTCCATTAATGGCTATTAGCCACGATGGGTTAGGAATGGTGTCCCTGCCTCTGTTTGTCAGAGGGGGGTGATGGATGGCAGGAGAGAGATCACTTGATCTTTACCTGTTAGGTTCACTCACACTCCGGGCACCCGGCATTGGCCACTGTCAGTAGACAGGATACTGGGTTAGATGGACCTTTGGTCTGACCCAGTACGGCCTTTCTTATGTTAGCAGTATTGATTTTAAAACATATATTTATTTTATATGAATTATGGCCCAAGGCTATGCTGCAACATTAATAAATTTGATTTCATTTTGCAGTGGGAGTGTGGATGTGAGGTCATGTCAACTTCATCGATGGAGAAGCTAAAAATCTGCCAAGTCACAAACAAGGTGGGTAAGAGAACCACTACAGCCCCCAAAACATACATATCCCAATAACACATACAAAGGGATAATTTTATTGGTTACATATTGTAGAGCTGACAGCATTAGTCAGAAGATACATGCAGATAAACTGTGTTTCAACTTGGCAGACTACATGCAGACTAGGAGCGCTATATAACTGGTAGGAGGTGAACACCATCTTTAAGCAGTGTGAAGAGGAAGGAGCAGGCTTCACCCTACTGAACATGCTTTCATGAGTCAGGACAGTGCTGGTAGCTCTCTTGGTGTGTTCGGAATAGAGGGGAATAGAGGGGAACTGTGAATAATAGAACCTCAGAAAAGAATGAACTTGACTTGGACTCACATAATTTAGCAGGAAAATGTGAAAAGGAAAAGAGACCTGGTTTACTATCTGCCTGTAACACCATGACAGGACCCCAGTCCCCAATCAAACATCTACAAATACAAAAAATGTATTTACTCTCTTAAAAATATATTCCACACTGTCTGGAGTGCTCAGTTGCTGAATGGCAGCAAGGCAAATGTGCCTCTCCAATGCGCACTGGATAATCAAGGAAGAGTTAGCTGATCCATTGTGCTGTTGGCCCTACGAAGCAGCTACATCACGCTTCACCTTTTGCACAGTAAATGGTCTTTATGCACACGGGTGGGGTGAGTGTGGCTAGTGGGTGGGGTGAGGTGGCACTAGTGTAACTATTTCTTCACTCTGTGTAAATCCTTCCCCCGAAGCACCCCGGGAGTCACATGCACCTTATTGTGTTTTCCTTGCTTTTCTGAGCATCTTCGGCATCATAGCCCTCCTTTGCCTCTCTCGTGTCTAATGAGCTGGTGCCTGGCAATTCCCAGCACTGACGGACTGAGACAGCAATGAACATCAGGAATTCAGATTCCAGAATTTCCAGAGCCATTGGAGGGGCCGTACCTTGCTCAATGCATCCCCAGGGCTGGCTCCAGTTTCATTTCCAGACAGGAGGGAAGCTGAAGGGAGCTACTCTTGAACCAGCTAGCCCAAGAGGTGCCTGAAGCAGGCCTGGCCTCAGGCTGTGCATGGAAGTTTGACCACCACCTTGCTAAATACCAGTTTTGCCAAAACCTCCTCTCTAGCTGGGAGGTGTGGTCTGCATATAAAGGGTTGGATTTCTCTCCAAGTGTTCCTTGGGAGACGAGAACAACAGTTACATACTCCCACAGGCAACAAATACAGTTACAACTTTGGAATTCTCTAATGATTCACATTTTCAGCATTATCAAATCCATGGAAACCCCACCATATTCATATGCTACAATTACAAACAACATTTCCCCAGTGCTGACAATATTTACAAATATTTACTCTATTTTACAGCTGTTCTCAAAAGTGTGCAATATGAGTAAAATATCATGTTTCCTGAAATCTTTAATATTAGTTTAATAATACAATCAGCTCCTATTGCACTCAGGTTTAGGGGATATGTCCCCATTAGGGTTCAATGAGGATTTCTCGCTCAGAGTTAATCTCAGATTTGTTAAGAAGATAACCCACAATGTACAGTTACTGACATTTACATTCATTATTTACAGCCAGTGAAATGGTAGTGAGATTGTTTCTGTTCAAGAAGAAGGAATCCAAATAATAAGCCTTAAAGTAGTGAATGAACAGTTCAAACTACTGGCCAGGATAACTGAAGACAAATTCTTATCTGCTCATCTCTCTTGGCCCCAGGCCTCTGGAGTAAGGAGACAGCCCTGGATCCACTGTGTCTGGTTTCCACAGGACCCTCCTGCAGACAGCAGAAGTGGACACTCCAGTGCTTCTAGTCCACAGCTGAAAGGCTGCTGATGCTGGATGTGGACAGGCTCTTACGGGAGCTGGAACCATTCAGAGTTAACGAGGATCACTGCATTTGCCCTTGGCTCTGGTGACAAGGCCGTTAGAGGGAAAGGACAGTAGTCGCATTGGACCTGAATTTTAGAAATATGTTTAAGGGCGGGGGAGGTGGGCTGCTCCCCTGTGCTATCATGGGGCTTGAGTTTTATGGCTGTCCAAATGGGGAGTTCCTGTTTACAGCCAGACTGAGGAAGGCCACTACCCAGTGCTCGGATAACTGCATCTAAGTTAGCACGGCCCCATTCCTGCTCTCACTGACATGTCTGGCAACACCCCCTCTGGCTTCAATGGGAGCAGATGCCAGGGCGCTGTGAACTCTGCCTCATTAGCAACATAAGGACTCCCCTCCAGGTTCTGTGCAGAGTGAAGGGAGCTGGAGTGATGGTGCATGTACCCCAGCTGCTCCCT
Source organism: Dermatemys mawii (assembly GCA_007922305.1). NCBI lineage: Eukaryota > Metazoa > Chordata > Testudines > Dermatemydidae > Dermatemys > Dermatemys mawii. The sequence continues at coordinate 14,184,405 of ML677388.1, forward strand.
CGGGAGACAGGGGCATTAAGCTGAGGAATGGCAAGGCCAGAGATGACTGCAGACTGCTGGTTGGGTTTGCCCAAGGCCCTGATACAGCAAATCATCTATGAATCTGTGTAGCTTTCATTCTGAAGTCAGTGGGACTGTACTTGGACTGAAAGTTATGCCCAAGTTAGGAGTTTCATTGGATCAAGGCCAAAATGACTTTTTGCTGCACAGCATCTTAGAGAGGGAGGCTGTGAGGGCTAGAGGACAAGGCAGGGACTTGTGGGTACAAGACTGGCATCTGATGACCTCAAAGCTGCCCCAGTAAGGAGTGAAATGAATGCCTTGGAAAGAGCCAGTGGAAGCACTGTACTCAGCTGAGGCACTGCCTGAATGAGGAAAGGCCTGGAAGGAACCACAGAGTCTATGTGACCTTCGAGGGCACTGAGAAGTGTTGTCAAGCAGGGGAACAGCCACAGCACAGACACCTTCACCAAGACTGGGCTGCGCTACAGCAGGCTAATGCCCCTTGGTGGCTGTGGGAATGGTTCAGCTGGTTCCCTGCATGAATGGCCAGGCTCGGAGAGCTATCCTAACCCTGCACAGAGGAGCGGGCTCAGCCAGCAGGAAACTAGTGCATGGACCGGACAGAGCACAATGGCAGCAGAACGAGCCTTTGCAGGAGGGGCTCACATGCTGCTGGTGCCCAGGGAGCCATTTACCGCAGCTGACATGGCCCAGCTCGCTGCTGAGACGAGGTCCAGTGACAGCAGTGAGTTGGGCTTCAAAGGGACTTCAGCACTGTTGAAAATTTTAGCCATGAACCTTGGGCAAGTAACGGGGGAAGAGGTAAAGAGGAAGGATCGGTCTAGTCCCAGCATACGAAGAAAGCCTTGTTCTGTGACTTTGTCTATGCTTAGAGCAGAGTTAACACACAAGTGCAATCACCCGTCCCACGAGAATGAAACCAGCCCTGACCTGGATGTGGTTGTGCTGCTAGTCTGGGCGGCCGGCCCAGGAGCACTTCTTCTTTACTGCTCGCGAAGTGCAGCCTCCTGTGAGGTACAGTGGGAATTTGGGTCCAGTGATGGCACAGAGGGTTCAGAGCACTGCTGCCTCCAGGTGTGGTGGGACAGGATGTGCCCATCTTAAAAGGAAAGAAGGCAAGTGAAGGCTAAACCCTCCCTCCGCACCCCTGAAGGGATAAACATGGCAATTGTGTGGAGCATTAACACTGTCAACAAATACCGAGTTCCAGCCTCGTTCCCTTTCAGTAGAGGTTTGTGGTGGTTGTGAGAGGGTGGGGAGAAAACCCTTATACAGAGGACAAAGAGCCTACTGCAGCTGCCTCAAAGCTTAGGCTGAGGAGTCTGCAGGACTCCTTTTGCCTAGCAGATGGGGTAAAGTAGAGAGACTGGAGTAGTGAGCCCCGTGAGGAATTGGTGTGCTACACAAGGTGTGAGGGAGAGTATCAAACGGACCGCAGACCCTGAGGCCCACAGGTGGGCCAGTCTGCAGTGTAGCAGCACAGACTTGTATCTGCAGCAGGCTGCTCCCTAGCAGCTAACAGTCTCACAGGGAAGCCCTGAGATTTCACGTAGTAAGATATTTGTTCTGGGAACAGATCACCCCCTTTCTTGGCCACAACTATGTAGGCTCACGACACTTCTGTCATTGGGGCATGCTTGGCTTGGCTGTCCTTACCATATGAGGTTGCAGCGTGGGCAGGAGGCAGCCACAAAATGAGCTCCTCTCTCCTGGTATGGGGCTGAGGGCATGAATGTCAGGCCATGAACCCTTCCCTCACATTGCACTGGATAGGCCGAGCACGGGGCTCAGAGAACTGGGCCTTACACAGTAGCCTCCCAGGCTGAGCTCCTCCATGGCTTCCAGGTGCTGGGAAGACCCAGTGGCAAGCGTGAGGGGAAGGCAATGTTGTTTCTTGGGACCTGACAGGACTCCTCCTTCCCTGGCCCTGAGTGCAGAGTGCCCCAGTGACAGTGCATGGGGGCTAGGTGGGTGCAGAAGGTAGGGGGCTCAGTAGACTTCTATTATTGCTCCAGCTTCCCATCCTAACCCCAGCCCCTGGATTGGCTGGGCCCACTGGTGATCTCCTCTGGGGAGGGGCAGCTATTCCTGATGGCTTAAGGAGAGGTCTGGGGAAAGGAGCAGATGTTTCTATATGTGAGTTGGGGATGGGGAGATGGGACAGGGATGGGGTTGTCTATGTGAACATGAGGGCTCTATACCCACCTGTGGTTCCCATGCAAACTGCCTTCCCCGAGAGCAAACAGACCAGGAGATCACTGACTGGGCTGGGAGCCAGGCTAGACCTCCCCAGAAATGACCAGGTTGGGAGACATGCAGCACTAATAGCCAGTGCAATGGAGTCTGTTTCTGTCCCCTTCCCCTCTCTTTCTGCTGAGGACATTAACCTTGGAAACACACTTCTATAGTCTTTGATTGTGCCTGGATCCAAGCCAGGGTGGAATGGCTCCCAGCCTGGCCAGAGGGGAGACAGGAAGATTCAGACAACCACCCTGTCCTGAAGCACGAAGGGGAGGTTCCTGGAATAGCCCCTGTCCGGAGTGGTAACAGGGAGGGGTAAGGAAAAACCCTTGTCCAGAGGGGTGGTGGGGAGAAGGTAGAACAGCCCCTGGCCAGAAGGGAGACACACAGGATGTCTGCTGGCAGGGCTGGAGAATGGCCTGAGCATATGAATCCCAGCTTAGTTCAATTCTCATTTGTGCCTTTTGGGAAGGAAGAGAAGCCTCTCTTGGAGAGGAGAGTTCTGCCTTTGAGTGCAGGGTGCAAAGCTCCACTCATGAACCTTAGTGCATGGCAGCTAAGGCGGGTGGGAGGGCAGTGAGCACAGAGCTCTCACTGAAAGGTAGCCAGGTCCAAGCTGGGGGAAGGGTTCGTTGCTGTTTTACTTGGCTCAGTAAACAGCCTTGTATTATCAGATCTCTGCCCCAGAAGGAAGGGGGGGGCCAGGCCTATGGTAGGAGTCCTGGGGAAGAAGCTCTTTAAGCAATGTTCTCTGTATAGGGATGTGACCTGTGGTGAATGTGTTCTTCCTACATGTGGTTAAAGAATTCTTGGAAATCATGTGCTTTCCTGGTGCAAGGTGTTTTGACTGAGCAATAGCAGAGGCAGATTAAGAATAATGCAAACTTTCATCATGACACTGAAATCTTTCAGATGTGGAAGGACTTAGTTCCTTTTGAAAAACCAGATGTGCACAGCAGCTGTGAGAGCCAGTTGCATTGTGGCCATTGGGGTAGGTCTAGTGTTCTTTATAAATTACAGTGATTAATGTAGGGTTCTCTTTTGTACTGAAGGTACCATAGCAGGCTATAGAAGCAGTGGCCTTGGAACCAGAGGAGTTTCCATACTGATACAGACCTATATTCCTGTGGAGACAAATCCAGTCTCAGCCCAGAGATGAGAAGTGGGGTTCCCCTGAGAGAAGTCTCTGCAGCCACCTTCCTGGCAGAGAAGGAAAATGTGCTGATTAATCTTCTGTCCCACGCAAATCACATTAGAAAACAGATTCCAGGCTAGCTGAAGGCTTCATTGCATTTACAAGGCAGGAATGACACCAATGCAGCTGGTAACATCCTTGGCTCTTGCCCCACGAAATGGAGTGTTCATTTGGTGAAAGAAAAGAAGTTCATCTTCTAGAGGTCATCTGTGAGGAATGGGAAATGCCCTAGAAGAGAGAACCCCACAGTATCACATACTGAGCAGCTCAGAGATCTGTTTCTCTCCAACAACAGTATGTACCTGAGGAACAAACATCACAACTTCTCTTGGACAGCCGCCACCACCACCAAAAACCTCTCCCTTTACTTCCTCTTATACTTTCCCTTGAGGGGAGCAAATGCCATAGCCTCATGTACCAGACAGGGCAATTCAGAGGAAGCAGACAAGGTCAGATCTGGCCAGTGGAACCTACCCCCTTTCTGTATTTACACTGGAACAACCCTGACATGCCTCATCTCATCCTTAGGCTTCCCAGTGATACGATGGCCTTGTCTAGGGACAGGTCCTATTTGTTAAATCAGTCTTCTTGAGCTACAGAAGGAGTGCACAGCTTTGTAGTTGCTATTTTTCTCAGTTTTATGGAATTTATCCCTAAGGGACCTGCCCTGTTTCCCAGTGGATATAACCTGGGCACTAATTTCCAGGGTTTTCCAGCTGCCAATCTCAACAAGGCAGCCTATGAATCTACGAATTGCATTGGGTTCCTCTTGTGCATCGTCACCAGTAATAGGTGACCCTGCAGGGCCAAAATAAGCCCTTAACTAAGTCTGTGGAGCCCCATTTTCTGAAGATCATGACCTTAATGACACCCGTGCAATGCCACTAGCCTTAAAGTGTCCCTGTGGGAATACTTTGGCTGCAGAACTACCACTATTGGTATGCAGGGAATAGAAAGAACCAGCTTGACTCAGCTGGCATTGACAGTTATAAAACAGATCTTCTTATTTCCAGATTAGACAAATCTGATCTCCAGTCATGGAGGCATAATGCACATGGAGTCCCATGATGCCATTTCACAGTCACTTTTCACAACAGTCACATTAAGTTGCATAGTTCTTACTTTGCTAATAGCATACACATGACAAATACCATGCATCTCTAAGTGCCAGTGCAGACAGGCTCTGCAGGAACAACAGCCAAATGTCAAAAAATTCATATCTTTACGAGCACTCAGGTGGTGTCTCAGGCTTGGCCATGCACATGCTCAAGCCCACATCAGCTGACCCAGGCTTGCGGAACTCAGGCTATGAAGGCATTTGGGCTCAGGCTGAATCCCAGGCTTTGGAACCCGATGAGGGGATCCAGCTCTAGCCTAAACATCTGCAACTGCAATTTTACAGGCCTGCAGTTCAAGCCCCGTGAAGCCAAGTGAGCTGCCATGGGTGTTAAAGTGCAGTGTAGGCTCACGCAAATCCTCTCCGTGTGGGGAGGGAAGTGAGAGGATTTCCAAACCACCAACTGCTCCAAACACAGGCAAACAAAACTCAATGGCAACAGACCCTGCACACAAACCTGTACCCAAAGGAAAGTTCAGAGTGAGGCAAAACAGGATGTTACCCCAGCTGATTTGCAATCTGTTGGGTTTGCTTCTCAACGAACACTGAACAGAAAGACTTCTGGGTAGTTTGAGCACTGTTCCTCACCCCTAATCACACAGAGCGAAAATAGTCACCTGAGTCTCCACCCATTTACCTATGCCCCTCTGACCCAGTCCCATGTGAAAAGAGGTAGGAAGGATCCTCATACCCAAGCACATGGGCAAGAATGGACCCCCAACCCTGCAGCAGCAGTGGCCCCAGGGCTGACCTGGTTGTACGATAAAGTCAGCAAGCTTGCAAATCTCTGAAGCAAGGGACTCATGCTTCACCCTTGGCCAGTTTACTTCTCTTTAGAATACCACTTAGATTGACCTACCTGGTCTTCTGTCTTGATGCCCAGCTGTGCACGGGAGCTGGTTCCAGGGCACCGCTGCTGCTCCATCTGGGAGGCTGGCCTTTTCTCTGAAGACTCAGCCTGGGACAGCTGCTCAGAAGAGCCATATTGTTTTCTTCTGGAACTGGGAACAAAATCTTTGATTTCCCCCTGCAGTGATAGGAGCAAAGAGGTTGGAAATCTTGGGCTGTTCAATACATCAGAGAGTGCCCGGAACTGTAGCTGCCTCCAAGAGTCCTGTAGGTTTTCAGCATCAGAGAGGTCACAGCTAATTTAGTTAATGTGCCCACTTGCTCATGGTGAGTTTCACCATCCATTGTGCTGCCGAGTCTCTCAGAGGCATAAAGCCTTCTAGGAAACCTCACAGTCCTCTGTCAGTTTTACTGCTAAAAATAACTTTGCTTCATCAGCAAGAAACCTGCTGCCCATGTATTTCCACAGCAAACCTAGAGTGCGGAATAACTGATGCAATGATAACATTCCAAAGTTAAAAAACAGTTTAATCAGTGAAGAAATGCAGAACTTAGGACTGCAACAGCACCATTACCTTGGCTTCAGGGCAAACTGATTTGTTTTCAATTAATATTTATTAAAATAAACAGCAGCATTCTGAAGCCAACATTTTTCGAAGTGGGCACTGAGAGAGGGGCTCCCCTTTTTGAGTGCCTAGCGTTAGACACATAGGCCTACATCCTTAGATCAGGGTTGCAATGTGTAACCCCTGGGTGTTCTGTCTCCCTGTTGCATTTCAGCCAATGTTAGTTGCCCGGACCCCCGCAAAAGGTAGGTGTCTCAGGAAGGGATTCTTAGAAGCCAGGTAGCTGAGCAGGGAGCCATCTAAGCCAGTGAGGAGCAAAAGGTTGAGGAGAGGGGTAGAGAGAAGAAAGGGGCATAGATGCCTAAGTGGCTGATCTGGTACAACCTGGCATCTCCCTCCACTGAGGATTCTCAGCCATGAATGCTCTCCCTCAGTTTGGGTCCTAGGCCCAGATTCTCAAAGGTATTTAAGCACCTAATTCCCATAGGACTTAGGAATCTAAATACCTTTGAGCTCTAAGCCAGTTAAGCTGCTTAGGTAGCCTGTGTCCTAGCAGCTGTACCCATTTTTCTCTCTCTGTTTCTTGCTCATGCCTGGTTCCTCTCTCATGCTTGCCCTACATCTCCCTTTGGCCCGTGTGCTCTCTTCTGCAGGCTCTCTGCTGTCTATTGGTGGCCTGTCTCCAGCCCTCCTGCTGTGGGGTCTGACTGGTACCAGGACTTAGGCCTGCTCAGAGAATGCCAACTGGATTAGGCCCCACTAGCAAGCCAGGCATTCCCCTGCCTATTTTGAGAATCCTGCTTCAGGGGCTATGGGGCTTGAGTGTCAGTGAGGGCCCGGAGCAGCTCAGTGGCTGTGGAGCAGAGTCAGTACTTTAGCGGTTTTGCAAATCCTGACGAGTGCACAGACACTCCCCTAGAACCCCGAGCAGGGGTATTCTATCAACTACCCGAGATCCATAAACCTGGAAATCCTGGACCCCCATCATCTCAGGCATTGGTAACCTAACAGCAGAATTGTCTGGTTATGTGGACTCTTAACTCAGGCACTCCCAGCTATCTTTGAGACACCACTTCAAGTTGAGGAAACTACAATCCATCGGTGATCTTCCAGAAAATACCATCCTGGCCACTATGGATGTAGAAGCCCTCTACACCAACATTCCACACAAATATGGACTACAAACCGTCAGGAACAGTATCCCCGATAATATCACGGCAAACCTGGTGGCTGAACTTTGTGACTTTTTCCTCACCCTCAACTATTTCACATTTGGGGACAATATATACCTTCAAGTCAGCGGCACTGCTATGAGTACCCGCATGGCCGCCCAGTATGCCAACATTTTGTTGGCTGACTTAGAACAATACTCCCTTAGCTCTCGTCCGCTAATGCCCCTACTCTCCTTGCGCTACATTGATGACATTTTCATCATTTGGACCCATAGGAAAGAGACCCTTGAGGAATTCCACCACAATTTCAACAATTTCCACCCCACCATCAACCTCGGCCTGGACCAATCCACAAGTGATCCAATTCCTGGATATCACAGTGCAAATAAGTGATGGTCACATACACACCACCCTATACCAGAAACCTACTGACCGCTATACTTACCTATATGCCTCCAGTATCCATTCTGGACACATCACACGATCCACTGTCTACAGCCAAGCTCTAAGATACAACCGCAACTGCTCCAATCCCTCAGACAGAGACAAACACCTATAAGATCTCTATCAGGCATTCTTAAAACTCCAATACCTACCTGCTGAAGTGAAGAAACAGACTGACAGAGCCAGAAAAGTACCCAGAAGTCACCTACTGCAGGACAGGCCGAACAAAGAAAGTAACAGAACGCCACTATCCGTCACCTTCAGCCCCCAGCTAAAACTTCTCCAGCATCATCATCCAAGATCTACAACCTATCCTGAAGGACGATCCCTCATTCTCACAGATCTTCAGAGACAGGCCTGTCCTCACTTATAGACAGCCCCCCAACCTGAAGCAAATACTTACCAGCAACCACACACCACACAACAGAAACACTAACCCAGAAACCTATCCTTGCAACAAAGCCCAATGCCAACTCTGTCCACATATCTATTCAAGTGACACCATCATAGAACCTAATCACATCAGCCACACCATCAGAGGCTCGTTCACCTGCACATCGACTACTGTGATATATGCCATCATGTGCCAGCAATGCCACTCTGCCATATACCTTAGCCAAACCAGACAATCTGTACACAAAAGAATAAATGGACACAAATCTGACATCAGGAATCATAACATTCAAAAATCAGTAGGAGTACACTTCAATCTCTCTGGCCACTCAGTAACTGACCTAAAAGTGGCAATTCTCCAACAACAAAACTTTGAAAACATACTCCAACGAGAAACTGCTGAGCTAGAATTAATTTGCAAACTGGATACCATTAAACTAGGGTTGAATAAAGACTAGGAGTGGCTGAGCCATTACACACCCTGAAAGCTATATCCCAATATTAATTTTTCCCTACTGTTACTCAAACCTTCTTGGCAACTGTTTGAAATGGGCCATCCTGATTATCACTACAAAAAAGTTCTTTTTCTCCTGCTGATAATAGTTCACCTTAATTAATTAGCCTCTTAGAGTTGGTTTGGCAACCCCCATCTTTTCATAGTCTCTATATGTATATATGTGTAGTTAGTTTAGATAGATAGATAGATAGATAGGGTGTATGGGGATAGATAGATAATCTTCCTCCTGTATGTTCCACTCTATACATCTGATGAAGTGGCCTTTTAGCCTACGAAAGCTTATGCCCAAATAAATTTGTTAGTTTCTCAGGTGCCACAAATACTCCTTGTTCTTTTAGTGGAAACTTAGGTGCCCAGGGCACTTTGGCACCAGCTGAATCACAGCTTTCAAAATGCCAGTGGCACCTCCATGGTGTGCTCAGATACCAGCAGAGGCCTCTAAGCACTTTTGAGGATCTAGGCCCTAGTGTCTGATTTTCAGAAATGAAGAAAATCTACAGCTCCCATTGATTTCAACCAGGTAGCCAAAAACTGGATACTCTAAAATTAGCAGCTGTCTCTGAAGATGGGAGTCTAAACTACCTCTTAAACAAGCAAAGCAGAATTAAAACATACTCCACTTTTGCAATGCATCTGGTTACATATTACTACTGGAAGCAACTTTTCCATTTCTGGACTTTGTGGTTGCAATTGTGCAACATTTAAGTCACATAAACATAACTTTATGCATTTAGTTTGTTTTAAAGAAAGAAAAGTTATCTATTAACTCTGAAGAGTTTGGTTTAATTCAGTGGGAGTCAGATCAATTCCGCATATTTAGCAGAGAAATGTATAACATCATCCAATGTCTGGAAGCTGAAGCAAGAGAAGTTCAGTCAGGAAATAAGGCGTAAATTTGTAACAGTGAGAATAATTAACCATTGGAACAATTTACCCAAGGTCGTATCACGATAGATTCTGAATCACTGACCATTTTTAAATCAAGACTGGCTGTTTTTGTAAAAGCTCGGGCAGTTCTCTGGCTTGTGTACACAGGATCATCACAATAGATGATCAAAATGATCCCTGCTGGCCTTCGAATCTATGAACACCCTCATTCTTTTCTTAATCCATCCACATTCTAACACCACTCTGTGTATTCTTCTGGGATGATTATAGGAAGATTTTGAAACAAGAAGAATGTGCTTTACAAAATATTCATTTTGAGTGTGGTTAGTACAGGGGTGGGCAAACTACGGCCTCTGGGCCACATCCGGCCCATTGGACCGGCCCCATAGCTCCTATCCCAGGAAGCTGCGCTGGCCCCTCCTCTGGAGCCACACCTCCGCGCAGGCAGCACTCTGGGGGGCAGGGCTGTGCGCATCTAGCTCCATCCAGCTGTGCGGCTGTGAGACATGATGCTTTGAGTGGCATGGTAAGGGGGAGGGAAGCGGGGGGTTGGATAAGGGGCAGGGGTTCCCAGGGGGCAGTCAGGGGACAGGGAGCAGGAGATGTTGGATGGGCATGTGAGTCCCGCAGGGCCTGTCAGAGTGTGAGGGTGTGGACAGGGGTCAGGGCAGTCAGGGGACAGGAAGCAGGGGTGGGATGTTTGGAAAGGGGGTGGGGTCTGGTGGGGCAGTTAGAGTCCAATAGGGGTAGGGCGGGAGCAGAGTCTTTGCGGAAGGGTTTGTAATGAAGGCGAGGTGGGGTGGAGTCGGAGTGGGGCCGAAGGCAGGGCTTGAGCACCCACCAGTGCCAGGAAAAGTTGGCACCTGTGCCTGCAGGCACCGCCATCGCAGCTCCCATTGGTTGTGATTCCCAAAGAATGAGAGATGCGAAGCTGGTGCTTAGGGTGGAGGCAAAACACAGAGCTGCCTGGCCACACCTCCGCCTAGGAGCTGAGGGAGGTTGCCACTTCTGGGGAGCTGCAGAGCTGGATAGAGAGCCTGCCAGCCCTGCCAACTCCTCGCCCAGCACCAGGGGGAATCCCAGGCCACACAGTGCTGCCCACCTCCCCCCTGGCACCTTTGGGGACTGGGGCCATGGCATCCCCGGGCGGCCTCCCCACAGTACCCATGGCTCCTCCTCCCCAAGATTTAGTCATGGGTATTTTTAGTAAAAGTCATACATTCTTGTTTACTGCCAGTGACCTGTTCATGACTTTTACTAAAAATACCTGTGAATAAAATGTAGCCTTATCTATGGCTAATGTGAAGATTAAAAGAGACAAAGGACAAACCCCTTTAGTTCCCCAGCACAATTCCCACAGGAGAGACTTTGAACGGAAAGGGCTAGATCCACAAAGGAATTCAGGCTCCTAACAGACACTTCAGATGTCTGCATCTAACATTTAGATCATCAGAACCTCCATTCAGCTGCCACTTAACCCTGTACGAAGGGGAAGTTTCTCACCTTGCAGTAACTGAAGTTCTTCGAGACGTGTGTCCCTGTGGGTGCTCCACTTTAAGTGTCAGTGTGTCCCAGCGCCATTGATCAGAGATTTTCAGTAGCAGTGCCTGGTCGGGACGCAGGTGCTCAGATGGTATCTCCCATCCTGTTGGAATCTTCCTGAGCTCCTGCGTCCCGTACCCACCGCAGTTCCTTCTCTACTGTGGAGCGACCATAAACTACTCTAAAGTAGATGGGAGGAGGGCGGGGAATGGAGCACCCAGAGGGGTGCTCATCTCGAAGAACTTAAGTTACTGCAAAGTGAGTAACTTCCCCTTCTTCTTCGAGTGCTGTCCCTGTGGGTGCTCCACTCTAGGTGAATGTGTAGCAGGTTCCCACTATGATAGGTGAGACTTTGGAGATGCAGCAGTGAGTACTGTAGAGAGCACTGTATGGCCAGCTATGGTGTCTGCTGAGGTATCTTGCATGATAGCATAGTGTTTGGCAAACGTGTGTTCGGATGACCATGTAGCCACTTTACAGATATCAGAAATGGGTATGTTATGTAGGAGGATATGGATATTGACATAGCTTGAGTGGAATGAGTTCTAATGCCTTAGGGCAGTTGAATATTTTGTATACGGTAAGAGGATCTGATGCAGTCAGAGATCCACTTGGACAGACGTTGTTTAGAGATAGTCATGCCTTTTGATCTTTTGGTGATGGAGACAAAGAGTCATGGCGATTTATGGAAAGGCTTAGTCCTAGCTAAGTAAAAGGTGATTACTCGCCTGACGTCCAGAGTATGCAGGATTGCCTCATGTGGAGTCTTGTGAGGCTTGGGGCAAAAAGTAAGTAAGAATATAGGTTGGTTGAGGTGAACGGTGGATACCACCTTAGGGAGAAATTTAGGATGTGGTCTCAGAGTGACTGTGTCTTTAGAGAAGATTGTATATGGAGGATGGGCCATCAAGGTGCTTATTTCACCTACTCTCCTTGCTGATGTTATTGTGACTAAGAAAGCTACCTTCATGGACATATGGAGAAGAGAGGAGGTAGCCAAGGGCTCGAATGGAGGTTTCATGATAGTGTGGAGAACGAGATTAAGATTCCATGTAGCTGCCGTTGGGTAAATCTCAGGGTAGAGATTTTGTAATCCTGTGAGAAAGTGTTTTATGGTGGGGTGGGTAAAGAGTGATAAACCTTCCAACAAGTCGTGGAAGGTGGTAAGAGCCTCCAGAGGTATTTTGATGGAGCTGAGCAAAAGTCCGTCCTGTTTAGTTTCAGAAGGTAGTCTAAAATGTCAGGAAGGGTCACCCTATTGGGCGTTAAATGATTATGTGAGCACCAGAGGGTGAAACGCTTCCACTTCTGCAGATAAGTTTTCCAAGTAGAGGCTTTCCTATTGTGCAGGAGGACATGTAGTACTTGCTCAGAACAGGCTAATTCATGGGTTTGGAACCATGAAGGAACCACGCTGTCAGGTGGAGCTTGTGGAGATGAGGGTGAAGAACCGAACCGTTGTCCTCAGAAAGGAGATTGGCCAGTGGAGGATGGGAGGACATACGGAGTAGGTAAGGGTACCAGGTTTGTCTCGGCCAAGCTGGGGCAGTAAGTATGACCTGGGCCTTGTCGTCTTTTTCCGCAGAACCCTGTGTAGCAGGGGAAATGGTGGGAAAGCGTAGAGGAGAGAGTTGTTCCACAGGATGAGGAGCACGTCTCCTAGGGATGCACTCTCGAGTCCTGCTCTGGAGCAAAATAGGTGACATTTTCGATTCTGGGTTGTAGCGAAGAGGTCTATCGATGGTGTGCCCCAAAGGGAGAAGAGCTGTTGAAGTATTTCGGGGTGCAGTTCCCATTCATGTTCTGTTGAGAAGTGCCTGCTGAGTGCATCAGTGGTAGTGTTGTGACAGCCTGGTAGATAGGAAGCTATGATTTGTATTTGATGTAGTATGCACCAATTCCATAAGCGGATGGCTTCCATGCAAAGGGAATGTGATCGGGCTCCCTCTTGTCTGTTGATGTAATACATGCATGCTATGTTGTCTGCTAAAACCCAGATAGATTTTCCCTTTATAAGAGGAAGAAAGTGAAGGCAAGCTCGCCTCACTGCCCTGAGCTCTAAAAGATTTATGCATAGGTGTGTCTCTGATGCGAACCACCGGCCTTGTGCCCTGTGTCCTCCAAGGTGCGTTCCCCAACTGATTAGGGAAGCATCCATGGTAAGCATGAGTGCTGGGGTTTGTTGCTGGAAGGGAACTCCTGTGCAGAGGTTTTTGGTCTTGTCCACCATTGTAGGGAAGCTAGAACATTGAGGGGAGGGGTTAGGAGCATCCTTAATGTGTGTTGGTTGGGCTTGAAGTTGGAGTTGAGCCAGCCCTGAAGACATCTCATGTGCGGTCTGGCATGCTGGACCACAAATGTGGTGGCTGCCATGTGACTAAGGAGCTGTAGGCAGATTCTTGCCTGCGTCCTGGGACAGACAGAGTGTATCAGTTGCATGACAGCAAGGAATCTGTGATTTGGGAGCAAAGGTCTGCTGTGGATTGAGTCCAGATGAGCTCCAATGAATTTGATCTGTTGAGGAGGTACCAGGGTAGATTTTTGGACATTTATTTGGGGGCCAAGGCTGTGAAAAAGGGAAATGGTGAAGGTCATAACTTGAAGTATCTTGTTCTAGCAGTTGCCCTTGATGAGGCAACCATCGAGGTATGGGAAGAGAGTGATTCCATGTTTGTGGAGGTGAGCGACGACCATCGCTAGTGTCTTGGAAAAAACTCTTGGTGCCGTGCAGAGTCCGAAAGGAAGAACTCTATATTGAAAATGGTTGTGACCGATTGTGAATCGGAGGATACGTCTCTGAGCTGGATGAATTGATATATGAAAATAAGCGTCCTGTAGGTCGAGGGCTGTGAACCAGTTCCCTTGATCCAGTGCAGGAATTATTGTGCCCAGTGTGACCATCTTGAATTTTTGTGTTTTCATGAATCTGTTCAGTTGGCGTAGGTCCAGAATAGGCCTCCATCCCCCGCTTTTTTCTGGGTTAGAAAGTAATGGGAGTAGAACCCTTTCCCTCGATGTTGTGTAGGCACAATTTCCACTGCGTCTAGCTGTAGAAAGTGAGCTACCTCTGTATGAAGTAAATGCTCATGGGAGGGACGGGGAAGGGTGAAGGGTAGGAGGGTAGCATATAAAGGGGATAGAGTAACCGGACTTAACTATTTTGAGGACCCAGCGGTCCTTTGTAATCTGCTTCCAGGCATGTTGGAAACTCTGGAGGCGGTTTCCAAATGGGCAAGTAGGCAGTGGATTCAAAGGGATGTCCTTCAGACCCTCGACCAACATTTCAAAATCGTTGTTTATTGCCCGGTGGGTGGGAGGTGGTTGCTGGAGGTTGATTTTGTCTGTGCTTAGTGGGTCTAGCGCAACTCCTAGTTATGTCATACGGTTTGGGTTGAGGCCAGTAATACTGTTAGGTGTGTGGCCTTTGGTAGGGTTGGTACTGTTGTCTCCTGGGGAAAGATGGATGAATGCCCATGGTGTGTAGTGTCGCTCTAGAATCTTTCATGGTGTGGAGAAGTTCATCCGTTTTTTTGAAAAAAAGTTTATCCCTATCAAAGTGGAGGTCCTCCACTTTGGTTTGCAGTCTTTTGGGATGCCAGATTCAGATAGCCATGAAGCTCTGCGCATAACCACAGCAGTTGCAGTAGAATGGGTCGCTGTGTCTGCCGTGCCTAGAGCTGGCTGTAGGGCCGTTCTGGAGATCAAGTGGCCCTCAACCAGGATTGAGTTAAAGTCTGTTCTCCTATCCTCTGGAATGAAGGAGGCAAATTCAAAGAGTTTATTGTAATTATCGAAGTCATAGCTGGTGAGGAGGGCAGAATAATTAGCAATTCTGAATTGTAAAGTGGAGGAGGTGTAAACCTTGCGACCAAAGAGATCGAGGCGTTTAAGGTCCTTGTCTTACGGGGTGGTCTGATATTGCGGTTGTTTTGTTGTGTGTGCAACTGCATCCATGACAAGAGAGTTTGTCTGTGGGTGAGAAAAAAGGAAGTCAGTGCCCTTAGCAGGAACATAATATTTACGTTCAGCCTTTTTGCAGGTTGGCATTAAAGAAGCTGGTGTTTGCCAAAGAATGTCAGCTGGCTCCAAGAGTGCATCGTTTATGGGGAGTGCAATCTTTGAGGGCGCAGAGGGTTGAAGTATCCTGAGGAGTCTATGCTGTGTTTCCTGAACTTCTTCTAAAGGAATATCCTGACTGAGAGCCACCCTCTTGAAAAGTTCTTGAAATTGCTTACAATCATCCACGTTCTGAGGGGGTGGAGGAAAGAGGGCTCCGTCTGAAGCAGGTGGAGATTTAGGGGCCAGTGATTCAGCATATGGTTCATAGCTCATGTTCTCAGGAGTGGGTTCAGGCATTTGAGAAGTGGACAGAGCTGGAGATTGAGGCACAGAAGGAGGTAGTGGTTCAGTAGAACAGGTCTGAGGGTGAGTGGTAGGAGGATGTGGCCAAGGGTACCACTGAGGCCATTGCATGGGATAGGAGAACCCACGTGGCATTCATGGAGGGATGAAGTAGGGAAACTGAGGCAGATGATTATGAACCATGGTCTGAGGTGGAAAAGGTTCCTGCGGAGTAGGAGAAGCGGTTTGGGAGAACTCCGTCTGCTGTTGCACCTCAGGTTCGCAGTCGTTAAAGGTAGCGAGTCCAGGTGGGGAAAGCAACTGTTCAAAAAATGAGCCCTGTGCATCCAGGAGCGGGGAGTTAGGCTCTGGTGACACTGAGAGGTCATATTGACTAAGAAACTGTTGGTCCTGCTCCCTGGGCTGCACTGAGCCTGAACTGTGGTCTAGTGCTTCATAAGTTGCAGTTTTGACTGGTACCCCAGGGCATTTGAAGGAGTTTGGCTGCATCCAGGGCATCCATTGCAGGTGCCGAGGGGGAAGGCAGGCTGGGTGCTGACATTCTTCCCAGCACCTGGGCAGAACGCGCAGTCAGCTCCGTGGCTGTTTTTAGTCTGTCAGCGCCGTTCTTGTTGGCGTCCACACTCTTCTTGGCGCTGAGGCAGAGCACGCAGCTGGCTCCGCGGCTATTTTTAGCTCGGAGCACGTTGGTGCCGTAAATGTGGTAGGTGCTGAAGCAGAGCGTGCAGCTTGCTTCGAGGCTATTTTTAGCCTGGAGGAGTTCGGCGCCACGGAAACCTTCCTGGCTTGGGAGGTCAGGTTCCTGCCTCTGCTGTCTGACACAGCCGCTTCAGAGGCTTGAGTAAAGGCTGAGGCGCCTGCCTGTGGCGCTGTCAGCACAGAGGGTAGGGCTGTGAGAGGAGACCCTTTACCCTTGGCAGTCTCTCCTCCCTGAGACTGCGCCTCTTGCCCCTGCTCCAGAGGGGGTGAGGCATCGCTCCCAGCAGGGTCTGTTCTGGTTGGGGACCAAGTGGGAGCGGGTTTAGCCATCCCCGTCTCCGAAAGCGGCTGCAGAGACTTTTCCATGAGGAACAATTTTAGCCGCAAGTCCCTGTCATGACGAGCTCTGGATTTAAGGCTCGTACAGTGCGTGCACTTCGCAGGGACATGAGTTTCCCTGAGGCACTTCATGCAGTGAGAATGCCCATCGGACCGTGGCATGGATTCCTGACAGGAAACGCACTTCTTAAATCCTGAGACAACTGGCCTCATGAATTAAAAATGGCAGCGGGGGAGAGTGTCTCAGCAGGAGACAAGCCTGAGGCAAAAAAGTTTTTTTTTAAAAAAAGAATTAACTAACTGAGTAACTACACTAAAGGAAGGGAAGAACACTTAGGATGTAACTAACAACTATTCTACTCTATGTTGGATTTTTCTACAGAGACCAGGGAAGAGAGAGAGCACTGCCCTGAATTCCATCGTTAGACGGGGATGGTTGAGAAGGAACTGAGGGGGGTACGGGACGCAGGAGCTCAGGAAGATTCCAACAGGATGGGAGATACCATCTGAGCACCTGTGTCCCGACCAGGCACTGCTACTGAAAATCTCCGATCAACGGCGCCAGGACGCAATGACACCTAGAGTGGAGCACCCACGGGGACAGCACTCGAAGAAGAACCTAAATTTCCACCTGCGAAGACATTTAGGTGCCTAAAATCTGCCACTGGGTATGCACACAGTCACCTCAGTTCTAAAACCTAGGTACTGTATCTCCCTCACACGAGAGCTCTGGCAGCAGCCTCTATTTCAGCATTCCCATGCCGACACAGCCAGCTGGAGAGGCAAGTGTCCTGGGTGCCAATTTCTGGGGGCGCCAGCTCAACACTGTGGAGTCAGAGTGTGTGACGTCACTTGGCTGGGTTTTTCCACCATGGCTGGCAAAACACCTAGGGCCAGCTCTGCCCATCTATCTTGCCTGTGGGGCCTCACTTTGGCAAGCAAGAGAGACTTCAATCACCTCGATATCTGCTGGGAGAGCAATACAACGGTGCACAGTCACTCCAGGAAGTTTTTGGAAAATGTAGGGGACAATTTCCTGGTGCAAGTGCTGGAGGAACAACTAGGGGCAGAGCTCTTCTTGACCTGCTGCTCACAAACTGGGAAGAATTAGTAGGGGAAGCAAAATTGGATGGAAACCTGGGAGGCGGTGACCATGAGATGGTCGAGTTCAGGATCCTGACAAAAAGAAGAAAGGAGAACAGCCTGGACTTCAGAAAAGCAGACTTTGACTCCCACAGGGAACTGATGGGCAGGATTCCCTGGGAGAATAACATGATGGGGAAAGGAGTCCAGGAGAGCTGGATGTATTTTAAAGAATCCTTATTGAGGTTGCAGGAACAAACCATCCTGATGTGTAGACAGAATAGTAAATATAGCAGGTGACCAGCTTGGCTTAACAGTGAAATCCTTGCTGATCTTAAATGCAAAAAAGAAGCTTACAAGAAGTGGAAGATTGGACAAATGAATAGGGAGGAATATAAAATATTGCTCAGGCATGCAGGAGTGAAATCAGGAAGGCCAGATCATAACTGGAGTTGCAACTGACAAAGAGTAACAAGAAGATTACTAGAGGTATGTTAGCAAAAAGGTGGTCAAGGAAAGTGTGGGCTCCATACTGAATGGGGGAAGCAACCTAGTGACAGAGGATGTGGAAAAAGCAAATATACTCAATGCTTTTTTTGCCTCTGTCTTCATGAAGAAGGTCAGCTCCCAGACTACTGCACTGGGCAGCACAGCATGGGGAGGAGGTGACCAGCCCTCTGTGGAGAAAGAAGTGGTTCAGGACTATTTAGAAAAGCTGGATGAGCACAAGTCCACGGGCTGCATGCACTGCATCAGAGGGTGCTAAAGGAGTTGGCGGATGTGATTGCAGAGCCATTGGCCATTATCTTTGAAAACTCATGGCGATCAGGGGAGGTCTCGGATGACTGGAAAGAGGTTAATGTAGTGCCCATCTTTAAAAAAGGCAAGGAGGATGATCTGGGGAATTACAGGCCAGTCAGCCACACCTCAGTCCCTGGAAAAATCATGGAGCAGGTCCTCAAAGAATCAATTTTGAAGCACTCTGAGGAGAGGAAAGTGATCAGGAACAGTCAGCAGGGATTCACCAAGGGAAAGTCATGCCTGACTAACCCAATTGCCTTCTATGATGAGATAACTGGCTCTGTGGATGAGGGGAAAGCAGTGGATGTGCTATTCCTTGACTTTAGCAAAGCTTTTGATATGGTCTCCCACAGTATTCTTGCCAGTAAGTTAAAGAAGTATGGGCTGGATGAATGGACTATAAGATGGACAGATCATAGAGTTAAATGGGTTGTGATCAATGGCTCCATGTCTAGTTGGCAGCCAGTATCAAGCAGAGTGCCCCAAGGGTCAGTCCTGGGGTCATTTTTTTTCAGTATCTTCATTAATGATTTGGAGGATGGCGTGGACTGCACCCTCAGCAAGTTTGCAGATGACACTGAACTGGGAGGAATGGTAGATATGCTGGAGGGTAGGGACAGGATACAGGGGGACCTAGACAAATTAGAGGACTGGGCCAAAAGAAAACTGATGAGGTTCAGCAAGGACAAGTGCAGAGTCCTGGATTTAGGATGGAGGAATCCCATGCACTGCTACAGACTAGGGACCGAATGGTTAGGCAGCAGTTCAGCAGAAAAGGACCTAGGGGTTACACTGGTAGAGAAGCTGCATATGAGTCAACAGTGTGCCCTTGTTGCTAAGAAAGCTAATGGCATTTTGGGTTGTATAAGTAGTGGTATTGCCAGCAGATCAGGGACGTGATTGTTCCCCTCTATTCAACATTGGCGAGGCCTCATCTGGAGTACTGTGTCTAGTTTTCCACAAGAAGGATTAGGGGGGCTGGAGCACATGAGTTATTAGGAGAGGCTGAGGGAACTGGGATTGTGTAATCTGCAGAAGAAAAGAATGAGGGGGGAATTTGAAGTTGCTTTCAACTACCTGAGAGGGGGTTCCAGAGAGGATGGATCTAGACCATTCTCAGTGGTACCAGATGACAGAACAAGGAGGAATGGTTTCAAGTTTCAGTGGGAGAGGTTTAGGTTGGATATTAGGAAAAATGTTTTCACTAGGAGAGTGTCGAAGCACTGGAATGGGTTCCCTAGGAAGGTGGTGGAATCTCCTTCCTTAGAGGTTTTTAAGGTCAGGCTTGAAAAAACCCTGGCTGGGATGATTTAGTTTGGGTTGGTCCTGCTTTGAACAGAGGGTTGGACTAGATACCTCCTGAGGTCCCTTCCAACCCTGATATTCTATGATTCTATGCTCAGAGTCCTGTGCTGAACAATGCTTCCCTCCCCTTAGCCTTTTTCCTACTTACATGACTTTAGAGTGGAAACTCAGATTCAAATCCCTCTCTGCTTGCTGTGGATCAGGGATTTGAACTCCCATCCCCCTTCAAGTTGCCCTAGCCACTGGGTTGGGGATTAGCATGAAGTAGGTCTCTTCTAGTCTTGCCTGTTGATGCTGTACCACTTTGTATAAATAATGAGTCACTGGGCCAGAAAACGAGTGACTGACTCAGTGAGGGCACTCAATGAGGATGGGGGAGGCCCCTGTTGAAGACCAGTCATTGACAACTTCCTTTTTGAAATACAGACATCAGAACTAGACAGTATCTAGTGATGGTTTCACTAAGGTCTTAATGTACTTGCTATTCCCATTTGTACATCCAGGGACCCCTTACAGCATCACATTGGGAACTCATGTGCAGTTGGTTATCTACCATAACCTCTCGGTCCTTTACAGGGTCACTGCTTTCCAGAATACAGTCCCCCATCCTGGTAGGCCGATTTATATTCTTTCTTCCTAGATGTATGACCTTGTATTTGGCTGTATTAAAATGGATGTTCAAATGAGCCCAATTTATCAAGCAATCCAGTTTGGTTGTTCCCATCATTATTTACCACTCCAATTTTTTATCTCGTCTGCAAACTTTACCAGCAATGATTGTATATTTTCTCCCAGATTATTGATTAAGATAAAGAACAGAATCCTTTGGGACCCCACTAGAAACACTGAATGATGGTTACAATTACTTTTTAAAGCTATTTAATATAGGCTATGTTGATTTTGTGTAGTGCTAATCTTTTTTAATCAGAATGCCACGCAAAACTAAGTCAAATGCCTTGCAATAGTCTACAGGAGAATATTATATTAACAAGAATCAGAGAAGTAGCCGTGTTATTCTGGGATTGCAGAAGTGACAAAGAGTCCTGGGGCACCTTAAAGACTAACTAAAATATTAGACCATAAGCTTTTGTGGGCTAATACCCACTTCATCAGATGCATGCAGTGGATGCATCCAGCAAAGTGGGTATTAGCCCACAAAAGCTTATGCCATTATATTAACAGTTACTTTTACCAACCAAACTTTTAATCTCATTAAAAATATCCAGTTTGTTTGACAGAACCTATTTTCATAAAATCATGAAGACTGGCACTAATTATGCTACCATCTTTAACTCTGTATCAGCCTTTCCATGATTTTGCTAGGGATTAATGTCAGGATAATCCACATATACTTCCTGAATAATCCTGTTTACCCTTTTAAAATACTGGTACAACAGTAGCATTATTCCAGATCTCTGAAACTTCCCTAGTGTTCCAAGACTTGTTAAAAATCAACATTAATGGTTCAGAAAGCTTCTTGGGCAATTCTTTTAATACACTGGTAACCTGTAGATTTAAAAACATTCCTGCTAGGAATACCACCTCTCCTCTGAAGTTTTGGGAAGATAAATTGTTTACAATATTTATTTTTTGGCGTATGCAATCTGACCAAGCCAAGCCATAGCATTCTTATTAGCGATGTTCGAGGGACAAAAACCTCCAGGGAGTCGAGTCATTTTGCAGTCCTCCACAATGTGTGTGTCATGGTGTGTGTCTGCCCACACTGACATAGTGGACTGTCTTTAAAACACCAACAACATTTCACTGCTGTTTATAAAGAACTAAGAGGCATATTTTCAAAGATATTTATGCACCTAAAGATTAAGACAGGTGCCTAGTAGGATTTTCCAAAAGGCTAAGGTGCCCAATTCCCACTGAGATCAAATTTGACATTTACTGTAATCAATGAGAGTTTCGTACCTCATTGTTAGATGCCTAAATATCTTTAAAAATCTGGCCCTGTTACACTAGGATTAAAGCAACATATACAGTTTCATCCCAGTCAAATTCTGGTGTTTGAGGAAGATTTCCACTTCTTTCAGATGCTCTTTGAGCCTACTGAGCTCAGGAAGATTTTAAGAAGTGCCAAATGGATGTTGGAGCACAAGCCCTATTAACTGTCCTTGACCTATAATGGGACTTGAAGCCCTAAATCCCTTAGGCACATTTGAGTACCTCCGCCTCGTTCATATCTGTTCTTACCCAGGCAGAGTTTATTCTCCCCTACTACTTTGGATTTTTGGTCCTTGAAAGGCCACCCCATGCCCCTCCACTGGGTTGGCTCTGAACTAGACACCAGGCTCATTCTAGGGTTTGGAGCTTTGAACTTTGCCCTTCAACATGCTCTTAGCATCTCTCCACGTAGTGTTTACTCTTAGAGAACTAATCCCTTAGGACTCTGAAATTGCTGGGGTGTGCTCAGGATCTTGCTTCCCCTCTTTTTGCTCTGTCCTACCTATTGGTTGCCAGTCCCATCCCCTGTTCTGTGTGTGTGTGTGATATGACTAAAACTGCTCTCAGGAATGAGAATGGGTCTGCATCCTAAAGTGACTCCATGCTCAGAAATGTTGCACTAGCTCTTTTTAAATGCTGAGTGTATTCTTATGTTGGTTCCTTCTGTTTCAGACTGGGCTGTAAATGACTTGCATGTGTTTGTAGTAGTGGAAGTTGTATTTTAAGCACTTGGCATTAAGTCTTCCAAAGAAATTAAGACCATCTCCCTGTGATGTATTTTCTCTCTCAGGAAGCTGTTTCTAATGACCTATGGCGCTTACAACTGATTGCCTCCAATGGAGGGCTCATTGTTTTTCTCAAGGGGTTCAGAAAGGTTTCACTGTAATACTGTTTCTTTCGGTGGTGGCGGGGGGCGGGGGGCAGGAGGCAGGGGAAGGATCTGTTCTAGGAATTATCTGGGGGCAGGTCTCTTGCCTGTGCTACACAGGTGGTCAGAGTAGATGATTCCAATGGTCCCCTCTGGCCTTGGAATCTATGAAAGCAAGGGAGAAGGGAGAGAGGGTCATTTTGCAAATGGGAGGAGGCCAAGGCTAGGCAAGGCTCCTTAACTGGACACCTCACAAGCTTAACAGACAAAGGTCCTGTGCATTCCAAATAATTACATCTTAGAAAATTCAAAGCCAATGCCTTGTAGGTTCAACTTGTGCCCTGCTCCTGAGGGCTATTTCTAGGCCAGAGGTCAGTGTTCACACCGAAGCCACTGCAGATACGTCTCCTCTGAGAAAGGACACCCTAAGTTTGTCAGCTAGGTTTGAAAGGTCAGCTTTCATTTAAAAAATAGTGCTAGCCTTCACAGTTGCAGAGAAAAGCTCACACTTAATCCAACTGCATGATTTTTGGGATCTGACTCATGATTTTTGAGGTTTGGCAGTACAGACCTTTACTGAGTTGGACTCAAGATGCTATGTATATGACCACTCACATGTGTGATGGGTAAAAGCTTCATTTGGGCTGCACTGCTAACACATTCATAGCTCTGCCATGCATGTAAGATGTGTTTATTCCAAACTGAAGCCAAACAATCCTGTATTCCATGCCATCATGTATTCTTTATTTATCTCTGTCTCTCCTCCCAAAACCTCTCCCTGCACACAATCTCATCTCAATGAAAAAGCTTTCTCTTCTACATGTCCAGCCTTCCAAGATCCCTCAGGCACCCTCCATCTCATTTAAAATACCAGCTAGAACATCTTCCTTCCTTCTTACCGAGACTCTTAAATAACAGTTGAGCAACAGAGAACTAACAGATTGCTAACTGTACAATCTCAGGGTCAGATTGTCAAGGTATTTAGGTACCTTAAATGAAAGAGATACTGTAACTGTGGTTCTTCGAGATGTGATGCAGACACATGTTCCAAATAAGTGTGCACACGCTGGAGTTGGAGCCTTTTGCCTAGCACAGGGGTGGGCAAACTACGGCCCGGGGGCCACTTGTGGCCTGCGAGCCGTTTTTATCTGGCCCACGAGCTCCTGCCAGGGGAGCGTGACCAGTGATCCTGCTCTCCTCGGCCGAGCGCACCCGGAGAGCGGGCCGACTGCTGGCTGGGCGTGCCGCCCGCACAGCAGGGCTGGCGCGCCACCAGGGACAGCGGCCCCGCAGCCGGTAGGCGGAGTGCGCCGTGGGGGACAGTGGCCCCGCAGCAGGCCGGCTGGGCGCCCATGGGGGGACAGCGGCCCCGCGGCAGGCCAGCTGTGTGCACCGCGGGGGACAGCGGCCCCGCGGCAGGCCGGCTGTGTGCACCGCGGGGGACAGCGGTCCAGCAGCCCCACAGCCGGCAGGGCATGCCACAGAGAGAGCGGGGCTGGTGGGCCGTCCAGAGCCCAGGACAATGGCCCTCGGCAGGCCGGGCATCGCCCGGAGAGCAGGGCTGGCTGGGCGCCCCCGACAGCAGGCCCGTGGCTGGCTGGGCGTACCACCTGGAGCCCGGGACAGGTGGCCCACAGCTGGCCAGGCGCTCCACTTGGACAGTGGGGCTGGCGCGCCGCCCGGAGCCCGGGACAGCTGGCCCGCTGATGGCCGGGGTGCCTTGAGCCCAGGAGAGCTGGGGTGGCGATCTGCCTGGGAGAGCGGGCCCATGGCTGGCTGGGCACTCTGCCCCTGAGCTGGCCGGCGGCTGGCCAGGCGCTCTGCCTGGAGCCCAGGAGCATCATGGCTGGCGCTCAGCTGGGGAGAGCAGGCCTGGTGGATGGTCCCCCTCCCCTCCAGCTCTGGAGATCAGGACTGCTGTTTTGCTGGTCTTCACCTTGCTCTTCAGGGATGGGCAGTCATTTTCAGCACCATCTTCAGGGAAGATTCTGCAGGCAAAACTCCACATTCTTAAGGTCTGACCTCACCAGCTCTTCAACAGAGTTTATTTGAATATCTCTGAATTGTTAATTTCGTGAGCATTCATGGCCCACCATGAGGTTATCGGGATGTGGGAAGTGGGAGGGGCTTGGAAAGGGGCGGGGCCAGGCTACCCGGCCTTCTATAGAGTTTCGCAACACCGATGTGGCCCTCAGGCCAAAAAGTTTGCCCACCCCTGGCCTAGCAGAACCCACATAGGCTGGAGTTTGCTTCTTCGGTCTATAATCCCTCCTCTGGCTATATGAGGCAGCACTGCCACAACTTGCTCAGCCTCTTCACACCGAATATCTAGGGCAGGATTTTGCAAGCGTCATTGCACCGCGAGCCACTTCTGATAACAAAAATTACTACATGACCCCAGGAGTGGGGACTTAGCTCACCCAAGCCCTGCTGCCCCGGGTGGGAGTGGGAGTGCAAGGTGGACTGTAACCTGCACCCTGCTGCTCAGGGCTGAAGCTGTTGGGATTCAGCTTTGGCACGGGGCAGTGGGGCTCAAACTTTGGTCCCAGCAGGTTTAAGCCAGCTCCGGTGGCCCCATTAAAATGGGGTCACAACCCACTTTGGGGTCCTTACCCACAGTTTGAGAACTGCTGGTCCCGGGGAAGACACTAATGCAGAAGGAATGGGGGGCAGGACGTGGACTACACGTCTGCATTACATCTCAAAGAACCACAATTACAGTAAGTAACAGTTTCTTCTCCTTCAAGTAGGCGCAGACGTGTATATTCAATAGGTGACTCACTCTCCACTTGCCCCAAAATGGCTAAACAGATTTTGCTGAAACTTAAAATATATATATATATATATCAAAATCAACAATTCACCTGGAGACAGAGGCCAAAGACATAACACTGCAGCCTGGAAAGAGAAAGTCTGAAAATGTTGAGAATGAGGGAGAAGATGGGAACTTAATTCTCACGCCACTGCTACTTTGGTATACAGCTCAGCTCCATGGAAGAACCAGTACTACCACTGTGATTAATAGCAGAGCCACTGGATAAACTGCCAGTATCTTGCACCTTTGACTTGTGGGCCTACTCCCTGCCTGCTAGTCCCTCTCCACAGGAAATATTCTAACGTTCCAAACCTCTGGCCAGCTTCAAACAGTTTTTGAAAGAGCCTGTCAGAGAAACTCCTGCTTCTTGCCTCTGAAGTGTAGAATCTCTCAGTGTGTCTGAGGGGCTGGACACGTAGTGCTGCTAACACTCACAGTTTGTTACATCCACGTGTGATCTCTTGAGCAGCTCAAGAATTTCTTACTGGTTTGTGCAGGTGCATTTCTAGCCTGTGACCACCAGGGGGAACTCCTCACAGCCTGAGCTGCTGGCTTTGGCTGGCAGTTTCAATTGACCAGCACCTGAAGTGCCACCCCTAGGTTTGCTGGGTCCTATAAGGCAGAGCTTCCAACAGCTGCTTGCTGCTGCCACACAGATTTCCTGCCTACTCATTTTACAACGGACCCCTCTTTCTATCAGAAGTGAAGAGTCCTGAGGCTACAGAGCGGCACTGAGGGGCACATCCCATCAAAGTTTAGCCTCCCTGCATGAATTATTTTAGCATCCCCTAGTCGGGGTCTGTCAAACACTGCGCCCCACATCTGGCCTCAGCAACTTGGGAAGCCTCCATTTTCTGCTGTTTGTGTGCAGAGCAGGGCCCTAGCCCAGGGAGTGGCAGCAGCTTCAGCCCTGTTTAACCTCCCACCATGCTACACTGGGAGGGTAGAACAATGCTGGGGGGTGAGAGAAGGCAGGTGTATTGGCCCTCCATTCCTAAGCCCTGGTCAGCCAGCTGCCCTTGCGCAGCAACTGCTCTGTGTAGATGAAGCAGGGGACAGGACAGGGGAGACAGGAGAGCAGGGGGAAGCCTCCCGGGGGAAGCCTGGGGAGTGAGTCTCTCCCACCAGCCAGAAGTGGGTAAATGCCCCCAGTTTGTGTGTGTGTGCTGAATTTGCATCATGAAACACACACACACAAAGAGCCCCGCTGAGTGCAAAAAACAGACAACATCAATGATTTTTAAAAATTATCATTTGACAGACCGACTTGTAATTTGGGGGGTGGGGAGCTGTATCATGATATTTGAACTCCCAAGGTTGGTAATAGCATGGCCCTGGAGTGGTAGCAGATTTAAGGTCCAATATCTCACCCCCTGCCTAAATAAAGATTGGTGTTATATGCCACTTAGAAGGGTCTTCCCATGGAATACAGTACCCCTAGCAGACCCCCCAGATATAGACTAGCTCCTTTAGGGGATTTTTTTTGAGATTTCTCAAATGTATAATTTTCAGTGTTGCCAATTTTATTGCAAATCTAATAATATTTGCTGTTTTTCTCAAAGATGAAGCTCCTGGAGAAGCTCAGCTTTCATCTAAAAATGTTTTGCTAGCCTTCACAGTTGCAGGAAAGGTTCATTCTTAACCCAACTGCATGATTTTTGGGATCCGACTCATGATTTTTGAGGTTTGGCAGTACAGATCTTTTCTACCCCTCCAAGTCCTGGAAAGTTGAATTCAAGATGTTATGTATATGACCACTCAAATGTGTGATGCTGGGTAAAAGCTTCATTTGGGCTGCACTGCTAACACATTCATAGCTCTGCCATGCATGTAAGATGTGTTTATTCCAAACTGAAGCCAAAAAATCCTGTATTCCATGCCATCATGTATTCTTTATCTCTGTCTCTCTTCCCAAAACCTCTCCCTGCACACAATCTCATCTCAATGAGAAAACTCTCTCTTCTACATGTCCAGCCTTTCAAGATCCCTCAGGCACCCTCCATCTCATTTAAAATACCAGCTAGAACATCTTCCTTCCTTCTTACCGAGACTCTTAAATAACAGTTGAGCAATGGAGAACTCAATGCTAACTGTGCAATCTCAGAGTCAGATTCATTTAAGTCCCTTAAACACCTTGACAACAGTTACTGTAACTGTGGTTCTTCGAGATGTGATGCAGACGTAAATGTAAGTGTGTTCATGCTGAAGTTTGAGCCTTTTGCCTACCCATAGAGGGGCAGTGTTCGTGTCTTGTGTCTATAACCAGTATATGAGGCAGCGCCGCCCCGACCCTCCTCAGTTCCTTCGCACTGAATGTCTAGGGGAAGACTCCAATGCAGAGGGGATGGAGGGCAGGTTGTGAAATACACGTCTCCATCATGTCTCAAAGAACCACAGTTCTTCTTTTAGTAGACGCAGATGTGTATGCCTAGTAGGTGACTTACAAACAATTCCTTGTCAGGAGATGGGGCTTGAATAAGGATTGCAGGACTGCTCTTCCAACACTAGCTTCTGCTCTGGAACAATCAGGTAATGGTCTGTAAATGTATGGATGGATGGCTCTTGCGAACATCCAATATGGAATGATCACTGAGGAACACCACCAGTGTTGCCTGTGCTCCATGGAATGAGCCCATACCTGCTGAGGAATCACAGCTGGTGCTGTTCATATGCAGTCTAAATACAAGACATCATCATCTGATGAAGGGGGCTGTAGCCCACGAAAGCTTATGCCCAAATAAATGTGTTAGTCTCTAAGGTGTCGCAGTACTCCTCGTTGTTTATCTATCAAGAGAAAGCCTATGCAGACACTGCTTGTCCCTTTATGCAGTCTACATAGGAAACAAACAGGCAAGGGGAAGCACAAAACAGTTCAGTTCTATTCAGTGTCTAACATTTGGAGGCGTTGCTCCTCGGGGGAGGAATGCAGCTTAGGGGAAATACAGACAAATACACCATCTGGTTCAAACGCACATTGGATAAGAATTTTGGGTGTGACTGCATCATTATCTTGTCCTTGAAAAACAGGCTACCGAGAATGCCGTTTTCTGAGACAGGAGGGGCAATGAGCAGGAAGCATGGGGCTCGAATGGAGGTCCAATTAGAGCTGCTAAAACAGCGTTAAGGTCCCACAAGGGGACTGGCCCTTGGACCAGAGGGTGCGGATGGAGAAGTCCTTTCAGAAATTTCATCACCATGGTGTTGGGAAAAACTGATTTCCCTTGGAGGAAACATGGATATTGTTACCAAGTGCATTCTCCAAGATCTGAGTGCCAAGCCCAATTTCTGAAAGTGCAGCAGGTACTCCAAGATGTGCTGGATGGAAGTCCCCATTCTTCCACTTTGCCAACTAAGCTGTCCAAGTGGAAGGTTTCCTACTGCTAAGTAGGACCTGTTGGACAGTCTCTGGCAATGCTCTTCCTCCTCATTTAGCCATGCAGCAGCCACGCCATAAGGTGTAGGGAGCTGATCGCCAGACGCAGAATGCAGCCATAGTCCTGTGCAAAGAGGTTGGGAAGGAGAGGCAGCGGCATGGGAGACTGATCTGACAGAGCAAGGAGGCTCAAAAACCAACACTGTCTTGGCCATGCCAGGGCAATCAGGATGAGCCTGGCTTAATTCACCCTGAGCTTGGCAATGCCTAGGGAATGACTGGGACAGGAGGGAAGGCATATAAGAGAGTCGACTGCCAGCTGCAGTGAAAAGTGTCAAGAGAGAAAGAGCCTGGGCTGAGACCCTTCCCGAGAGTAGAACAGGTGACACTCCTTGTTTTCCCTTGTTGCAAACAAATCAATGATGGGGATGCTCCAGCCTGTGAGAACAATCTGAAGGACACTCCTTCAAGGAACGATTCATGGCTCAGGGAGAAAAATCTGCTGAGACACTCCGCAAGATGGCTCTGCCTCCCTGGCAAGTGGACAGCTACCAGGGTGCTGTTTTCTTTGATGCAGAACTGCCATAGGTTGATTGGCTCTAGGCAGAGCAATCTGGAGTGGGCTCCCCCTTGTTTGTTCACATAGTACAATACGGTGGTATTGTTGGTAATGCCTGATGTGGTCCTGGAAGGCACGACACACATTGTAGATAGCCTGAAGCCCCAATACATTGATGTGGAACGAGGTTTCCTGTTCCACCATAGGCCCTACACCCTCAAAAAGTCCAAATGTGCGCCCCCGCCAGCCCAGAAGGGATGATTGTTAACCACTGATTTAATCGGGGACTCCACCTGTCCAGTGGAGGAAGTGAACCAACCAGGCCAGAGATGCCTGGGCTGTAAACCATCCTGAGCCACATCGGAAGAGGGTGAAGATGCAACCTGGTAAACTAGAGCACCTGAACACATGGCCCAACAGGCTCAAACACATGCAACTCAGCAACTGGTAATCAAGGTAAGGGAAGATGTGGATTCCCTTCCTCGTGAGGTATGCCATGAGCACTGCCATATATTTAGTGAAAACTCAGAGGAAGGGGGAGGAGAGAGAAGAGGCCAAATGACAGAATTATATACTGACAATGGCATTCTTCTACTAAGAAGCAAAGAAACTACCTGTGACTTGGTACAATGACCACATGAAAATAAACATCCTGAAGAGCAGCAAACCAGTCCCTCTAAGGTGGAGCAGGGCAGATGGCTACGACTGTGACCACATGGAACTTCACATATCTGATGAATTTGTTGAGTCTGCAAAGGTTGAAGACAGGCCTCATCCTGCCCTTGGATTTTGGTATCAGGAAGTCCTGGGAGTGGTGTCTCTGCATGGTCAGTGTATGCACCCCAAAGACTTTATGGTAGTCATGGAATCCTTAAAGGAAAGCAGGGTTTCACCCGTCTTGTCTGAAAACAAGGCCCTACCATCAAAAGACAAGTCCTCAGTTGTTTGCTAGACATCCAGAGCAATCCCAGAGTTTTGGAGACAGGGAGCTCCTCATAATAATCCCCAAGGCCATCGCTCTGGTCGAGGTGTCCGCAATATCAAGGGCCGATTGCAAAGACATCTTGGCCATCAAGCAGCCTTCGGTGACACACACACAAGAGTCAAAAGACGCTTCAGGCAACTGCTCCTCAAATTTGTCCATAGTCA
The DNA here is from genome assembly GCA_007922305.1 of Dermatemys mawii. Taxonomy (NCBI): domain Eukaryota; kingdom Metazoa; phylum Chordata; order Testudines; family Dermatemydidae; genus Dermatemys; species Dermatemys mawii. The sequence goes on from ML677388.1 coordinate 14,214,659, forward strand.
ACCAATTGAGAAAGTCATATTTGGACAGTAAAGCTTGCTGGTTCACAATCCTCATCTGTAACTGTGAGGAAATGCATACCTTTCTGCCCAAAAGGTCCAAACACTTAGAGTCTCGGTCTTTGGATGTGGACTTGAACCTGTCCTGCCATGACCATCAGGGAGTTTGGGGCCAGATGAAAACAGACCTCCTTTTATCCCCGTTTATTCCAAAATAGCACTTCTCCAAACACTTGGCCACTGTACCTCCAAGAGTGCTCACAGGTTTAAAGAGCACCTCATTAATTGGGATGGTCACCCTTCCAGGGCTGGAAAATGTCCACGTGTTTATGAGTATTCTCCTGGAGAAACTCCCCTTGAATTCAGAAGGATGTGGCCACCTGACGTAAGAGTTCCGGTTATGCCTTGTAATCCTTCAGGATGGAAGGGCAAGATGAACCAGGCAGCATCGCATCATCTGGGGACGAGGACTACGCTGTTGGTTGAGCCATAGACGGGTCCTGCTGCTGAGGTAGAGTCTCCAGATGAAGAGACTCTGAGCCTCCACAGGGAAGGTGAACCATGGATGCCTGGGCTTGCGGCTGGTCTTCAGCCACCATCATCACATGAGCAGGTGATCGCACATTTGATCTGGATGCTGAGCAAGACCTCCAAGAGCGAAGAGCATTCCACTGAGTCCAAGGGAGCCACTGGTAAGATTAGAGCATTGGTGGCCTGAAGGTGCTGGATCGGGGCCTACGTTCTGGCCTCAGGGCCCATGCCAATCCTGGTAGCTGTACTGGTCTACCAGTTACCTTTGGATCTCCTCCAGCAAAGTGGATGAAGATGACTCTGAAATGGAGGAGTCCTGTGACCTCTGAGACATAGGGTTTGGGGGAGGAACAACTCCAGAGGGGACCAACAGGTGATCCCAACATATCCATCACCTCCAATGTAGTCGGCACTGCTGGTGCCAAATATGCTGGTGCCACAGCCAGGTCAGTCCTGGTTCAAACAGCAGTACCAGAGAGCCTGAGTGCCTCGATGTTGAGGAAACCCTCGTACTGAGGAGCCCATCCCAGCTCTGGTGCCATGTCCTTACCAACCATCAGAAAGGGTGCTTCCTGGTATGGTGCTGAAGGGCCTGAGAGTTGGGCGACATGCTCCAACTGGGGACCGCTACAGGCACCAGCCTTGCAAAGTCTTAGATCAGCAGCAATGATGGGACCAAAAGGCACAGGTCTGCTACAGTCTGGTATGCTGATGTCACAGACACGGTCAGTACTGGCATCCCTCCAGTCGGTACTTGACTCAGTAGATACCTGGAGGCCAGAACTAGAGTCAGCAGTACAGGGTTTCTGCCCTTCCTGCCTTGTACCAAGGGAGGAACAGATGTACATGTGCCATCCTGTGTACCAGGACTGTTTCCATACCAGTTAGCACTCTGCTTAGGGAAGGCAGAAGAGTTGCTCTGGGACAACTCTTCTTTGGCACCAACAACAGAGAATGACTCTGTGCCTCTTCGGAGAGGCCACTGCAGCATTTTCTGAACCCAACGACTATCTGTGGCCCAAGAAATGCCCCTGTGTGGGCTCAGGCCAAGTGGCTTGTTCAAGCAGGTGCTGTTTGTGGCAAAGGACCTCCACCACCTGAGTCCTCTTCTTGAACAATCTACAGATGAACAGCGCTCCTTAAGGTAGGCTTTGCCAAGGCGCAGCAAGCACTGCGTGTGGGGTCACTGTGTGGAGACACCACTCCACATGAAGGGCAATGCGTGAACCCGGGGAGGGCATCGTGCAGGGGGAAAGGGGGCACCAGACACTAATACTCTATTTTTTTTTTTATAAACTAAACTAAAACTCTTAACTATGTACAATAAGCTACGCAGAGGATGAACGCGAGGTTGTGAAAACCACCACTACATGAGCTCTGACTCCAGTTAACGGGTGATGAGAAGGAATTGATGGGGGTTGGCGCAGTGCCATCTCACATTGTCGAGTGCTGCCCCTCTAACAGTACTGCTAGGCAAAAGTCTCCGGCTCCAGTGTTTGGGGTGCACACACACCTATTTGGAATATATGTCTGCAGCTATACAAAGAAAAAATGTGCCTAGTGGGATTTTCAAACATGCCTATTAGGTCCAATACAGATCCACTAGGTGCCTATCAACGTCTTTAGGTGCCCATATATCTTTGATAATCTGGCCCTAACTCTCTAATGACAATAGATGCTAAAAAGTAAAGCTGTGCTCCATTGTATACTTCCTGAGAGGTGAAGTTAGTTCTAGGGAAGAAAGCAAGGTTTGGAAAACACAAATACCTTCTCACATATTCATCTATATTCCCAAATGGAAACCTTTGTTCAGTGGCAAATACCTTTGGCTGAGAACTCCCTCCCTTCCACAACCACCCTACAACCCTTTGATCTCTTCTGCACTTTATTTGTGCTTCAGACCAACACTTAAAATGGCTGTGGGAGTTAATGCGAGTGCCCCTGCTGTTTGTATTGTATAGATCAGGGGTCTCCAAACTTTTTTGACCACGCACCCCCTACTAGAAAATTTTTTTTGAGTAGGCACCCCCACGGGGGAAGCCCCACCCCCATTCATCCACTCCCTCCCACTTCCCCCCCAACTGCCCCTCTCTAAGCAACCCCTCCTTCTCCCCTAACTGCCTGCCTGGGGCCGGTCCCTGCCGCGGCACCTGGCTCCTAGGGCCCATCTCAGCCGCGGCGCCCGGCTCCCGGGGCCGCCGGGTCTCAGCTGCGGCGCCTGGCTCCCGGGGCCGCCGGGTCTCAGCCGCGGCATGCAGTGCCTGGGGCTGCAGCACGTGGCTCCTCGGGCCGGGGCTGCAGCCACGGAGCCTGGCGCCCGGCTCCCAGGGTTGCATCCATGGCACGCAGCTCCCGGAGCTGCAGCCGTAGCACATGGCTCCTCCTGCCGGGGTTGTAGCCGCGGCTCTTGCAGAGGAGCTGCCGGGGCAGCCTGGCTCCTCCTGCCTTATTGGAAACCTCTTGGGTTTCCAATGAGACAGGAGGAGCCGGGCTGCTCCGGCAGCTCCTCTGCAAGTGCTGCGGTGGCCTCGGCGGCAGGAGGAGTCGCCCTGCTCCTCCTGCCGCCGAAGCCGCCATGGCGCTTGGAGAGGAGCCGCCCGGCTCCTCCAGCTGCCGGGCCGCGCACCCCCGGGAGTGGTCTTGCGCACCCCAGTTTGAAGACCACTGATCTCGATACTGCATAAAGAGCGGCTACACTGAACTGGAATGGTAATTAAAACACATATTATTTAGCATGGCCAGAATGGACACACCCCACCAGATGAAAGTTTTAAAGTACATCAGGGATTCTCAGTCCTTTTCAGAGAGAGAACCCCACTTTAATAGTGAGAACATCTCCTGGATTTCCCCTTATGCAAGCTCTCCTCTCATTGACAACTGAATAACATCCTCAATAGCAAGGACAAATATGCTAGGAAAGTAGTTCAGGTGTTTTAAGCTTTTTCTCAAAGTGATCTAGCAACTTGGAACCAGGAAGAGACTGCAACAGCACGCAACCAGCTGTCTCTCTGTGGTCTGCTAGGGAGCTGTTTGAAGTATGTCACATATGGAAGTGATACAGCTAGTGCCCCTTTAAAAATGGAAGTTGAAAGTTCAGACTGAAGCAGTGCAGCACTTTTTAAATAAATTATTTGCTATTTCCTGCTGTCTCTACCTTGCAAAGCTTGACTTTAAAAGATATATAGGCTCATGACTAAGCTGGGACCAATTATTTCCTCTCTTAGCCTTGGCAAGAACAGATAAGTATGGTTTTATTTACACAGGAAACAGTACAAAAACATGGCAAATGGGAACACAACTAATCAGCCCAGTTTTCCAAAGTCGCTAATTAATTTGGATGCCTCAATATTTAGATAATCAGTTGAAGTGAACTGGAGCTGTGGGAATGTAATGCCTCTGAAAATCAGATGTTAATATTTCAAGTTGGGCATCCTACAATTAATGGATAATTTCAAAAAGAGAATGATGGTTAAAAGTAGCAGAAGGCAGAAAACACTTACTGGTAATGTTGTGCGATTCCAGGTAGAAGCAGTGACAGGATCATGGGCATAGATCCTTCGAGTAGATAGCTCAGATGCACTTAAACTACTTTGGGTCCTTCTGAATTCTAATTCAGGAGTATTCCAAGAATTAATAGTGGCCCTGGACCTTCTTGAATTCTGTTCACGTAAATGTATTCTTGCATTGGCCCCTTCCATTTCAGAGAGGTCTGTAGAGGACTTGCATGCCTTTGTACGAGTGGAAGCTGTATTTTTTTCCACTTTGATTTGAGAGTCTTCCAAAGATTGTAATCCCCGCCTTGTCCTCCAAGAACTTCTCAGAGTGATGTGTTTTGTCTCTGGTGAATCTGATTCTAAAGGCCCATGGCTTTTCCAGCTGATTGTCTCTAAGGATGGCTCACAATTGTTCTTCTCAATGGGTTCAGAAGGTTTTATCATAATACTGCTTCTTGATATTAGTGTTTCTGTCCTGTTTCTCAGAACTAAGTCCCCAATTTTATCTGCCTCAGATAATTTCAGAGCAATATCACTCTTATTAATTGAGATCTCAAAAGGTGTACTGATGTTGTTTGTTACGGTTGATAGCTCATTTGGAGTGACTCTCATATTGCTGGTAGAAGTATGTCTTTCCTTTGCTGGTTCATTTGTGCTGGTCCTCGTGTTGGCTGGCTCAGAGGGGAAGATTGTTATGCTGCTTGTCATTTTATTTGTCACAGTTTTAAAGAGAGATTTCTGTTTTTGAGAGTATTCTTCAGATCCAGCCCCTCCCATTACTTCTTTCATGTCCTTTTCAATTATTACAGGTTTTATGATGGCTTTTGATCTCAAAGCTTCTCTAGGGCTGAATGACCTTCTGGATTTCAATCCTACACTGGTGGCATCCGAAGATGTCTTTATGGATTTGAGGGGGCCATCTTCGTTTCCAGTATTTTTATCATTTTCAAAGAGAGATGCTCTGAGAACTCCTCTGGAGCTTGAGAATTCTCTGGAACTGGGTTTCTTTCTCATCTCCAGTTCTGACTCAGAAGTAGCATTGGTGCTTTTACCCATTTCCTCATCTGTACTAAGTTTTTCAAGGCTAGCTGGTTTCATGGCTTTGGATCTCAGAGTGTCAGATTTTATGCCAACATTTATCTGACCTGTAACTAATGGTGCAGATTGGTCCATTTCTTCCTTACCTTGACTTGTGAGAATCTGTAAGATGTCTTCTTGACTTTTTGAGCTGTTTGAATACTTTATTAAAGTTGGAGGCTTTGTATTTTCATGAAAAGTATCTGTAAATTCGCTTTCTTGGGAGTTTATTGTTCGTTTAGATTTCCCTTCTGGGGACTGTCTGTGAGATAAAACAGAAACTGTTGCTGCTTCTGCTTTAGAGCTGGTGGATTCAGCTGCTAACATCTGAGAAGAGAGATGGTATCTAAATGATGAAGCTGTTTCATTGGATGGTGCATGATTACTTTTCATAAAGGGTATCTCTATACATAGATCAGACATCTCTGCTTGGCTTCTTTTCATTTTTTCAGTCGAAGATACAGTTATTTCTCCTTTGCTTGATTTTTCATCGAGTGCATCAGACTTACTTTGGCAAACATCACTAAATGTTTGAGATGGCTTTTCAACCTTGCTCTTCAGTCCACTTTCATTCCCAGGTTTGGAAGATGCTTTCCAAGATTTGTGCTCATGTGCAGCTGGTGGGTATCGACTCAGCACAGATGGCTGCTCTCTCGATTTCTTCACTTCATTTTGTGCAGCACCATTATCTTTCTGCATAGATAAATATGTACCAACTGTTGATTTGTCTTCCATTCTTTTTGTGTTAGTAATCACAGTGTCTAGTAGAGCAGAAGTACTAGATGCCTTTGGTGTTTTCCTAGTAATTAAACTGGGACTGGGAACTTGCTTGCTACTTGTGGTATAATTGTCATTATTGGAAGAGAACTCTCTGTTCCGTGTTCTTTCCCGTCTATGCTGAGGTGAAAGCGCCCGTGACTTCTGTTTTGAAATTGCTGGCTCAGCTGTGAGACCTCTGTATTTAGGTCTGTCATGTCTAATTCTGCTGGAGAAGTTCATTTCTTCACTTTCCACCTCACCGTTCTCCATATCCTTTTGGCTTTTTATTTGAATTTTTATTTCTTCCAATTGACCAGTAAGGAGCTTGTTTTTATTCTGTTCACTCAGATAACTATCTTGCAAGTCATTATTTTTGGCTTTCATTTTTTTAAGTTCTTCTTCTAAAGATTCAAAATGTTTAATCTGAGTTTTAAGTTTCTCAATTTCCTGGTTGAGATCTTTCACTTTGTTGTCTTCTTGATTTTTATTCTTTTGATTTTCTGATTTATTTCTGGTTTCATTTTCTACTTGCTTTAGGTAATCCAAGCTTCCCTTTCTTCTGGCTTCCTTAGAGGGCAATGGAGAGGACAAGTCATCTTCAATTCTCAGGTCATTTCTATCCAGAAGACTATTTGATGATCTTTCTATCAGGTTTGATGCATTTCTCGTTTGATCTGCCCTATTTAGTTTGTTGTTTTGTTCTAGTTTTTGTGTTAGCTCCTGGATTAATTTTTCATTCTGCTTTTCTCTTTCATTGAAGTGTTTTCTTTCACTAGCAAAGCTCAGTGTTAAAGATTTCAGCTTTTCTAACTCACTTACTAAACTATGTTCAGTTTTATCCAGTCTGTCTTCAGATGCTTCAAGTTCTTTTACTTTCATCCTAAGTATTTCCAACTCTGTAGATATTTTTTTGGTCAAATTTTTTTCTTCATTAAGGCTCAGACACAGCTGAGTACAATCGTTCTTGCTCCTGCTGAAAGCTTCCTCCAGTTTTTCCAGTTCTGCCATTCTCTTCTGAAGCCGTTCAATTTCTGATTTAAGTTCTCGAGTGAGACTTTCCTCCCGTTCCAGTTTTTCCTTCATCAGCTGACAGAGTTCTTCGGCTTTTTTAATTTCTTCATCCTTGCCTTCAATTTTCAGCACTCTCTTTCTCAGAGCTTCTACGTCGGCCAGCATGCTAGAATTGCTGCCTTCTGCCTGGATAACTTTGTCCTGAAGGTCAAGAAGCTCATCCTCTGCTTTCTGGAGATTTTTTGTTGCTTCTTCCAGTTCATCAAGACGACGGCCAAGACTCTGTAACTTGAATCGAAGATGGCGATTTGAAGTCTCCTTATAACCTGTAAATTCTGCCATTTTTATTTTTTGTTCTTGGGTTCAATTCTCTTCAGTTTGGATCAAAGGAGTGATTTTAAACATGTCAGTTTCGCCTTGAATCCTGCAGCTTCTTTGACAAAGACAATTTTAGCCTGAAAGAAGAAAATAAAGTTAATACAGGAGGGTAGGAAATGTTTCTTTTGAATAATTTCTTCTTTCATTAAACATGTTTCTGAAAGCTATAATTCAGAGCATAAGGAGTGACACAGTGGAAAAGATTAGTGGTCCATTTAGTCTAGTAACACAGTGTACTGCCTCCAACAGTAGCCCACCACTGGTGGGTGGGAGAAACGAATTCCCTCCTAAGCTCAGTTAGGCAGACAGCATGTACGTGTATCCACTCAGTGCCCCTCCAAGATTGGTTAGATGTGATGCATGTTCCTCTGTGACTGGTTAGTTGTGTCCATATGCACACATTATGGATCCCTGCACAAACTATTCCATTAGCAGATACCTTCCTTCAGAGATATGTGCACATCTCAGGCAAACTCTTAGACAGAAAATCAATGACCATAAACCAGAGATGGAAACTGGAAGACACGAAGGACCTAAAAAGAAGAACGATGGTTCAACACCACAACAGAGGAGAGGCTAAAATAACCAGATACTGCCTATACCAGTGTCCAAAAAAAAAAAAAAAAAAGAAATTTCCTCAAATAATCAGGAATCCTAGAACTCTTCATGAAAAGGCAACAATGAACATCTCTGCCTGAGTCTGGCAGAAAGGAGACTGCAAAGATAGCATTGGTCTGTGGAGCAACCTGCCTCTGGATCAGAGATGGACACAAAGGGGTTAACCCAAATGCAGAGGTTGGATATTTTGCAAGTTAAATTCAGAACAGATTAAAGTCTGGGCCTGGGCAATGACCAATGGATTGCATTTGCCTCTGACAGATACCCTTTGGCAACACCTAGATAGTTTGCAATGGCAATAAGGAGTAGAATCTGAGTGCATCCCAAGCTGTGGGTGGGAGAAGAGGGAAGAGGGAGAAAAGTTTCTGAATTTCTGCTGGAACCTGATGTGATGGTGTACCCCATAAGGCTTTATGTGGGGTGGGGGAGGGTTGCCTATATATGTGTGTATGATACAACTGGAATATGCTTTTGCTACATATGTCATGTAACATATCTATATAAAGGTAATAATCTACTGGATCTCTTCATCCTATTTGTATGTATGTGTCATTGTTGTACTCAAAGTTATGAATATTGGCTATATACTTGGTTAGTCTTAAACAGCTTAGTGAAATAGCCGGGCAGCTTCCTGAGAAGAAACTATTCTCAGTAAATGCCCAATCAAGAAACAATCAAGCTAACAATGAACTCTGTAGATGCCAATCCACATCCGAGCTTCCCCAGGAATGTGGCCTGGCTGGTAAGGAAACCCAGTCTGGCACAGACATGTGACTTGCCTATGTGGCTCAGAAACTCCATTTTACAACTGGACTTTGCATAGGAAGGAGGAGGGGTCTCCACCCACAAGAGAAAGTCTACAATGGGAGACCCCTCCATTTTGTTTTCAGCTGGCTCAAAGAACAGCCTCTCCATTCCCCCCTCCCCCCGCCCAAGGATACCTGAAGGAAACAGGAACAGAGGACAGTGACTGCAGTGGGGTGTGTGTGTGTGTGTGTGTGTGTGTGAGAGAGAGATAGCTGGACCCAGACTAAAAGGGAGATTAGTCTGAAAGAAGAAATTCGCTGAAACATCTGAGGGTGAGGCTTTTTACAGTATTAGTGATAGATCTGCGTGTTCTATTTTATTTTATTTTATTTGCTGATTCACTTTGTTCTGTCTGTTACTACTTGGAACCACTTAAATCCTACTTCCTGTCTTTATTAAAATCACTTTTTACTTATTAATTAACCTGGAGTATGTGTTGGTACCTGGGGGGAGGGGCAAACAGCTGTGCATATCTCTCTATCATTGTTATAGAGGGCAAACAATCTATGAGTGTGTCCTGTATAAGCTTTATACAGGGTCAAATGGATTTATTCAGGGTTTGGACCCCACTAGGAGTTGAGCATCTGGGTGCTAAAGGCAGAACACTTCCTAAGCTGTATCCAGGCAAGCCTACAGCTGTTGGGGGACATGGCTCAGACCTGGGTCTGGTTTTGCAGCAGGCTAGTGAGTCTGACTCAAACCAGGCAGGGTACTGAGGTTTTAAGCTGTTTGGTCAGGAAAACAGAGGCAGGAGTAGCCTTGGCACATTGGGTGGTAGCTCACAAGGGGGTTTCTGTGATCCCATCTCGTCACGCCTGATGGGCGGTGTTTGTGTGAGCTGAATTCTGTACTGAATCCACAGTGGGGATTGCCTGTATTGTAGCAGGAATGATTGACTTGCCACTCAGCAACTGTCTCTTGGGAAGAACTGCCTAGGGCAGAATTTCCTAGATGTTCAAAGATCAGGGAACAGGAATACAAAATATTCCCAGAACTTTTCTAATGCAGCTGTGTAACTGATCAACCTGCAAAACTGCCAGCCAGTATGTGAGCCTGCTGCCATCTACTGGAGACAGGAAACAAACGCAGAACGAGAGTTAGAACCCAAGATTCTGCATCTGTAGGGAGAAAGCCTCAAATCCATTTCCTTGGGCATCTAGAGGAGACCAGGGAGAGCTCAGATTTAGACCCCATCATATCACGCAATTCTGGAGCTTCAGTTACTTGACAGGGCTCATTGAAGGTGACTGAAATCAGACCCAGGAAACACAGATGCAGCAGGTAGTTTCTGGGAGTCTAATGCCAGTTAATTCTGGAGTCTATGTTTACCTTCTCCCAAAGGAATTTGGAGGGATGTCAGTTGCTCTGCTGTGAGCTGCTGTCGGCCCCGAGGCCCAGGAGAGGGGTTCTTTCAAATGCTCACTCCCATCTCTGGTGTTTCCAGCAATAACAAGCAGCTATTTGAAAAGACAGATAAGCTCTGGAGCCCCACCGCCCATCCCTAGCTGATCCCATGGAGATCTTTTCAACATCAATGTTCCTTTTTTCATTTTAAAAGCAACTTTGTGCTCAGCCAGGCGGTTGATGACCAGCTGCCAAGCAGTGTACATGGGAAATGTGGAAGTGCTTCCTCTCCGGAGAGCAAAGTAGCGATGGGAATACTTATGGCAGCCCTGTCCACTGCAGCCTCATCTCAAGTTGAGACAGGGACCACTGGTCAAAGGACCTGAAATCCTCCTCTTGCTCTTTGCATTAGTTCGTCGGGAACCTGAGCCTGAAGTGAGTCTCCCAGCAAATAAGCTAGAGAGGCATCTGAGGGGCTAATACAGCCAAAGGAGAGGAGGGTTTCAGTTCCTTTGACCTATAACCCTGGTTCAGCCTGTAGCATTCCTGTTCGTGTTCCCTGCAGAGGAAGCACTTAACGAGTTTCCTATTTCACAGAGCCAAGAAAGGAAGATCAGGATGTGGGGAGGAGACTGCAGTGCCTGACACGAAGCCCTTGACAGGAGGTGACTCATTTCCTGTTGGGCAGAGGGGTGTTTAGTGCAAACACAGCCACCTGCCAAGCAGACCCTTTGCTGAAGGAGATTTTGGGGGGCGGGGTTGCTTGGGCAGGGCAAGAATCAGAGGGGT